>OX411716.1:3329872-3816763 GCA_948252095.1 Dicycla oo | reverse complement strand
CCCGGGCGTTTCCTCCCGCCTTATGCGAAACAGGAACCTCCCGAAACAACCGTGTCCGGTGAGGACCTGCGTCAGGCGGAAGGTGAGGACGCCGTGGCGCCTCTCTAACCACTCCTCAAAGAGGGGACTTATCGCCGAAATTGTGGCGTGCCCAGCGCTGGGCTGCGACAGTCGCACTCTCCATGTCGCCATGAGATCCCGCCGGAGCTCTGTCCGCTGTACCGTGATTTCTCGCGGCAGCGGAGTTACGCCCCGGCGTTTCGCCTCCTCGCGCCACTCCCACACGTGCGCGAGGACTTTCGCCTCCAGATCCTGGAAATGCTCCACGAAGTTCCACCGGCTGTCGAGGACGAGTCCCAGGTACTTCATCGTCGACGTGCGTCAAGAACTAGGAAACATAAGGCTGAACCTCAGAGCTGGAAAAAAAATATAAATAAAAAAAACAGGATGTTACGGATAGAATATATAGGGTTTAAAAAAAATGACCAAAAGTACATTCAAAATGCTCCGAAACGCTAAAAGAGTATTAGGTCCCAAATGTAATTCGCCATTGTGTCTGCGCAGCAAAACCTTCTATTGCACGAAAATCAGTGAAGAAGAGAGACAAGAAATATTTAAAACTTTTTGGTCTAGATCATGGAAAGAGAAGAAGGTATTTGTATGTTCTATGACGAACATAAAGAAAACTCAGAGGAAGATATCGGAAAATATCTCTCGGCGTCACCATAGTAAGGAGTATCACCTGCACGTAAATGGCATAAAAAAAAGAGTTTGTCTCAAAACATTTCTCTCTACACTTGGTATCAAGGAATGGACTGTCCGTTATTGGCTAGGAGATAGAAATCAAAGACGGCTTGATATCGACATTTCAAATGTTTCGCTTAGTACTGACACTAAAAGACATTCCGTAAAAAGTTACCTGAATAATTTACCTAAGTTACCATCACACTACTGTCGTCAATCTAGCACAAAACAATATCTGGAACCTATCATTCAATCAAAATCTGTGCTCTACAGAATGTACGTAGAATATTGTACAACAAACTCTGTGCCGGCCGCATCACGAAAGCTCTTTAATGATGTCTTTGACGAGGAGAATATAGGGCTATTCCAACCTAAGAAAGACGCTTGTGATGTCTGTTCCTCTTATAAGGCTGGTAATGTAGAAGAAGGAGCCTACCAACAGCATGTTGAAGCAAAGAATTTAGCGCGAGAAGAAAAGAAAAGAGATAAAGAGAACGCAAAACTAAAAATAATCCACGCTATTACTGCGGACTTGCAGGCGGTGAAGTTATGCCCTTCTTTGAACGCTAGTGCGCTATATTTTAAAACGAAGTTAGCAGTACATAACTTTACAATTTATGACCTTGGAACAGACCACGTCGATTGTTACTGGTTTGACGAAACAGCGTGTGATCTTAAAGCAGCCACGTATGCATCTTTTTATGCTGATTATATTACAAAATTGTTAGAAAGAGACCCGAAAGATGTTATCATTTGGAGCGATGGATGCACAGCGCAAAACAGAAATAGTGTACTATCAAACACGCTCCTTCTACTAGCAATGGAGAAGAACGTGACTATAACCCAAAAATATTTAGAGAAAGGCCACACGCAGATGGAGGTGGACTCAGTACATTCTGTTATTGAAAGAAAATTAAAAAACGTCGAGATTTTTTTGCCTTCACAATATGCATCCATAACAAAAGAAGCTAGGAGAAGACCATTTCCATACAATGTCATCCAACCAGACCACACGTTCTTCAAAGATTACAGCGCTAAAAAGTACCAAATATACGACTCGATAAGACCTGGACGAGGGGTTGGTGATGGCTGTGTCGTTGATCTCCGCGTGTTAAAGTACAACCCTAATGGAACAATCGAATACAAAAATCATTTTGAAGCAGATTTTAGCTCCCTACCGCGGAGGCCTAAAAACATTTCTTCACCTTTGTTCAGCATTCCTCTACTTTAGCTACCTATTCAAGAAACAAAGTATGAACACTTACAACAACTGAAAAGTGTCATACCCCGTGATTGTCATGCATTTTATGATACTTTACCGTTTAAAAAGAAATAGTCATTTTAGCAATGTTTGTTTTTGTTGGGAATGATTGCAAGTTAATTTTTTTAATAGGTCTCATTAGTATTAGTAAATTTGTTAGCTACAAAGATAATAATTATTATAAGAGAAGAATTTATAGACTGTTTTTAGATCATTTTAGTTAATAATGATAATTTTGAGACTGTTTGATTTGTTCCTAAATGATAATGACTAAGCTCATTCTTAATTGCTAAAAAAGTTTTATTTTATTTTGTTTTGTAATCATATTTTTTATTTGATATTTCAAGATGGTCCTGCATAGTTGCTATTGCAGTTTATAAGCTGAGTTAGCTTATAGAAGAAATAATGTCGACTCTTCATTATTTTTCATAATAAATTGATGTTGGTAGATATATTGTAATTTTTTATAACCAAAGCTTGCATCGCAACACTCGCCACATCAATATTTTTATTCATTTAAATACAAATTATTAAATAAATGATTGATTGAAGTTTTTTTTTCAATTACAATTTCGCGTAAGTACTGTCTATGATCCAGAATCGTTTGAAACTATACAGCGTAAGTGACTTTGCAAATAAACTATTAGGAATATTAACTTTAAAAATAGTACAGTAGATTAAGTAGATCGACACGGTCCTATGGTCAAGTTCGTTCAAATTTCGACCGATTAGTTTTTTAGAAATTTTGTTTTTTGGCCCTCCTGTAAAATCAGCGAAAGTGTACATACGCGGTATTTAACAATGTTTGTTACGCGGAATTGGACTATCAACGACGATATGTTAATTAATATTTGTTACTTAATAATTTATTAAATCTTAAACAAATTCATTTTTTTTGTTGGTCCAAATGTTGTGAACTCCTGAACACTTGTTTACAAAATTTATAGCTTCTCGTGACGGGTACTTTAGCTTCTCTAGTACGTTAGTACTTATATCTCGATGTGTGGAGGTAAAGGCCTATATTAACCTAAATTGATCAAAACAATTTTAACTTTTATAGTTTGTTTTTAAAAAATTATTAAGTGTAAAAATTTTGAGCACCGATATCTCCGAAACTGGATCTATAACAAGACTTTCCATCTGAACCGTTTGCTGCGCGCTGGGCACAGGAACAGCCCAGGACAAGATTTAGAATTTTTAGATTAATATTTTATAAAATAAACTAAAAAATTTCAAAAAAATTAAGTTTAAACTCATTTTGTTCTAGCAATCTGTTTATTATAATTTTGTATTAAAGAGCGAATTTTGTAGAAAATTTAGGTATTTTTAGTGTAATTTTTGCATTTATAGTTTAGAAGTAGCAATTTTTTCAATATAATTTTATGTTTTTCTTGAATTTATCAAAAATTTATTTAGAGACCGGATTTGCAATGGGGACATTTTTCCCTATCTCCAGATACCAAACACAACGGCATTAGGCCTGATATTGTAGATTTTAGACTTCTTTAGAGATATCTAGAGTGGGGCGGACGCCATCTTGGAAATATACAAATACGAATATCTCTGGAACCAGCGCTCGTAGAAAATTGCGGTTCTCTTTATTGTATTAAATATTATAACCTAAGGAGTCTTTAAGTCAAGGCAATCGTTCACCATCGTCGACGGCAATATCACTTCCCATCATGTGAGATAATGGTCAAACGAGAGCCTATCATGGCCCATCATCATCATCATGCATCATTCTCCTGCCCTTATCCCAATTTATTTGTGGTAGGCGCAGCCTGTTTTTTTCTACCATACTTATCCATTAGTCATCATCCCAGTAGTCACCCCCTTTCTGACCATATCATCTTCCATACAGTCCATCTATCGTTTCTTTGGCCTTCCCCTACTCTTATAGCCATCCACATCATTGACTACCATTTTTTTTTTATTAGTCTCATATGCTCTAGCCCTAACTTCGAACTGGGCTCGTAGTAATTGGAAATCGCGCTGGTGTATTGAAGCTCGAAGTTACGTACCTGTCGATGTATTCACGCAAAGTGTAAGGTGCTTATTAAATTGATTGAATGAACACGCTCGCTTGCCAGCTGGATTAATTAAAAATGATATGAGTGCTATGTGACCTGGCTACACACATACACTCACCGGCACGGAAACTTGGCCACCAATAACTTGCCGATAATTTCTATTTAAATATTTAATTTTCACTATATTATGGGTTTATGCACTAAATTAGGGTTTTTTTATGGTTTTGTAACTCAGTTATTGAAAAAATGATGCACCAGCAGTAATCTTTCAAAAATAAGCAGTTTCACAAAAATATTGGTTTTAACACTGTCAATTTAAAAAGAACACAAAATGAAAAATAACCAAAAAGTTTTCGTTGTGTTTGCATTTTAATATCGGGTGTTTCCTCCCCTAGCCCCGATAACAGCTTGCATTCGTTCTGGCATACTTTGGATGATGTTTCTGATCTCAACTTGTGGTATGCTTTCCCAAGCGGTCAGTGCTGCATTTCGAAGCTGATTCAGAGTTTCAGGCGGGTTGGAGGAGGACTTTATTTTTCTTTTAAGCTTGTCCCAGATATGCTCTATTGGATTTAAGTCTGGACTACGAGCTGGCCACTGCAATTTTTGAATACCAACCTCTGTAAGGTATTCCTCCACGCAATGTGCAACGTGTGGGCGCGCGTTATCGTGCATTAGGAGGAATTCGTCAAATCCAATAAACGCTGAATATGGTAACACGTGTTCCTGAAGAATCTCCTCGATGTATCGTGTTGCCGTTAATCGGTTATCGACGATAACTAACTCCGTACGTGCATCGGAACTTATTCCTCCCCAAACCATTATAGAGCCTCCATGAAAACTAACAGTTTGTGTGGTGGTAATGGGTAAAAACCGCTCTCCTCTTCTTCTCCACACTCGCTCCCGACCATCTGGAGCTCGTAAAGCGATTCGACACTCATCTGTGAACAGTACTCGAGCCCACTGCTCATGGGTCCAGTTGACGTGTTCTCGTGCGAATCGAAGTCGAGCTACTCGGTGACTTCTGAGAAGTTTTGGGCCGCGTGCTGGTCTACGAGCTTGTAAATTCACTTCCTCCATTCGTCTTCTCACTGTACGTTCACTAACATTGACACCTCTTGTGAACTGGAGTCGCTGGCGTATCTCAACAGCGGTGAGGTAGCGGTTTCTCAAAATTTCCAGGACAATAAAGCGGTCATCCCGGGCTGATGTGCATCTGACGCCTCCGCTGCCTGGTCTGCGGGAGTAGCGACCTGTCTCCTGGTATCGTTTCAGCCCATACTGCATCGATGAACGTGATACATTCAGTATAAGAGCAACTTCTCGCTGTGTCAGCCCTTGTTCGATCAATGCTACAGCTTGTGCAACCTGTGATGGTGTTAATGGCATTTTTATTGGAATTAAATCACCTTTAGTTATTGAAGTAACAGTACGATATCACAATAATTGAATAACCTAACAATAAACTTTCACAAAACACAAATTTAAAACAGCAACTTAGTCGCTCAGATGACCGGGTTCAACTAAAACTTAAAAATAACGTCATAATGCACTCAAACATGATAAATTACCCTCTTGAACTAAAGGTAAACATTTTTTAGACCTACCTTCATAATAAATAATCATAGGAAACACTTAAAGCTCTTGTTATCGCGAAATACGCGCTTGGCCAAGATTCCGTGCCGGTGAGTGTATATGAATACCATTTAGTAGATAGGAATATTGTTATTTTATAGAGCAAAGTAGCTCTTCTAGGCTATTTCTATTTTTTATTTTTTTTGGAGATGAGAACTTTATACCATTACAATGCTGGGATCACCAAACAAATTACAAAAGTACTAAATTTTGGTTGAACGTTTGGTGGCCTAATTTGTAGCATTTTAACCCTACTATGACGTCCTGCTAGGAATACGTCGAATTACCAGTAACCGTATAGGTTACGGTCGCAAATTTCGCAGACTACTCTGGCCCTTTCGCCTTAAGAGTAAAACCTACTCATATTATAAATGAAAGTCAAGCAGTTCCTTTATGTAAAGCGATCCTTATTAATAGGCCGGGCATAAACTCCAACGCCTCAAATAGTATCTCATCTCGTGGCTAAGTAATAACAGCCGCACGGGTCGATCCATCAGGTTAAGCTACGCTTGCCGGGGTTGGTCTGTGGATGGGTGACCATCTTTTCATACCGAGACTCCTCCGTGCCTCGGAAAGCACGTTAAGCCGTTGGTCCCGGCTGTCATTCGAGGATCTTTGACCGTCGTTACGGGTCGTCAGAAGCCCGAAAGTCTGACAACCAGTCTTACCAAGGGGTATCTTATTACCCAGTAACTGGGTTGTGGAGGTCAGATAGGCAGTCGCTCCATGTAAAATACTGGTATTCAGCTGCATCCGGTTGGACTGGAAGCCGACCCCAAACATAGTTGGGAAAAGGCTAGGCAGATTGACCCACGCTCAAATCGCGAACCTTATCACTTATGCAGATCGCAACGTTTACGCCAACTAGCGACACAGTGGGGCAGTGCTTCCGTTCCTAATATTTTGTTTTGCTAATTCAGTATGCCTTTTGAACATTTGATTACCGCTAACTTCACCGCAATCTTGTTTTTCCAATACCTGAATCAGGAACTTGCTTTAGGGAATGAGCGTGATCATTATCTACATACAACGAATGCTGCCGGAGGAAACTACAGTCCGAGCAGCATCAAAAATTCAAAATGGAAGTTGAAGTTGCTGCGGTAGTTTTTGTCAGTGAGACAGCGCTAATGTAGCCAACGCGGTCTTTTACTTTTTTCAACGTTCCTAAACCCTTTGATATTTCAAAAACCCGCCACCTGAGTTATCGTTTAACGTCTAACGGAACGTCATTAACAATGGCACATCTATCTACACATATAAAAATCAATTGCTTTGCATTAGTCTCGCAGAAACTCGAAAAAGGCTCGACCGATTTGATTTTTTTATTTTTATTTTGTTCGTCTCTTTCCTGGGGTGGTTTAGAAAAAAATAAATTAGGAAAACCCAAAGGAACAGCCAAAAATATTGAACTTACCAGCAGTATACCGAGCGAGAAGACGTTTTCACGTCAAAAATCGAAATTGAAATTTTAACAAGACGTCTGAAGGATCAAGTAGTCTCAAATAAATATCCCAATAACGTTTTAAATATTGGCTACATCTGCATAATGCCTTATTTAACGCGTTAATTTACGCCTAAAGACGCAGGGTATGGCAGAAGCATACTTAAACCAGGAAATGATATCTGGAACCTACAACTACCTACACCAATATTTCCACACTGACACACTACGTCACCCCCCTCGCGAATCCCATCAGACATGCAGATGGCAACATTTTACACCAGCTCGCAAAACAGTGGGGCCAAGCTTCTGTTCTTAATATTTTGTTCTGACACATTTGTATGCGATGCCTGCTGCTTCCTTCGGGGCACGCGTCGTGAATATATTTACTTTGTGACGTATAATCGCACTTTTGTTCTTAGTATTTATTTTGAAATGGTCTGTAAGTATTCAGGATACTGCAACAAGTTTGTACCTTTGCACTTTGTCGCCGTCTACACTTTCTACGAAAGCTTCGGTGGTCCATTATGTTTTTCTTGTTCCTCTTTCTTTTTAACCGACTTCCAAAAGGAGGAGGTTCTCAATTCGTCTGTATTTTTTTTTTGTTTTTTTTTTTTTGTATGTTTGTTACGCGATTACTCAAAGACGGATGGACCGACCGAACAAGTTATACGTGCGACCTAGATCTGAAGTTTCTCCGTGTATATCTGACTCATAAATAACTATTGTAGCTTAATAGTCAAAGTCAATACAACAACATTTTTTTAAGTTTGTCATAAAGGTTGTAGTATATTCTCGTAGAACATAAATATATTAGAATGATACTAGCAGTATTCCAAAACTAATCCTTAAATCAGGTAATGACAAATACAGATTCATTATCATCGCCAAATATTTTTACAGCAGTCTTTAAAAAAATCCTCTGTTAAATCCTCCTGATTTTGCAGAGGACATTTATTTTTTCTTGTAACAGTTTTGGTGAGATAATGCAGTAATCACGCTTCACGGACTGATTGCTGATTGCTACTGCCTTTTACCTCGATGTAATCCTCTTATGTACAACTCAATTCGAAGGCATCGGCTACCTAATCAAACAATCAACTGAGCCATTCTAGTCTTCTAAGCAATATTAGTTCCATAAAAAGCTCAATTCGAGGCTATTTATATCGTCAAAAATAACCGGTGTGCCCGTCTGTCTGTGTTATAGTTCTGCAGTTAAAAGTTATGCACACTATTCAGCACAAATAATTAATAAAACTACTTAGACCCCGACTAAAATCCGCCAAAAAAAGAAACAACACATCACCCTTGATCTCTGATTTTGGAACACTGTATAACCCTCATAGGCACTGGTTTGTTCGCCTGAGATCAGGAGTACACTTAGAGGCTTATTAGGATGATTTTTAATGCCTGTAAATGTTACGTCATGACCTTTAGCCGCAAGTTACAACCTACACATGCCATCTATACCATAACTGGTGTTGAAATAAAGCGCGTATCAACCATTAGAGATCTTGGCGTGACATTTGACTGCGGATTGACATTCCATGCACACATGTCTGCCCTAGCTTCAGAATCTTACAGGCGCCTAGGTTTTCTCCTACGCAATGCCCGTGATTTCAATAATCCTATTGTCATCAAATTATTATTTAACTGTCTAGTTAGAAGTAAGTTAGAATTTGCTGCAGCCGCCTGGAATTCCCACGGATCCACATATGTATTAGGGATTGAAAAGGTTCATTCTTGCATTTTTTATGTAAAAAGATTTACAGATATTATCCATTTATGTATCCTGCTCATTTCCTGTTGTGAATGTTAGGATATAATTCCCTGGCAGTGCGTAAAGTCAGAGATCAGATTCTAATAGCCATAAAAATTTTAAGGAGCATGGTAGATTCCCCAGAGCTACACAATACTTTGTGTACACTTTATGTGCCTGACAACTACCAGCGTCATAGGCCTACTTGACGACACCGACTGTTCGCCACATCCCATTGTCGCACTGTGTCGCGCGCGCAATCCCCGTTGTGTCGCGTGCATGGTGCTATAAACTCCTTAATGCAGACAGTCCCGGAATGTGACATCTTTAATGACACTCTCAGGGTGATCATGTCAAATTGTCTCATGTTCTGTGAAAGCTATGTTTGTTAGGTAAATAAATTGTACGAGTATGTCGTTATCATTTCATTCGATTTTATTTTATTTTCTCTTTTTAAAGTTATTTCTAAGTATGTTTGACTTATTATTTGTTTTTGTTTATGTTATATGTTTAGTTTTACCTATTAATTACTGTCATTAGTGCAAGCCGTTGTAATTAATTAATTATAAATAAATAAATTAGTCCACCCAGTCTTTAACCTCTTTACACGCACAGTACTCACGAATTCATAATTAAAACATTGTTCGTTTTTTTAAAAACAGATGTCAACATGCTAAGCTGCTTTATTACACGTTGCTGTTTTCAATATCTTCGTTTAAGGTATTATGCTATCCGCTTCAGGCTTCTTTTAAATCTCGTTGGCGGCCTTCTTGATCTTATTTCTTCAGCCGTATCCACCCAAAAGTTGATTTAATTGTCGAAGTAGGTATCGCCAAACTTAAGGATCGCCAAAAAATAAAGGTCTAAGGCCCTATGCCATGCTCAAAAAGTAGTCGTTCATGCTCTCAAAGCTTTACCGACTCAGCGAGTCGTGGTTGCGCGACAAGAACGAGCGCAGCTTGGCGTCCACGAAATCGGCGTGATCGTAGAGGATGGGCTAGGATTGAGATGAGACCTGGTCCTCATCTCTTGTTGATATCTCGGCATTGCGTTTCATTTTTCTCCTTGCGTACCACTGCACATCGCTGTAGTTTTTCCTCGCGTATGCGTTGCATCAACAATTCTAGATCCCTTTGAGTGCCGTATTGCTTTGTGTACTGATCTGGGTCAGGAACTCTTTCTTAACTTTAGACGGTAAGTGCAAAATTTTCGCTTCTTGTTGCAAATTCCTGCATGATACCTAATTGTTCTAAGTTTGCTTGGAAGTTATTTTCTTCGTCGCCCATGTTTGCAGATCCAAGTCATTAAATTACTTATTTTGACTTACATTAAAATACTATTTCATAAGTAAAATGGAAACTAAACTTAAGCCGGATCGCAACTGAATCGTAACGGGAACGTAACAGTGGGTAACCTGTGTGGCCAACGTTCCAAATTTTGACGTCACGGACGGTTTACGGTACACATCAACTGTTCGTGTCTGCACTAATATATAATAAAACACAAATATATTCCGCGTAAAGTGCGTGTTAATGTTATCGCGGGAGTGTTTACTACGTGTGAGATTGTTTGCAAGGCTAGGTTTGGTGTAATTCCGTAAAAAAAATTACAGTTTTATTATTACCTTTGTAGCGCCAGTGTTAGTTGTGTATAAATAAATGTAATATGTAGTTTAAAATGTCACGGCACGGACATACAAATTAAATTGTTAGTAGATGTAGAATATCTAATGTTTTGTGAATAACAAACATGCCGACCGCTGGCAGCCAGCGGCCGCGCAGCGAGCGAGCGGGCACTCCCGCTCCCTCGCGCGCGCCTCACCGGCTCGCCAGTCCATTAGACGCCGCTGGGCTGACGACACGTTCCGCTTCGCTAGATCTCGTGCTTACGCATCTCGCGCGCTTGTTACTAATGCTATCCTATGTACTCTGCCTATCTGCTTGCTATCTACTCGTGCTTTCGTAATCCTACTGTGCTTCTCTTGTGTAACTTTCACCTTCTGTTCTTCGAACTTTATGTATGTACGTGTGTTTGTGGACTTGAGACATTATACACCGCTAGTGAACATCATACCGGCTATCATTCATCTCCCGTACGTACCCACTTCATTGGTGACCCCGGAAGAACACCATGAGTGTGCCACAAGGAAGCGATACGAGAGGTCAAAGGAAGGACGCCCCGAGTTACGATGTATATCGCGTCGGTGTGAGGGTACCCCCATTTTATCCCGAAAAACCGGCGTTGTGGTTTGCGCAGCTGTAGAGCCAGTTCGTGCTCGCGAACATCACAGCCGATGCCACGAAGTTCCACCACGCTATAGGGAGCCTGGACCCCATATACGCATCCGAGGTGGAAGATATCATCACGGCACCCGCAGCGCCGGACAAGTACGAGCGGCTAAAAAGTGAGTTGGTGAAGAGGCTATCTGCGTCGAGAGAGAAGAAGGTACAGCAGCTTCTGACTCACGAAGAGCTAAGCGACCGCAAGCCCTCGCAGTTCTTGCGACACCTGCGCCACCTGGCGGGACCAAGCGTACCAGAGGAGTTTTTACGAACCATCTGGACCAGCCGTCTGCCGAGCAGTACGCAGACTATTATTGCTTCGCAAGCTAAGGCGAGCCTGGAGGAAGTGGCCGAGCTGGCTGATCGCATACAGGATGTAGTGCCAGCAACCCCGCAAGTAGCAGCGACAACAAGTCAGATGGCGACACCGGGAAGCAGCATCGACCAGATGAGTAGACAAATTGCCGAACTTACACGACAAGTGCAAGCTTGAGAGCTTGCACTTGTCGTGTAAATTCGGCAATTTAACATTTCGTCGCAGGTCGACCGGTTATCCCGGCCAAGGAAAAGGTCCGGCAGAAGTGACAGTCGGGGACGATCACCTTCTAGAAGGTCAGATTCCAACTACCGAAAATTCCCAAACTGCTGGCACCATTATAAGTTCGGCGATAAAGCAACGAAGTGCGTGAAGCCCTGCAACCAATCGGGAAAAGCAACAGGCAGTCGATAATGGCGACCGGCGACTGTCATAGCACTGGTCGCTTATTCGTTACTGACCAGAACACCAAGATGCAGTTCCTCGTCGACACCGGTAGTGACGTTTGTGTTTACCCAAGATCCGCAGTGAAAGAGCGCCGTAATAAAACTAGCTACGAACTATGTGCGGCTAACGGTAGTGCGATAAATACCTACGGTTACGCGTATTTAAAATTAAATATAGGTTTGCGCCGTGACTTTGCTTGGCGATTTATAGTGGCGGACGTGCCAAAACCAATAATAGGGGTCGATTTTTTATCACACTACAACTTAATTGTAGATGTCAGAATGCAACGCCTAGTCGACGCTAACACTACGTTTGTGACCCCTGCTTTCTTTGCTGCTCGTCCTTCTGATATTGTTTCTTCGGTTAAGGTAAGAATTGGTGACACTACATATCACGACATACTCCGGGAGTTTCCTGACATAACCCGGCCGTCGGGTATACAACGTACACCTACACACAACACCTTACACTATATTCGCACGACACCTGGACCACCCGTATCGTGCACACCGCGTCGGTTGGCTCCAGACAAGTTAAAAATAGCTAAGGAGGAGTTTGATTCTATGCTTTCAAATGGCACAGCCAGACCCTCCGACTCACCTTGGGCTTCACCCTTGCACCTAGCACCTAAGAAGGATAACGGGTGGCGCCCGTGTGGTGATTTTAGGATGCTCAACGCACGAACAATACCCGATAGGTACCCAATCCGCCACATCCATAATTTCGCTCACAACCTCTCTGGATGTCAAGTATTCTCGACGATAGACTTGGTCAAAGCATATAACCAGATACGCGTCAATCCCGAGGATATACAGGGTGGGCCAAGAATTCGTTAACATTTAAATGTAACTTACCGCGCAAACTATTGCCGCGCGGGGCGCGGGCGCGGGCGGGGGCACTAGCTCGCTTCTTGGAAATTTAGTCGCAATGGATCGCTTCACGGGGCCGCAACGCGCTTACTGCGTGAAACAGTTTTATTTAAACAACTTTTCGCTCATTACTGTGAGACGCTTATTTCGCGTTGAATATGGTTTACACGACTTAAGTCAGTGTCCAAGTGCTCCTTTAATAAAGAAATGGGTGAAGAAGTTCGAAGAGACGGGATCTACACTAAATGTGAAACAAACCGGCGGCCCGCGGACTTCTCGGAGCGAAGAGAACGTGCAGCAAGTTTCCGCTTCTGTTCGACGTGATCCAGATTTATCGACACGCAAACGTTCGGCTGAATTAGGATTATCCCGCACCTCATTACGCCGTATTTTGAAATTAGATTTGAAATTACATCCATATAAGATCCAGCTAGTGCAAGAACTAAACCCTAATGATTTAAATTTGCGTAAGTCATATGCCGAAACAATGTTAACTCGATTCAGTAATTTTCACAACATCTTATTCTCTGACGAAGCCCATTTCCACCTAAATGGACATGTAAACAAACAGAATTGCAGGTATTGGAGCAGCGAAAATCCTAAAGCTAAACATGAGAGGCCACTTCACTCTCCCAAGGTAACTGTATGGGCTGCAATTTCAGCAAAAGGAATCATCGGACCTTACTTTTTTGAAGATTCTCGAGGCCGTTCAGTTACTGTTAATTCTGCCGAGTATGTGAAAATGTTACGGGAGTTCTTAGCACCGATGCTACTGGAATTTGCTGGCTATAATCGTAACACATGGTTTCAACAAGATGGAGCCACGTGTCACACATCGAACGAGTCCTTGCCGGTGGTCAAAGACATGTTTCCGGAAAAGCTGATATCCAGACGGGGTGACATCCCATGGCCACCCAGAAGTCCAGATCTATCACCAGCAGACTTCTTTTTATGGGGTTATTTAAAGAGTCGTGTCTACATTGATAAACCGAATACACTGCGTCAACTTAAAGAAAAAATCATCGAAGAGATGTCGGCGATCTCGCGGCCTCTTTGCAGAAGAGTATTCGAAAACTTTAGGACTCGCTTAGATGAGTGTAAAAACCGAAACGGTGGTCATTTAGACGAAATAATTTTTAAAAAATAAATTACTACTAATTAGCTTTCTCGTAAATAAACGATTTCTAAAATATGTTAAATGGTTTTTTTTATACGATTTTTTCAAATGTTAACTAATTCATGGCCCACCCTGTACAAAAGACAGCCATCACCACACCCTTCGGGCTATATGAGTTCCCTTATATGACCTTTGGACTTCGCAACGCAGGGCAGACATTCCAACGTTTCGTCGACGAAATGCTGCGAGGCCTGGACTTTTGTTTTGGTTATTTAGATGACTTCTTGGTCTACTCAAAAGACCAAGAAGAACACAAGGACCACCTACGACAACTCTTCTCCAGGCTGCAAGATTATGGGATGGTAATTAATATATCAAAGTGCGTATTCGGAGTCGCACAGGTAACATTTTTAGGCTACCAAATATCATCAGGCGGCACGAGACCATTGCCTGAAAAGGTTGAAGCGATCAACAGCTTCCCAACACCGAAGACAGTGCGAGAACTGAGGAGGTTTCTAGGGATGCTCAACTTTTACAGGCGGTTCATCCCAGAGGCGGCTCAACACCAGGCACCGCTGAACAAGCTTTTAGAAGGCTCGGTAAAAGGCTCGCATCCCGTCAGCTTCACAGCAAAGGAGGACGATGCGTTTACAGCCTGCAAAATAGGTCTCTGCCAAGCAGCAATGTTAGCGCATCCTGACTGTGGAGCAAAGCTAGCCTTAGTGACCGACGCCTCCGATACGGCCATGGGTGCAGTCCTTCAACAGTTAAAGGATGAGGAATGGCAACCCTTAGCTTTCTTTTCTCGTAAGCTAAGCACAAGTCAGAGAAAGTACTCGCCTTATGACCGTGAACTTCTCGCGATATATGAAGCGATTTAGTACTTCCGACATATGGTCGAGGCCAGAGAGTTTGTGATCTACACAGATCACAAGCCCATCTGTTACGCGTTTCATACACGTAAGGAGAATTGCTCACCACGACAGTACAGACACCTAGATTTTATCTCGCAGTTTACCACCGACGTCAGACACATTTCGGGCAAGGATAACGTTGTAGCCGATACCCTGTCACGAGTAGAGGCAATCGTTCAGCCAATCGACTTGAATGTACTAGCCAAGTCTCAGAGTTCCGATTCAGAGCTGAAACAGCTGCTCGACGGGGAAACGTCACTACGCCTAAAGAAGATCACACTGCCGGGAACACTGTCTGAACTGTACTGCGATGAGAGTAGCAAGACACCAAGGCCATATGTCACGGAAGAACTTCGCCGCCAAGTTTTCGACAATCTACACTCCTTAAGCCACCCAGGAGCCAACGCCAGTGCCAAACTGGTAGCAGAGCGTTATGTGTGGCCCGAAGTGAAGAAAGACTGCAGAGAATGGACGCGAAGCTGCTTGGCATGCCAACGTGCGAAGATAACTCGCCATGTGTCTGCAACACTTGGCAACTTCAAACTGCCACGATCACGGTTTATGCACATCCACATAGATATGATCGGGCCCTTGCCAATTTCACATGGGTTTCGGTATTGTCTCACCGCTGTAGATCGCTTCACGCGATGGCCTGAGGCAATACCAATTAAAGATATCACAGCTGAAACCGTGGCTAACGCTCTTCTGTACGGCTGGATTGCACGCTTCGGCTGTCCCACAAGAATTGTAACGGATCGTGGCAGACAATTTGAGTCGGCTCTCTTCAAACACCTGTCGGAGATAGCTGGGTTTGAACACAGAAAGACAACTGCTTACCACCCTGCCTGTAACGGGATGGTTGAGCGTTTCCACAGACAGCTCAAGACAGCCATTACCTGCCACGGGAATCAAAACTGGACAGAATTACTACCACTAGTTCTTTTAGGTATCCGAAGCACATTTGAGGATGATGTACAGGCAATACCGGCTGAGCTGGTATACGGTGAAACATTGCGTCTGCCTGGAGATTTTTTTGAACCGAAAGCAGTTGGCAACACGGACATAACCGACTACGTATCAAGGTTACGCATGTTTGCCAAAAATATTCAACCGTCTCCAGCGTCGCGGCATTCTAATAGTAAGGCCATATTCGTCTTTAAGGATCTTGCCACCACAACGCACGTCTTCTTAAGAGACAACGCGTCATCCGGGTCATTTAAACCACCATATACAGGGCCACATAAGGTACTAGAGAGGGGTGACAAAGTATTCAAACTCCTCCTTAAAGGTAAAACAGTCTCAGTATCGATAGACCGAGTGAAACCGGCCTACATACTTCAAGACTCGCACACCACAATAACACACAGCAACACTAACCATAACGAACACGGACAGAAACAAACATCACATGATACACCAGTCATCAGTCCGGCGCCGACGACCGAAGACGACAATATCAAAAGAACACGGTCAGGCCGTAGGGTGCGTTTCCCTGATTACTATCACCCTTGACGGTCTCAGGAAGGGGGTGGTGTAGCGCCAGTGTTAGTTGTGTATAAATAAATATAATATGTAGTTTAAAATGTCACGGCACGGACATACAAATTAAATTGTTAGTAGATGTAGAATACCTAATGATTTGTGAATAACAAGCGCGTGAGTCACCGACCGCTGGCAGCCAGCGGCCGCGCAGCGAGCAAGCGGGCACTCCCGCTCCCTCGCGCGCGCCTCACCGGCTCGCCAGTCCATTAGACGCCGCTGGGTTGACGACACGTTCCGCTTCGCTAGATCTCGTGCTAACGCATCTCGCGCGCTTGTTACTAATGCTATCCTATGTACTCTGCCTATCTGCTTGCTATCTACTCGTGCTTTCGTAATCCTACTGTGCTTCTCTTGTGTAACTTTCACCTTCTGTTCTTCGAACTTTATGTATGTATGTGTGTTTGTGGACTTGAGACATTATACACCGCTAGTGAACATCATACCGGCTATCATTCATCTCCCGTACGTACCCACTTCACCTTTTAGACTTTTGTAGGTAGGTACTTGGAAATCTTTCGGTGCCACCGGTACCTACCGGTACCTCCAAAAAGTGTCACTTTTAACATTTTTGACAAGTGTTGATAACGTTACCACAGATCTGTGCGTGTCGGTCAATAAATTTTGCGTAGCAAGCGCCATCTAGGGCCACCAAAGAGGCGTGAAAGAAGGGTGCGACATCTAGCCATACTACTATGGTGAAGTGTGCCGCCTGCGGAAAGTTTCTGTCGACAAAGATATAGATATCATCTTGCCTGCTTATTGTTGCCTGATCCTGCCCGGATAAGTAGCGATTGGTTGTGCCCTGAGTGCAGGAAAAAGTTGCCCAGGGGAGATAATAGCGCCACACCCGTCAAGGACCTGGGTGGTGGGCCCCCTGCAATTCCAACAGCATCAGCGGCAGCAGGCGCTGTTGTGGCAAAGCCGTAAGGAAATAAGGCTCTTCCGATCTGAGCTGCGGGAGGTTCGGGATGAAATGAGGGAATTTCGTAGGGAGATGGCTGGCGTGCACGCGTTGATGGGAGTCTGTACCGAGCGGGTTGACATCCTCCAGGCTAGGATCGAGGCTCTAGAAAATAGGGGAAGTGCTGCAGTGCCAGACGGCAGTGTGGGTCAGCTCGAGCAGATAGTGCTGCAGTTGCAGCTCGAGCTCGACGACCGTGAGCAGGATTTACTTGGCTCCGATTTAGAAATCGCCAACATCCCGGAGATTCAAGGGAAGAGTGTGTTGCACACCGTCGGGCAGGTGGCAGCAAAACTTGGGGTGACTCTCGATGAACGGGACATAGTGTTCGCGCAAAGGGTGCGGGCTGAGCTGCGGGGTGAAGGCGAGTGCTGCGGGTGGTGCGAGTCCAGTAGGCGGAGCAAGCCCAGTGGGAGCAGAGGCGGCGCCGGCGCGCGGGCGGCGCACCACGCGACGACTTGCTGCAGAGCGCGCACGTGCGGCGCGGTGCCACCACCGCGGACATGGGACTCCCCGGACCCCCACGTCGCTTTTTTTGAACGAGAGGCTCACCAAAACAAACAAATATTAGTTTTATCGTGTGCGTGAAGCGGTGGAGGTATATGTGGACGAAGTTCGGCCGTATTCTGGCTAAGCAGGGTGACGGTAAGCCTACCCACTGCATCCGCTCGGAGGACGACCTAGCGCGTGTTTTTTGTTGTGGGGTGCCTACCGCAAAGGATGTCTAAGTACATGATCTCTTGCAAACACTTTGTTATAGCAAGATACGAGTATGTATCTTTTAAACCTTACCTCATTTTATCTGTTTTGTTTTCTCTTACGTATTTAAGGTTGTCTTGTGCGAGGCCGGCTATTGTCGTGTTTCAGTATAATATCTTGGTTTGTTCTGGTGGCCCAGCTGCTCAACCAGCGACTATCTATGTACACTTTTTAGGTATTACTCTTCCGCTCAGTATTTTCACGTCTTCAATATATTTTATTATGATATATTTGTTTTTACGGACTCTTTATATTAGTACACATTTGATGACTATGTATATCTCAATAATAGTTATAATAACTCACTTTATATTACTTTTAATTACACCTAATACTATATATTTCAGTATATTTACATTTGACGTTGTGATCCAAAACTATACACTACATTATACTTCTGACAGTATTTACAATAAGCATACTATTATTATATTATATACAACACTATTCACAAATGAATAAGACAAGGAATCTTAAAGTTGTATTATTTAATGCGGGGTCGCTGGGTTCGCGCCATGAGGAGTTCCTTGTTGCCATGGATAGCCTAATGGTAGACATTATGGCGATAAACGAGACCTGGCTTAGGCAGGGAGAGGAGGGTCGCGCGCCGACAGTGCCGGGCTACCGGCTGCGGCACGTGCCGCGCCCGCATACGGTGTGCGGCGGCCGCGGGGGCGGCGTGGGATTCTACGTGCGCCGCGGAGTGCGCGAGCGCACCGTGCCGCACCCGCCAGCGCTGCAGGTCGAGCAAACGTGGCTCAGGCTTAACATCAACTCGCAGTCAGTGATCATTGAAACTGCATTCAGGCCGCCGTGGCTTGATGTGAATGTCTTCCTGGATGCGATTACCGATTGTATTTTCTCTTTTGCTAGCGCGGATAGGGTTGTCTTACTTGGTGACTTCAACATTAACATTTTAAATCAGCTGGAAAATAAAACAAAATTACTTAACAATTTTTTACTATGTTTCAAGCTAAAGCAAATTGTTACCGAGCCTACTCATTTCACTGATCATAGTGAAACACTAATTGATGTTGTGTGCACTGACGCCCGTGTGTGTGGGGTCTCTGTATCACACATACCAGAGCTTGGCCAACATGCAGTTATATCAGTTGAACTTAAAAACTTGGAGAAACCTTCCCCACACTGGATCACCTACTGGCCACTTAAAGATATATTGCTTAACAATTTTAATGATGATTTGTATAAGATGGACTGGGAATATATTGAAAGTTTGGAGGATGTGAACTCTATGGTAACAACATTTAATGAATATACATATGTTGAATCTCTTCGACCTACATGCACCTCTTAAAACAAATTTAATTAAAGAAAATTCTCACCCATGGATAACATATACTGTCAAGGAAATGATGAAGTTGCGTGACAAGTACCATATTAAGTCTAAAGCAACTAAATCTGTACATCACATAAACTCTTATAAAGAGCTAAAATATTTAGTCAGGGCCGCTTTTGATAGTGAAAAGTGTGCATATTTTAAAACTTATATTAATTAAAATATCAAACTTATATTTTAAAACTTATATTAATTAAAATTTGATTTCGAGCGATCGTCGCTTGACTGTGCGGACGTGTCTTGCTTAGCTTATTATGATACTATTAATTAATTACAAATAATATTGTTATTTGCGTCGTCAGTGATATAAGTGTGTCGCGAGTGATTATTACGAGGTTACAGACTTTGTGCAAGAATGAGCTAAAGTATTTTTAAAGACAAATAGTGTTTCTGTGTTAGATATGTCTAACACAGGATCTAGCCCGTTTGGCCGTAGCCAACTATTACGACGAAGTCCTCCGCCGACACCAGCTCAAGACTTCCAGCCTATAGACCCAAATCCACCACCTCCCTTGGAGAATGAGCTGCCGACTGAAGTTATTTCTACACCGGAGGTCCAGAAATGGATGGGGTCCATAGAAAAAATCCTAAGTGAAGTATGCAATTTAGTCGCTGAGGGAAAAATGATCGCGGAACAAAAAGTTCGTGTAGCCAATCTTTGCCGTAGTGTGTCAAATGGCGCATCTCAGATGGCTGTTTTATATCAAGCCTTAAAGCAAAAAACCATTCAAGCCCATAGTACCATTCAGCACTTACAGCAACAACAGAACGTCGCGAACTCTCTCCAACAGTTCAAAGAAGTAGTTGAAGGCATGTCAAATCCTTCAGAACCCTTTTCTTACGCTAATGTGGTCAAAAAAGGGTCGGATAACTTTGTGCGCCCAGCAAATTTAAGCTCAGTTGCCATATATCCCAGCGACAAGACCAAATCTAGTGACGATACCAAGTCTCTCGTACAGAAAATTATTTCGCCCGGGGAACTTAAACTACATGTTCGTGGCCTTAAGAAAGTAAAAAATGGAGGTGTTCTTATTAGTACCGACTCCAAAGAGGACATTCAAAAGCTCAGAAGTTTAGAAAAACTCGCTTCTTCGGGCCTTAAGGTTGAAGAACCATCGAAACGGCGCCCAAGAATCGCTGTTATTGGTGTCCCGGTAGCCCTGACTGATAAGGAGGTTTTTGACTGCATTTATGAGCAAAACCTCTCAGATAAGATGACCAATACTACTCGTGAGTCCTTTGAAGAACAAATTAAACTGAGCCATAAATCTGGTAAAAGAGACCTCCCTACGTGCAATTACATACTAGAAGTGCCGGCTAGCATCAGGAAGATCCTAGTGAATCAAGGGCGAATATTCATAAATTGGACGTCATGCCCAGTACGAGATTTCACGATCGTTACACGGTGTTTTAACTGCCAGCAGTTCGGTCACGCGGCCAAGTTCTGCCGTGAAACTAGTCCGACGTGCAATCACTGCGGAGAGAGTGGCCACTCTTTCAAGGAATGCAGTACAAAATCCACTCCACCTAACTGTGCGACGTGCAAACGTTTTAAAAGAAAAGCGGATCATAAAACTGGTGATGTAAATTGTCCAGCACGAAAATATGCCGAGGACAACTATATTCATTCCATAGATTATGAAGGCGCCTAAGAGCGCTACCTATTAACCTATCTATTAAGCACACTAGTAGTAGTTTTTGTTTGTTTATATTTGTTAGTTTTGTATTTATCATGACTGATCAATTACTTAGTGACCTAGATCAGTTTTCTGTATCTGAAGTTATAAATTGTAATGTTGATGAGTGTAAACACCTTTTCCCCGTGGGAGAGAAACCGCTGACCCTACTCACACAAAATATTCGCAGCATAAATCGAAATATAAATGGTTTTGAAATATTGCTACAGAACCTGGGTATAAGTTGCGACATTATCGTCCTAACAGAATGTTGGCTGTCAAACCAAACAGCTGTTATACCATCATTAGACGGATATGTTTCGCATAAAACCAACAGAAACATCAACCAGAATGATGGTTTAGTTGTATTTGTTAACAATAGTTTATGTACAATTGTAGAAGAACCATTGCTACAAAATAGTAATTGCTTACTCATTAAAATTAATTCAGATACGGTAGTTATGGCTATATACAGACCTCCTTCTCAAAATGTTGCCAATTTCTTAGATTCACTAAACGTACAGTTACAAAGTCTTACAACTTTTAAACATATAATATTAATGGGTGACATCAATATCAACATTGCTTCCGGGAAAATGGATACACATGCACATAACTATCTTAATATCTGCTCATTCCACGGACTCTTGCCAGCCCATTACCATCCCACGCATCAAAGCGGTTCATGCTTAGATCATTTCATTATAAAAACAAAAAACCCAACCAAAACATTTGTTACTAACTCTTCGCTTACTGATCACCAAGCAGTTTTACTAACATTACAAGTTTCTTTACCCAGGAAAAATTGTTTACGTAGCTATACTAAAGTCAACATGACACACCTCGAAAAAGACATACGTAATATTAATTTTGACCCAGTTTATAATTCTACTGATGCAAATATTTCTATGAATTATTTTATAAATTCACTTCACTATGCAATAATAAAACATACTCTCGCTAAAGTAACGCCAAGGAAGTATAAATGCATTAAACCATGGATTACACCCGGACTTGTTCGGTGTATGAGGCATAGAGACAAACTACACATAAAATGCAAACTTGAGCCTGATAATGAAATACTTTCCATTACGTATAGAAGATATAGAAACTTCTGCAACAATCTTCTGAAAAAAATAAAAAATGAATACGATAGAAATGAACTACAGAAAGCAGGCAAAAATAGTAAACTTATTTGGAAATTTATAAAAACAAGTACATTTAGCACAAAACAACCGGAACCTCCACTTGACTTATTGACAATAGAGAACAACCCAATCGAATCAACAAATAAAATTAATTTCTATTTTTCTAACGTAGGCAAAACTTTAGCAGAAAATACCTTAAAATCTAGAAGTTCTGTCCCTCAAAACCAACCTAAAACATTCCCTACACTCAAATCGTTTGTCTTACTAGATACGGATGTCGATGAAGTATTAACAATTATTTCGGGATTAAAGGACGTGTGCGCTGTTGGGTGGGACAATATATCAAACAACATACTTAAACATTTCAAACACCTACTTGCTCCGCCGCTAACTCATATTTTTCAGTTATGCTTAACTAATGGTATATTCCCTAAGCCGCTTAAAAAAGCATTGGTTACTCCTGTATATAAATCTGGTGACAAAAAATGTGTTAATAACTACAGACCCATTTCAGTTTTAACCGGGCTGTCCAAAATCCTAGAGAAAATCATCAATATTAGATTAATGAAATACCTAGAAGATAACAAATTACTTTCAGATAGACAATTTGGTTTTAGGCCCAAAAAATCAACTAATCAAGCAGTACATGAATTGACGGATTATATAACAACTAATTTGGATAAGGGCATGCACTCCATTGGGATCTTCCTAGACCTCGCCAAGGCCTTTGACACAATTTCGTGTCCTTTATTATTGCACAAGCTTGAAACACTCGGAATAAGAGGAACAACGCTTTCACTACTTTCTGATTATCATAGTGACCGTGAACAATGTGTCAAAATTGGTCAGTACGTCAGTTCCGAGCTTCGAAATAGTAATTACGGAATACCACAAGGTAGTATTTTGGGTCCTACGTTATTCCTAGTATATATAAATGACCTGTGCAGCTTGTCACTCCAAAACGGTGTCATAATCTCATATGCAGATGACACAGCTCTATTATTTTCAGACAAATCTCGAGATGAGGTGTATAAACAAGCCCAGAATGGTTTTAATATAGTATCTAATTGGCTACATGAACATCTACTAACACTAAATGCAGAGAAAACCAAACACATTTTATTTACTATTAGAAATACTAACCAACCAACTACTAACATAAACATTTATGCGCATAGGTGCAGCCCGTGTGCTGACAATGTATGTAATTGTCCTACTTTAGCAAAAACCGATCATATGAAATATCTTGGTGTAACGATTGACACAAATCTGAATTTCCGTAAACACATTGATTTATTATGCACTCGAATGCGTAAATTAATATACATTTTTAAGAATTTACGATATATATCAGACTACAAATTAATTAAACAGGTTTATTTAGCTTTGTGCCAATCCATTCTCACTTATTGTATAACTTCATGGGGTGGGGCTGCTAAATCAATCCTACTGCCATTAGAACGTGCGCAGAGAGCTATCCTTAAGGTAGCCACCTTTCGCCCATTTAGATTTCCCACACACGAGCTTTACATGGCATGTAAAGTTTTAACCGTGCGACAACTATTTATATTGAAAATAGTACTACTCCAGCATAGAAAACTTACTTATATCCCAATACCTATAGATAAGAGAAGAAAAGACTTGGTTTGCATAAAGCCTCAAACTAGACATACTTTTATAAATAAATTTTATGTATTTTTAGGTCCGTTTTTATATAATAAAATCAATAAGTCTCTAAGTATATATAGTGTAAATTGTAAAAAATGTAGTGAAGTGTTGAGTGAATACTTAGCGACTTTTAATTACTCAGACACTGAAAAATTGCTAGAAGTAATGCAATAAGTTTATTAGTGTTAAGTCTATTTCTATTTATTATGTATCAACTCTAGCTCTATGTACAGTAACATATTGTCCACTAAAGCACTCAGCGCTGTTAAGTGATGGCCTGAAACACAGGTTTGAATAAACCTACATCAGGCAGGTCGCTATTGTATTTATTAGACCTTTAACCATTCTATTTAAGTTATATACACTAGATTTATTTTAGACGTAGCTTAATATTTTCTTACTGATATTAATATGTAACTTTGTAATGTTGTAACTTCTATGTAATTTATAATTTATATATGTGAACTTATGAATAAATTATTCTTAAATTATTCTTAAACAACCAAAAACATTATGGAACCATATTAAGTCTTCAATAGCCTTTTCTAAAAGACCAGAGTACAGTTTGCCGCTTTTTTGCAACTACCCTGACAAAATAAATGACCATTTTTTGGATGTGCCTGGCAGTGGTAGGGTCAGTTCCGCCGACTTAACTTACTTTGAGCACCACAGATTCAGTAATAGTTATTTTCAGCTTGAACCAGTCCACGAGGACAGGTGCTGAGGCTTTTACGTAGTCTTAAGTCCAATGCTCAGGGATCTGACTGTATCTCCTTGGAAATGCTGTTGATGACGCTTCCTCGTACATTTGCAGCTATTACGGCCATCATCAACAGATCCATAGCCTCCTCCTCTTTTCCGGATCTGTGGAAACTGGCTATAGTGAGGCCTATACCCAAGGTATCTAATCCCACCAGCGCACGTACGGCAAAACGATCGATTTACGACGACAAAAGCATTTAAAACAAAATCGTTGAAATACGTTAAATACATACGTTTGGTGTTCTTTACCCTTCAATGGTCAAAAATCAACAAAAGATTTTTTATTTGCGAGCGAGACCCCATCACAAAAGCCGCTATTGTTCGACTCTTCGCTTATTGTTAGGCGTGTCGCCAGTATTCTACTAAACTCGGTGCGAATACATTGTGTTAATGTGCAGTTGTTTTGAAGTGAAATCTTGTTTTTTAATATGGATCCATTACCATGTAGTAAGTACTTCATTTTAAACCTATTTTTGAGTTCTTTCAACACTTTAAACATAAAAAATAATCTAAATATATCGATAGACTTAAAATAATCTTGTTTTGCTGTAGAAAAATAATTCGTGGAAGCTTTTCTAAAAAATTCCAACGAGTACCAGTTTAAATTTGTTTATTATCAATAACACTGATTGTTGCTATTACGAGGAAACTGTTTTAGCTGCACGTATATGCACATCTCTGAGTATTTGTTGTTTTTGTTTCAGGTAGTCGAAATGATAACATGGAAATGCGAACTATTAAAAGACTAGAATTGTATTTTGTTTTAAAAAGTGAAAGTTTTTTTAAATTTTCTTCACCTAAATGCATTGAACATTTACTTAAGTATATTTTGAACAAATTAAACATTGTAAAATATGGCGAAGACTTTGAAAAATCGGTAAAATTCAAAATTAAAGTGTTTGTGGCAAAGTCTTGAAATGAAAAATACCTTATTTAACTCAGCGTCATTTTCTGAACTAGTTTGTGCAACATTTTTTGTTAGAGAAGGGTCAGATTAATAGATATTCAGTGTTGAACTTTTGAACAACATAGGACAGAGCCACAGACTACGTAGAGATACAGAGCCCAAGCATCTCTTCTTCTAGTTAAGAGTTGTAAACTGTCAATGTCAACCACCAATAAATATTTTTTAAGACTTTGAATACTAGTCTTTTTAGTTCAGAATTGCCATAATATTTGATATTTTTCTTACTTTGCTGCAATACTTTTATCTAAGGAAGAACACAATAAACTCAAATATACAACAAAATAAATGTATTATTTATTTGAAGTCTTTCGACTTTCATCTAATGTGTTCTCTTCTATCGGGTATGTCAATAAAATAACACCTGTCACAATCACTCCAATTATTATTCTCCATAATTCAATCAAACACTTCGCAAAATAATTATAGATCGCTTAGATTAAGAGGGATGCGGTTAAAATATAACATCTACTGACTACGAGTTCACTGCTCGTTTTACAAGATGGCCGCCTCCCAGTTCTCGATGTTCGTTTTTGAGGTTGACATTTGTACAACAAGTCAATTAACAGTCTACAAAAGCGCAGGCGTCGTCCATGTTCAGGTAGGCGTGGATTATCGGGTAGAAAGGCAGTATTTCAAAAAATAACACATGTTGAAAACACTCCAGTTCTAATTTTCGGTAATTCAATCAAACACTTCACAAAATAATTATAGATCGCTTAGATTAAGAGGGATGCGATTAAAATATAACGTCGTAATATATAACGTCGTAAATGGTTGCGTGCGCACCTTACCGAAATCCGAGGTTCTCTGCTTATTTTTTAAGATGGCCGCCTCACCAGAGTGCTCGGTGTTCGTTTTTGACGTTGACATTTGTACAACATGTCAATTCACAGTCTAGAAAAGCGGAGGCGCCGACATATTATTTACTCCATGTAAATATGATAGGTATGTAACTATGTAGGTATATACGTAGAAGTTAGCGTAGGTACTTGGCTAGCAATGAAACGACCGTATATCGTGACCACTGGTTTATTACTAAAAACATAAGCGTCGCTCTCAGAACGGTGGGGTGGAGTGCGGGCGCGCGGGGCGCGGGCGCTTACGAGTACAAACACTGCACTCCTCCCACCTTAATTTGAAACCCTGTTATACAAACAAATAACTTATTAGTTAAGATACATACTATTACTAAAAATATTTCTTATAATTTATGACTTTCCTTGGGCGCACTGATCGACCATATCGCCGATCGTTAGTGTCATTTGTAACAGCATATGGACTGTTACACTCGGTCGGCTGTCCGGCCGGTACAGCAGTTATCTCCTGACTAGCCTCCTCCCATTCATCATCATCCTCTCCCTTCCCCCGGTCATTATCTGATAACGGTGATAGCGACGAATCGGTGGGCGACGGCGTCGGCGCCGGCCTTGCAGCCGAGTGCGCGGGTGACGACGGTAATGACTCGGAGTCCGGCTGCGATGCTGATTGTGCTGTTGTCGCGAGCTGATTCGGGACCGACGAGGATGCACCTCCAGCAAAGCCAACATCACTCACAATTTCATCAGAGCTAGTAGTGTCTGTGCACTTAATAATCTGGTCTAAATGTCTTATACATGAAGAACTACAATTTTTAAATTTAATATGAAACATTCTGTTACCAATAATATTCGTTATAGTTCCTTTCATCCAACTTGCCTTTTTAGCAGTGAACCATCTAGCCCACACTACTTCACCTAACTTGAATTTCCTAGATTTACAGAGTTCCTTATTTTCTGTTTCTAAACTACTACTAACGTGACTGGTAGGTAGAACTATGTCTAATCTGGTTCTAACATTACGTCCGAACATTAAGCTTGACGGCGTTGCGCCGGTAGTACAATGAATAGTATTCCGGTATTCGAACAAATATTTAAATAATTTATCTTGAACTAAGCGAGGGCTAAAGCTATTTTTACTATTGTTTTGTTTGATGATACATTTCAACATTTTCTTGCAAGTGCGGACTGAATTTTCGGCTTGGCCGTTACAAGCCGGGTGATAAATTGGTGAATTTAAGTAATTTATCCCGTTATTTTTACAAAACTGTTGGAATTCTGAGGAACATATCTTAATATCATTGTCAGACACAATTTCGTTCGGGATACCGAAAACAGAAAATAATTCTTTTAATTTTAATATTAACGCACTAGTGGAGGTGCCGCAATTCATATGAATGCATTCTAGCCATTTACTAAATGCATCAATAACAATTAGGTATACCGTTTGCTCTATAGACATGTAATCTATATGAATACGGTGCCAGGGAGCGGGCGGGCGCGGCCAGGGTGAGGGGGGCGCGCGGGGCGGCGCGCTGCGCTGGGCCGCGCACACGCCGCAGCCCCCCACCATCCGCTCAATGTCGCCGTCGATGCTCGGCCACCACATTCGACTTCGCGCCGCACTCTTCGTTTTAACAATACCGAAATGCGCACTATGTAATTCTTCCAACATGCGCTCGCGAAATATTAAAGGAATTACGATTCTATGGCCACGGAATACGCAACCCCCGATAATCTGCAAATCCGTTTTACACATAAAAAATGGTAGTATTTGCCTGCAACTAATCTTGCGCGGCCAACCCTGCTGCATATAATTCATTACGGTTTTAATAATTTTATCATCGGCCGTAGCGCGTTGTATTCGTTCGAACGAGACCGGCTCTTGAATAGCATTCATGAACAACAGAGCGATTGGGAGGTCATCGCGCTCCTTTCGATCAGCTGATCCGCTCGATTCTAAAGATAACGGCGCGCGGGAAAAATAATCTGTCACAATATTATTTTTATTACTAATATACTGTACTTCGTAGTTGTAAGCGGATAGCATACCTTTGCAGTCGAAGGGCGGTGGTCACGGCAATGCCGTCCTTTTTACCAAAGATTGAGAGAAGCGGTCTGTGATCTGTTCTCAATACGAAAGGTTCTTGACAACCATACAAGTACTGGTGAAAACGCTTAATGCCGAACACCAAGGCGCACGCTTCTTTCATAATTTGACTGTAATTCTTTTCTGCTGGTGACAAGGAACGCGAACTAAACGCGATCGGCCTCTCCGTACCGTCGTTGAACAAATGTGCAAGTACCGCGCCGAGACCCGCGGGACCTGCGTCCACGGTCAACACTAGCCGCGCTCGCGGATCGAAATGAGCCAACACGCGCTCTGAAGCTAGTTCGCGACGCACGGAATCGAACGCAGACTGCTGTTTCTTTTCCCAGTGCCATTCAACATTGTCTTTTAACAGTTCATTTAGCGGGCTTAACATTGAAGACGCGTTTGGAATGAAATTCCTATAGTAATTGATTACGCCCAGAAATCGTTTTAATTCTAGAACGTTTGTAGGGACGGGGGCTCTTAAAATCGCTTCTACCTTACTCGGGCACGTTTTAAGGCCATTTTTATTTATTTTAAAACCTAAATATGTGACGCTGTCCTGGAAAAATGAGCATTTTTCTTTTTGTAGCCTTAAACCGGCGTCTTGTATTCTACTTAATAAAATACGAAGTCTTTCTAAATGAAGAGTTCTGTTGGGGGCCGTGAGACAAATGTCATCGTACCAACACGACACGCCTTCAATACCGGCAACTAGAGATTCTATGGTACGTTGAAAAATAGCTGGGGCATTAGCGAGACCGTACACTAGGCGTGTATATTTGAAAAGACCTTTCGGTGTATTTATGGTTGTCAGGTCTTGTGACGATTCAGATAAACATAATTGATTATAAGCGTTGCTTAAATCTAGCTTGGAATAATGTTCGCCGCCCCCTAGCTTAGCAAAAACTTCATCGATATGAGGCAATGGGTATTTATCGATTTTTAAAACCTTATTTAAGGTGCAAGAAAAATCTCCAGCTATTTTAACTTTACCATTCTCTTTCAGAACTGGTACAATGGGCGTGGCAAAGTTTGAGAACTGTACTGGTATCAATATACCTACCCTAACGAGCCTATCTAACTCTTTCACGACTTTGTCTTTAAGAGCAAACGGTATCTGACGCGGTTTAAAAAATTTTGGCACTGCGTTTTCTTTTAAATGTAGATGGACTTCAAATTTATTAAAACGACCCAATTCATCGCGCCAAATATCTGGAAATTCATTCAAAATTTGCTGCACCTCTTGACATGTCGCTTTAACTGTTAAGTTGTTGTTACTCGTCATAGAAACTAAACTCATGTTGTACTGTACCATGAAATCGCGACCCAACAATGGTGGACCACCTTGAGTAATTACATAAAAAGAAATTTGTTTCCTAATACCATTGTAACACACTTCACAATCAATATAACCAATGGGCGTTACTTTATGTTTAGTATAAAGGCAAAAAATTACATCTGATTTCAATAACCTGTATGATTGAAAATTTTCTTTATAAAAACTTTCTGAGATTACACTGCGTCCAGCTCCACAATCTAGTTCCATAGAATATAACTTATTATCAATAGAGATATTCACTTTAATTGGATCATAGTGGACGTACCTCAGATTATACAAATTACATTCCTTGCACTCGTGTCCGTCGCCGTCGCCCGCATCCAAATTATGCAACGAAACTTTCCCGACCTTTTTAACACTGCACACTTTTTTAAGATGACCTTTTTCACCACAAATCATGCACTTATAACCTTTGAAACGGCACTTTTCAACGCAATGACCCTTAAGCCCACACACTGTGCATCGCGCGGCCGCGGGGGCCGCCGCCTGCGCCGGACCCGGGCGGGCCTCGCCCTGCCCGCCGCGACGCTCACCAACTCGATACACCATCTCCTGCTTGATAAGTTGCTCACCGCCTTCGCCGACACAAGCTCTCGCTGCCCGAGCACATGCTGCTTCCTGAGCTATTTCTATAGCCCTAGATAAATCAACAATCGATCTCTTTCCGGGCCTACCTTCAGACCTAGGATAAAACGGTCGCGTAGCAACGTATCCAACTCCGTACCGAAACCACAGTGCACGGCGAGTCCTCTTCCGCCCAATCTTCGACTTTTTCACCGTCCATTCTGATCGCATCATAAAATTTTGCCCTATAGGCAAAAGTCGATCTTTTCGGCTGAAAATGTCCATTTAGTACTTGAACTAACTCGGTCCACGGTACCGTTTCTACCTCCTTTGGATGCACGAGGTTTCCCACTAGCCGGTACGACTCATCGGATAGATGCGCGATTAATACTGAATTCCAGTTCTCCCTATCAATGTTGTTTAATTTTAGGAAGTTAGTCAATTTCTTGTAGAATATTTGCCAATCCTGACTTTTATAATCGAATTCGTTAACACTCCCGATGAGTTGAGACATTTTATTACACGCGCAGGTAGTTCGTCGCCAGTTGATAGGTATGTAACTATGTAGGTATATACGTAGAAGTTAGCGTAGGTAGGGCTAGCAATGAAACGACTGTATATCGTGACCACTGGTTTATTACTAAAAACATAAGCGTCGCTCTTAGAACGGTGGGGTGGAGTGCGGGCGCGCGGGGCGCGGGCGCGCGGGGCGCGGGCGCTTACGAGTACAAACACTGCAAAATATAATAACAAACTAAAAATGATAACAACACCCCGACAATTATGCTGTACCTACTATTTAGGAAAATAAACATAAAATGGCAATTTTAGTAATGCCAATCCAACCAACATTTTCCTAACCTTTTAGAACGAAGTAGTCAAAAACTTTTCATTAAACATAATTTTTTATTTGACCTTAATTAGATAATATGATAGCATAAAAGAACATAGATAATTAATTGAATCTCTTTTGTATAAGTGTCACTTTTAGACGTTCAAATTTATTTCAAATAAGAATTCGCCATTGTTCTTTTCGTTATAAATATTTTTGTCGTCGTAAATCGATCATTTTGCCGTATGTGCAGCGTGAAAGATCTTAGGCCAATTAGCCTTTTACCATGTCTGTCCAAGATTCTAGAGAAAGTTGTCTCTAACCAGCTTCGGGCATATCTTGAACAGCACGGTATTTTGCCACTGTTTCAATCAGGATTTCGTAAGGGGCACAGCACAGCCACAGCTCTTCTTGACGTAATTGGAAATATCCTTGAAGCCCGAGACCAGGGCATGGGTACCATGCTTGTACTGCTGGATTTTTCACGTGCCTTTGACTTAATCAACACCTCCCTTCTCCTCTCTAAGCTTTCTTTCTCTGGATACCGACAGCCGAGACCAACAAGCCACTCGGTTTGTACATCAGAGTAAGTGGTATTTTAATTAATATAAATCTGGCAGTCAGAAACAATTCTTAACCCTATTTTATTTTAATTATAATTATAACTTCTTCTGGTTTTTGTTATAACTATAACCAATTACTTATTATAGTTAACACTCTTGATGAAGCAAGGGCAACCATAGCCCGCATTGAAGAGATGCATATGCGAACAGAGGAAGTGGTGGCTACTGCAGCATTAAATATGTCCAATGCTATGACCAGCGCGAGCGTCTCTACTGCTATGACCGGCGTCTCTACTGCTATGACTAGCATGGCAGAAAATATTTAAGTTATATTTTGTTAGAATAATTGGCGCCGATTCCCTTGTTCACAAACTAAACTAAATTTAAGTTCAGTGCATCTTTTTCTTTCTATTTCATTAAGAAAAGGACAGACGATAAATATTAGTTAAGTTCTGTCAAATTAAAATACTCCTTATATACAAGTTTAGACGTTAATACAAAAAATGGCTTCTAAAAATACGTCAATTTACGTCAGGCGCTGACTAATTTTACAGCAATTTATTTTCTGTCCTTTTCTTAATGAAATAGAAAGAAAAAAATGCACTGAACTTTAACTTAGCTTAGTTTTTGGTCTGCAACCTGCTTTAGGCAGAGGTGCACCTACATTTTGCCAGTTTAATAATATTAAATTAAATAATATTAATGAAGGGTTTTTACAAAAACAGCACAACTTTTTAGCAACAATTTTACATGAAAAAAAAAAGAACGTTCTCCAATCCATATTTTTCGTTTAATAACTTAGAAATTTTAATCATTTATTCATGTTACTGTATTGCATTGAATACGTAACATTTTTTTATTATTTATACCTACTGTTCTGGAATAAAATGGTAACATGTAGTTTGTACTAGTGTTCTTTTTGTAAAAAAATGCATTTATATTATTTTTGTAAAAATAAAAGTAAAAGTTTTGCAATGAAAGACATCTAATTAATCATAAATAAGTGGTTTATTGCCATACAAAACACACTTATTATTTATTCTTCTCCTCCACTTACATCTTCATTATCAATATCAATATCTTCTCCTTCCTCTGCTACAATTTCACATATTTTATCATAAATCTTGTGGGGTTCACTCAAGAAATGTTTCAATCTCTGAATATCCTTAGCTTTATTAGGATTTAATAGAACTTGAGCCTTGTACAATGGACTAAAATTCAGTTCCAAAGGCAGTAAACGGTTTGTCCGTACATGGATTCTTGTCCATTCTCCAGTAAAGTTATACTTAACCAAGACAAGTGGTGATTCTTGATCTATTTTAATCATTCTTGCAGCTTTAATTTTCATTGCTGGTTTACAAGTTTAAAAAAATAAGGCTCTAGTGCCTTTTTCAGATCAAAAAACATGTCATGAGTGATACTTTTCACTTCAAAAGGTGATGGATGTTTGCGTGCCGTTTTTATTAGGTCTTCCCATTCTTCTGGAGTTTCTACGGTATGTTTATTTTTCAAATTGCTAATCAAGGCAAAATCCTAGTCATTTGGCAGGTAAGAGTGGCCACGTATAGGAAATACGTATTTTACAGATTTAAACAAGTGAAATACATGAACTAATACATATAAAAAATGTATCATGAGGTAGTTTTTATTTTGACCAGGACATCCATCATTGAAGATTATAAGATGCTCATTGGTAATACTGTGTTCATTAAAATATTTTAATAAAAGAGATGTGACATCACATTGCCTTTTTTTCCTTCTGTTTCGAGGTATAAGTTCATGCATACTTTATTTTTGCCAATATCATGTATACCGAATACATACATCCATAATTGACGGGCATAGAAAACATCCCCTGTGCGAATATGTGGCAGCGGCAGGTTCTGCATGTAGTCGAAACTAATAGCCATCAAATTATCTTGCTGTGTTTTAAGTTTATATTTCTTTTTTATCTGGTGAAATTTGTCTGCTTTAGGTAGATGAAGTTTATGGTCAACTTCCAATATTCTCTTTGTTTCTGGTAATACAGCACATTTTATTTTTAATCGATAACTATCACAGACAGCACAAGTGTCTGTTCTAGGTAGCCCAAATTTCAGATTGAACTCATTATTAAAGACTAGTATACCACATAGCTTACTTAGTTTATTTGGTACATTTCCAAAAATAACTTTGTTACACTTATGTCTTCGGGCAACTAAAATATGTTGGAGTTATCACGACGTAAATAATGTGACTGTCTGGATTTAAATGATGCAATATGATCACGTACTACATTTAAAATATTTTCTGGTATTTTCCTCACTCTATTTCTTGTGTGTTTGCCTCGTTGATCCTTAGGTGTCAATATGTTTGCAGATATTAAGCTTTGTAATCGTCTCACGCGACCCACAGATATACCATGAAAGCTGCAAAACGATCGCATGCAAACATTTATTTCTTCCAGTCCCATTCGCACTTTATATTTGAAAGAACTCATTCTGAATTTTCGCGGATTAGAAACTGTGTGTCTAGCAGCTGGAGAGGTAGATATCAACGCCATCAAATTCGCATCCTGTTCATTCTTGTTATCAAGGTTATTAAAATTGGCAAGTATCATTTTACGATCTCTGGGTGACACTTTATTAAAACATTGGTAATGCTTGCATCTGAAACAATGTAACAGACTGAGTTAGGCCTACTACGAGTATTTCAAGATACTAACGAAAAAAATAAATGCAATGTTATCAAAACAAACCTGCAATCAGAACCGATTTTCCGAGCTGCCACCAGTTTGTTTTTGTGGTTGATATGTTCCTCACCCTTTACTTTCTTGTTTTTAACAATCGTTTCCTTCTTTTCTTTTAAAAATTGAATTAGAAAATTCCTTGCTTTGCGCGTAGTCCGACATTTTTGACAGCTATGACTGACGTTTTATTTTTTCACAAAAACTAATTAACTGCGTTCAGATACGTCGTTTTTGTAAAATTTGCACGCAGTTGTGTAGTTTTTGTAAAATATGTGTTTTTTTACATTGTGATTCTGTGCTAAATATGCTGTTTTTGTAAAAACTGTCTAGTGTAACTTTTTCCATAGATCATATTGCCATCATTAAAAAAAAAACCTTAAAATTGTTAGTTACGTAGTTTTTGTAAAAAAACCCTTCATAGTATGTATTTAATATTATTGTAAATAAAATAATATAATAAAAGTGATTATTGCTGCTGGCGATTTCGGCAGTCTTCTCACTCTGCTGGATTTAAGACTTGTCGTGCAGATGTATTTAGAAGCTAATGGAAGAACAGCTGTTTTTGATAACAAACTACCAGGAAAAAAATAGGCGTATTTATTTATAAAACGCCACAAAAGTGAACTTACTCACCGGGCTACACAAAACAATAAAAGGAGCAGAGCTGAGAAAAGCTCTGGAGAGATGTCTAATTATTTCGATAATCTGCAACAATCTATAAATAGCATACCCAAGGAAAACATTTTAAATTATGACGAAACCAATTTGACCGAAAATCCCGGGGCGCAAAAATGCTTGTTCCGCAGAGGCGTTAAATACCCTGAAAGAGTTTTAAACTACACAAAAGGTGCGATTTCTATCATGTTTGCAATTACGGCGGGGGTCAATACCTACCGCCGTATGTGGTATACAAGGCCGAACATCTATACCAGCAATGGAGAATAAATGGACCGAAAGGAGCTAGGTATAATCGTTCAAAATCAGTTAGGTTCGACAGCACAACTTTTGAAGATTGGTTCGAGACGATTATTTTGCCTTGGGCTAAGGACAAAATCGGAACAAAAATATTGATAGGAGATCATTTAGCGTAGCATATCAACCACCGGATTGTTACAATGTGTGAAGCAAATGACATAAGGTTTGTATTTTTACCCCAACTCGTCACACTTGACACAGCCTCTTGATGTTTGCTATTTTGGGCCCCTGAAGAAACTATGGAGAGCAAACCTCAAACCCGCGAGAAACGACTATTAATAAATCTCATTTTCCCGAATTGCTAAAACTGTTAATGCACGAACTTCTAATATTCTAAGCGCCATTAAAAGTACTGGTATTCATCCTTGTAACCCGGACAAAGTTATCAATAAACTGCCCGACTCCAGACCACAAACAGAAAACAGCATTGACAATACGCTTTTACAATTCCTCAAAGAAAATCGTGCTCCAGATCCCATGAAGAAAAATCGAAACAAGAAAGTTAGTGTTCCTCCCGGCAAGTCTGTAACAAGTATTGACTTTAAAGATGCATTGACAGAAAATATTCAACAAAAAAAAAACTCTAAAAGCGACAACCTGCGTTGATCAAGCTGGACCCTCAGGTGTCTTGAAAATTCAAACCAATAAGACAAAGAAAGCAAAAAAAATCGCTGTGTCCGTAAAAATTCTTCATCTTCGACAGAGTGCAGTAACGATAAAATGTCTATAAATCCGATCGCCAAAGCTGCTCCAATGGGAACCAACCTGTCGATGACCAACTAATATTGTCAAAGCTGCCAGACTCCAGTCATCAGAGTTGTGGTGTTGGAGACAAACCTGTCGTTGACCAGTTACCAGACAAGCTGCCCGAGCCCATTTATCAGAGTTGCGGGGATGGAGACAAACATGGTTACCAGTTAAAATTGGCACAGCCTCCAGAGTCCAGTTTTCAGAACTGTGACTATGAGAAGGCGCTGTCCTAAAGAGATTACACTATCGGTGATTACGTTATCGTGAGGTGGGGTTCCTCTAATTATCCAGGCCAAATCACCTCACAACATGCTGAAGGAGTAATGGTAAACTGTATGAAACAAGGAAAGAGTTTTTCGAGATGGCCACTCATCAACGACGAGCAACTATATTCCTGGGAGAACGTATTACAGAAGATTGATATTCCTAAATTTGTAAAAAAGGTTACTTCACCATTTCTGAGCTGAATAACTAAGGGTCGCGCCGTTGCGGATAATTTTTAGGCTACCTATCCAAAATGAGACCCAAATAATAGCTTTAACTAGATAAGAAATAATGTTTCCTAATAATACTCGTAAACACATTTTTATTTTCATACATACTTCTTTTTTTTTGGGTTGGGAAATTTGACAACCCTAGGCAAATCCCAAGAAATGTATGGAAACAACTTCAGACTGGTGCCAAACTTCGCCTGCATCGTTTTTTTTTTAAATGAACTCTACAGCAGCGTATATTAAGTTCAATTTCGTTTAACATGTTATTCAACATTTTTGAGAATTACACCTGGATACAACTAAGTATCTATATCATTGAGAAACACCAGGCAGGCGAAGATAGAAAACAATGCCTAAACTTCGCCTACTACATATGCACCGCTTTTTCATACGTTTATATTAACTATTATTAAGTGTCGGCGGTCTTTAGTTGTAGCCTTAGATAAGTAGAAACGGTTTTTATTGAGTGTGATCTAGTATACTCCACAATTTGAGAGCATGTTAGAAAAATGTGTCAAAAACCAGGCGAAGTTAGGGGTCACGACGGTAGGTCTGCTATCTCAGGTGAAGTCTGCGCTAAAACTTTTACGTATGGATTAATATCATATTTATTAACTTTTACGGTTCTCAGCAGTATCAGACTTCGCCCCCTCCATCAGCCCCGGCAGCGGCCCAACGCGCCGCGTCTTCTCCGTGCCGTACCCCGCGTCAGCGGCAACGCCGAGTGGTACATGTCTGCAGATACAGTAAGGCGCGCACTTATTGCATGTCTAAGGAGAGAGACTTGATGAAAGAAGAAATCAAATTTTAGAAAATATAACTCTTGAACTCGGAGAAATAAAAGGCATATAAATACGAGAAATTTTATAATTTCAAGCCACAGAGTATTTTTTTTGGCCACGTGATGAAAATTCTCATTTTATAACTAAGCAACGGGAAAATATGATAGCTTCTAATAAACTAATTCGTATTCTTTACATCGCCAGCTATATATTCCAAAGAAAGGGTCAAGTAAATAGATTAGAATAGAATAGGTCTTTATTTGCTTCGAATGTAGGTACATAAAAATAAGTTGTTAAATTATATAATAGGATCCATGTACATTCTGCCTTAATATAGCATGCAAATGTAATACAAAGTAGAGGCCGGTAAAGAGATTAAAGAAAATTATAATTTAAGAAATCCTGCACAGAATAATAACATTTATCTACAAGTAATTCAGTAAAACGTTTTTAAAATTTTTGCAACGGTAAGTTTTTAATTTCGTCAGGTATTTTATTAAAGATTGCAGGAGCCATACAAAAAGCTAGTTTTAAATACGCTCGTGCATAATAGATTCTGGTATTGTGATCTCATAGGTGTAGTTCGTTTTCTAGTTTCTATTAAAGTTGCAAATAGACATCGATTTGTTATTACAAATATTGCTAGTTCTAGGATATAAAGGCATGGGAAAGTTAATAATTTATGAGACTTAAATATAGGTACGCAACTGTCTGTTACTTTAAGACCAAATATAGCTCTCAGGCAGCGCTTTTGAGCATTGAAAATGCTTTCTCGTTCACTACAGTGACCCCAAAATATTATACCAAATCTTAAGATGGAAATGACAAGACCATGGTAAGCCACTAATATTGTCGGTAAATTTACTTTTTTTGATAGATTATACAACATAAACGCGGCTGTGCTTAAACGTTTACATATATCTTCTGCTTGCGGCTTCCAAGTTAACTGGTTGTCAATTATGATTCCTAAAAATTTCGTACTGTTTACATCCATATCTCCCGCAGCTATTCGTTGGTAAAAGTGCATGAGTTTAGTATTTTGGAGATTAATGACTAAATTATTTCTGTCAAGCCACTCTATCAAACTACTAATTGTATTGTTAATGTCATTTATATATGATTCTTTATTGATACATGGAATAATTAATGTGCTATCATCTGCAAATAATACTATTGGATAAAGTAGGTATATGACGTGGCAGGTCATTTATATATAATAAAAATAATAAAGGTCCAAGGACGCTGCCCTGCGGGACACCATATTTTATTTCTCTAAAAGATGATAAGGATTTTAATTTTTTTCTAGATCCCAAACACAGACTCGATATTATCATTAGAACTTAAAACGGGATATTTACCATGTATATTAATTGATTTGAGTTTCCGATATACATACCTAGACTGGTGAGAGAAGCGATTGAGATTACTAAATATAAGAACTTCAACCGTGAGGATGGGTTTCAATTGTCGAGAGCCTGGAATCCAGTGGTCCAATTGTGTAAAGACCGCAAGAGTACCGAAAAAAGTTCGCGAGCGGACACAGTGAGTTTTGTGTGTCCAGAACAGAATCGAGTTGTGAGTGTAACAAGTGACAATGGTAGCGGTGTCAATCGCACTAAACGAACAAGAAAGAGGGTAGACCGTTTTGTCTGCTCGTAAACATCCACCCGCAATAACTTCAGTTTATCCGTGATCATGGCACTTGCAACAGTGCCGAAATATCGGAAACTCAAATCAATTAATATACATGGTAAATATCCCGTTTTAAGTTCTAATGATAATGTCAGTGACCATGTCGGTTTAAAAACTTATACAGACTCGATATCTCCGTACACTGTCTACGACCTTTTAGGGACGTTTTTATTAAAATAAGGGCACTGCCACGAATACCGTATGCGTGAAGTTTGGATAGAAGGGCATCGTGATCCACACAGTCAAAAGCCTTTGACATATCGGCATATATCGCGCATACAGGTATTTTACAGTCTACTTTTGGCATTATTTTTTGGAGAAAGTCGAAAATAGCCATGTTGATGTTTTATTTTTTCTAAAACCCTTTTGTTCGTCACATAGTATGTGATATTTGTTAAGAAACTGTATAGAGATTCATAGATAATTTTTTCTATGACCTTTGAGAAGATGGGAATTAGAGCAATTGGTCTATAATTTGCCATTTCGTCTCTATCATTCTTTTTATATAGTGGTTTAACTATTACAGTTTTTAGACTTTCTGGAAATATTCCTGATGATAAGCTTACGTTAATTATATGAGCAAGGGGCGCATATACAATCAGAAACATATTTTACAACTGTGGTTGAGATGCCATCATAGCCAAAGCTCTTTTTATTTTTTAAGTTGTTTATTACACACATGACATCCTGAGGAACAACTGGGGTCATAAATATTGAATGTGGGTTGATATTTATGTTAATTGTGTGACCTGACGTATGTTTTGGTATATTCGAAATCTGGTCAATGAAGAAATTAATGAAAGATTCGGCTATTATCTTAGGGTTTGATATTATTTCATCTCCTTTTTTTATTTGAGACATGGGTTCTCTTACAATTTTATTATTATTAATAATTTGCCAGGCAGTCTTGGATTTGTTTTTAGAGTTATATATTGGAGTGACTGGCCTGTTGGTCTAGTGGTTAGTGGCCCTGACTGCTATGCCGGAGGTCGTGGGTTCGATTCCCACCCAGGACAAATGTTTGTGTGATGAGCATGATCATTTGTTCTGTGTCTGGGTGTAATTTATCTATATATGTATGTATTTAGAAATATATAAGTATGTTTATCAGTTGTCTAGTACTCATAACACAAGCTCTGCTTAGCTTGAGGCTAGACGGCGTTGTGTGATAGTTGTGGAATATTATTATTATTATTATATTATATTAAGTAGTTATTTTGAGCTTTCTGAGTTAGTTTAATGACTTTCTTAAATCTCCTTGAATAATTATTAAATGTCCTTTTATTTTCACAAGTTGGTTTTAGTCTCTGTTGCCACAGTAATTGTCGTTGTCTTTTGCTAGATATTCGTATCCCCCGAGAAACCCATTTTATTTTTTTCTCAGACCTTATAGTCACTAATTTGTGAGCAAAACAGAGATCATATAAAGTTAGGCAAATTTCTAGAAAGTCATCATAGGCTTTGTTAGTCTTCTGTGCTATATACATCAGAAAATGATAGGCTTTGGAGATGTGTTCTAAATTTAATGAGATTTTCCTAAGTTATATCTTGTCTTAATGTTCTTCACGATTTTATTCGGCTGGTTTTATTAACTTTTATCTTCATTATTTGGGCAGTGTGGTCAGATAATCCAAAATCGATTACTTCATGTTGGCAGTTTTGCTTAAAATTATGTGCGAAATTGTGTGTCTTGTGCGGCGCGTCGTAGTGTGCGAACGTTAACAATGGCTGATGTGAACGGGTCAACGACCTCAAAAATGTTAAAGTGCGCGAACTGTAACTTAGTTATAAACGAGGTTCTGGCCTTCATCCAGAACAAATGTGATGTGATGGACGATGAGTCAATGATCAGACTGTGTATTACAGCGTTTAAAGCGGATGAAATTAGTGCAGCAAAAAATCTTCTATTTACCTCAGTCAAGACAACGGGAAGAAAAATTAACCGAAAAAGAGAGGGGAAATCACAAAGAGAAATAGAAGACATAATCACACTAATAAAACAGAAAGATCCTGAAGAAATGCCGATTTTTGCCGCCCGTGACCTACAAAAACTACCCCCGGTCACTTTTGATCACCTGGATGCTACGCGGATTTTGAAGGATCTTATTATACTTAAACACGAGATCGAGACTATTAAGGAAACATATACACAGGTGGACCAGTTCACGAGGCTACAAAATGAAGTTATTAATCTACAGCGAACATCGATAGTTAATAATTTCGATCGGGACAATTTTGTCAACAAAAAACGAGGTACAAATCGCATGTTAGATAGCTCAGAATTTAATTGCGAAAGTGGTCCCTCAGGTATTATTCATATTGCACATGAGCCGGTGAGCGATATCAGTCATCCCACCGGTATTGATAAGGAGGTAGATGAAAGTACTCGTGCGCAGCGTTCTCTGTCCCTGTCACACGCGCGCACGCTGCCGCTACCTGGTGGCGACGATCTCTCTGTCGCACACAGCTCAGATGTTTCGCGGGCTGCGGTGCTCACCGAAAAACAAATGCTAAGTGCCTCGGCTAGCGCGGTGACTAATACTACTGATACATCGGTATGTACAAGCGCAGCAAACAATCAGCTGATTCGAGCGCCCCATTCGCAGAGCGCCTCACTTACGCAAAACGCAGACGACGAGTGGCATGTTGTACAAAGGAAAAGGTACAGGAATCGATTTATAGGTAAAAAAGGAACTTGCACCGAAATAGAAAGTTTTAAGGCTGCAAATATCATTGTCCCACTATTTATAAATAATGTACATAAGGAAACCTGCGAAAAACATATAGTTGACTACATAAAGAACAAAACGAACGTTGAAATCACACTACAGAGGATCGAACCCAAGCAACAAAAACAATATAACTCATATAAAATGTTCGTTCCAAGGGAGAAACTAAGTTTGTTTTTGGATTGTAGTTTATGGCCTGATGGTATAACCTTCCGCCGTTTCGTAGATTTTTACAGACGAGATTTAGACAGACGCAAGAAATCTGAAACCAGTGCAAAAATAAATCTAAATGGGTAGTACAACTAACAACGACAGTTTAAAACTCATCAGCTTCAATTGTAAGTCTTTTAAAAGATCTTCTGAGTGTGTAAGACGGCTTTGCCAATCCGCTGATATTATTGCACTGCAGGAGACTTGGCTCTTGCCACACGAGATACCCGAACTCGGTTGACTTTGGATTCTGCGGTAAGTCTGCAGTGGACCTTACAAGCGGCATACTGCGCGGGCGGCCGTACGGAGGCGTAGCGCTTCTATGGAGAAACAGTAAGTGTCATTATGTGTCTGTGATTCCGTGTGAAAGTGACCGAATAAGCGCAATTAAGGTGTGTGTAATGGAACGATTAATACTCGTTTTTTCTATATACATGCCTACCGACTCCTCTGACAATCTTGTGGAATTTGTTCAATGTTTAGGTGAAATAACGTCAATAGTTGAGAATTACAATATTGAAAATGTATTCATCTTGGGGGATTTTAACGCTCATCCGGGCGAATTGTTTGGCAATGAACTCCAAAATTTTTGTAATGAACAAAACTGGACATGTGTCGACCTAGAGATGTTGGGATCGCATTCAAATACCTACACTTTTGTGAGTGAAGCGCACGGCAGCCGCAGGTGGTTAGATCACTGTGTGGTTACTGATGCTGCATTAAAATCTGTTTCTTCTGTTAATATATGTTAAGACAATCTCTGGTCTGATCACTACCTAGTAGAAATTCAATGTAATATTAAATCAGTTTGTAAAACCATTAAGTCACCGTTCACCCAAACAAATAAAGTTATATGGGGAGACAGAGATTCAAGCCAAATTGAAATGTATACCAAATGTTGTAACGAGAAACTACGGGAATTAGGTTTCCCTCTTGAATTCCAACATTGTGGTGATAGCATGTGTGATCATAGTGGTAAAGACCACTTGTCAGCGATAGACGCGCTTTATGGTGACATTATAAAATCGTTACGTGAGGCTTCTGTTGACAGCTATATAGGTCGTGAGAGTTGCGGTCGGCATCGCGGCCGGCATATTGTCGGCTGGAACAAGTATGTTCGTGACGCTCACAGGGATGCTAGGCAGAAGTTCTTAACCTGGGAGAGTTATGGTCGACCTAACAGTGGTAACTTTTATAGTGAAATGTATGAATCTAGAAAAAAAATCAAAAGCAAATTACAATATTGTCAGAATAATCAAGAAGTAATAAAAATGAATATTTTAGCTACAAAACATAAAAATAAAGATTTTAAAGGATTTTGGCAACAAACGAAACAGTTAAACCCAAAACCTAGTATCCCTGTGAGTATCAACGGCATCTGTGAACCTAAGGACATTGCCAATTTATTTAAATGTCACTTTCAAGTGGAGTCTCCGCTGAAAGGTGAGCAGACCAGGGATGTTGGGGTCGTCGTGTCAGGGGTACCTGAACGTGTCACAGCAAAGCAAGTTGCTCTAATAATAAAAGGTATGACGCGAGGGAAGTCCCCTGGGCACGACGGCTTGAGCATCGAACATTTTCAGCATGCGGGGCCACACCTCCCGAGGCTCCTGGGACTGTTATTTACTCTTTGTATTAGGCATTCCTACCTGCCCAACTGATGAAGACGGTGGTAGTGCCTATAATTAAAAACAAGACTGGAGATAGTTCCGACAAGTGTAACTACCGCCCCATATCATTGGCTACAACCGCAGCTAAGGTGCTTGATGGTCTGCTTGAGAAACAACTTAAAGAACACCTAAATTTAAATGACGCACAGTTCGGCTTTAGACCTGGACTTTCGACAGAATGTGCTGTTATGTCTCTCAAGCAGACTGTCAAGTATTACACCGACAGGAGCACGCCTGTATATGCAGCCTTCCTTGATCTCTCCAAGGCTTTTGACCTGGTTAGGTATGATATTCTCTGGCATAAATTGAAGAGCACAGGTGTGCCAGGTGAACTCATCAATATTTTTAAATACTGGTACGACCATCAAACTAATCGGGTCAAATGGCTTGGAGAACTTTCTGACGAGTACGGGTTGGAGTGCGGAGTGAGGCAGGGGGGGTTAACATCTCCTTCGCTCTTCAACTTGTACGTGAACGGGCTGATTGGTGAGCTGAGCGACACTGGAGTCGGATGCTCAATTGATGGTCATTGTATAAATAGTATTAGTTATGCAGACGATATGGTGTTGCTCAGCCCATCAATGGCCGCACTCAGAAAGCTGATAGGTGTATGTGAGGAGTATGCGAGGGTACACGGTCTCCTGTACAATGCCCAGAAAAGCGAGCTCCTGGTGTTTCAAGCCAGGGGTCGGAAACTGGGGGATGTGGCACCTGTGCTGCTTAATGCTGTCCATGTGGTGAACGAGGATTTAAAAGATGACGGGGATATAGAAAGGGAAAGGAGGGCGATGGTGGTCCGCTGTAACATGTTGGCACGCAGATTTGCAAGATGTAGTCTTGAGGTAAAAATCACCTTGTTTAAAGCATTCTGCCAAACTCTCTACACCTGCAATCTGTGGGTCACCTACACGCAGCGGGCCATCAACGCTCTCCGAGTACAATATAATAATGCGTTCAGGGTGCTGGTGGGGCTCCCACGTTACTGTAGCGCATCTGCGATGTTTGCGCAAGCGCACACAGACGGCTTTCACACTGTGCTGCGGCGCCGCATCGCATCGTTGATGTTTCGTACGCGTGGGAGCACCAACACCATTCTGAACGTACTCAGCCACAAGTTTGACAGCCCCCTTCTGCGGCACTGGGTTCAAGCACAAGTGCGTGTGCCTGAGGGCGGCAAATACCTTAATTAATTCTTAAATAATGTAACTAACATAGTTTTTAAGTTGTATACTAACAATATTATGGGTATATTGCCTGAAATAAATAGATTTTATTTTATTTATTTATTTATTTTAAACAAGTACCTATTACTGATAAATCGAGTCGGTTGATTAATTTCTAGTGTGAGGTTGTAGCTCCTAAGAAAGCATTCAAATTCTAACGTCATTATATTCTTTTTTGAAACATCTATATTAAAGTCTCCACATAAGATAACTTTTTTGAAAGGTTTGCTGAAAATGAGATCTAAGTTTTCATAAAATGTTACTTAGGTTACACAGTTTAGGAGTTCTATAAACACATATAATTATAATTTTTTGTAAAGGTAATTCAACGGCGCAACATTCTATAATTCCTGATATCGAGCACTTCACTATGTCAGGTAGTTCTTTATACTCATGCCCAACTCTTACTAGGATACAGGCACCACCACGTTTTCTATTCTGCCTAGCAAAGCATGCTGCTAACTTGTAATTAGGTATATATAATAATTTTTCTTTTCCTTGTAAAGTGTTACAATTTTAGACTTTGTGTGATTCTTTATGATCGATCAAGTGCACTTAAATTTTCCTTTACTATACAGCATTTGGAGTCTTAACACACTTCATTGTTTTAATTTATTAGCGGTTTACTTTGATTTGCTAGTCATTTGTACACATAATATAGATGTCACTTTTTATACTTATTACACTACTAATTTCACTGATAACACTACAATAGTTGCTTTTAGTGTCCTTTTTCACTTTTATGCACTATTCACTGTCTGTTGAGCACATTTATTATTTGAAATTTAATTTACGGGAGCACTATGAAATCCTTTGTTTACAACGCAGCGCCATCTTTATAATCCAGTAAAGTTCAACAATTATTTTAACTTGTCCTACTGATTTATCTATTGCCACCTAATTTACTAACTCAGCCACGGATTTTACAACTTATCACCAGTTTACGTATTTACAGATTCAACGTAAGCTCCTCAAAAAAAGTAATTCAAGCTTCAATAGACAACATCATATAACTTAGCATATAAATTAATACATAATATTCTTTTATCATGAAAAAAGCCACTGTACGATTTGGGGCGAGCGCGCGAGACGACAGCGACCGACCATTTGCACCAATCAGAGAGCGCCATTCGATTCACGTATAGAGGAGTTGTCACGTGTATTTATTTATTGTCGTTTGTGCGTTCGTGTTGCAATTGTTTCATCGGCAATAAAATAAAAGTTTTGGATGAGTTTTAATTAATTATGGCGTCTAAAAATGAGCCTTTATACTGTTCCGACGAGGAATCGGAAGGTGAAGTTCAGCCGTCGAAAAAAAAGCGCGGTTAATCTAAGAAGTGGATATTTGTAAGCATATTTTCGTGTGTGAGTTTGGCCGAAGAAGCCGTGAAAGCAGAAATTTCCTGTATTGATAGTGGGAACAACTGATAAAAACAGAAAATTTCACCCTATTTGTTTGACAGTATCTACAAATGAATGTAAAGCTGATTTTAAAACAATGTTTCAAGCATTAAAGAACAATCTGTTGACCTTTTTTCTCATACTTATGAACTGAAGATCCTAGTTTGCGACGCAGCTAAAAGTATACAGAATGCATTTCGTGACGTGTTTGGAGACGAAACTATTGTGAAAATGTGCTGGGCTCACGCTAAGAAAAAAATTTGTACTAAATTGGATCAAACAACAGAGAAGTAGTTTCGAAAGCATATATTGGAAGACATTGATGCACTGCAATCAGCTAGTGTTTTCTGCTGCTTCGGTTGTTTTTGAAGAAATGAAAAGATCAGAAAACATTCGTAACATATTTAAAAAAAGAATGGCTTATTAAAAACCCAAATTGGTATTTGGGAGCAGGACCAGTATCACCAGCGACGAACAACGCACTTAACAGAGTTATAAAAGACCACAACACCCTTCGCGAGCGTATACCGTGGGGCCGTTTTTTAGTGGTGGCAAAGGAAATGATTAATAGCTGCTCCCAACAGGCAACAGAAGAAAACTTCGCGACACAACCGGAATTGCAGTTATCTGATTGGACAACAGTATATCAATGGGCCAAAGCTGATACCAATATTAGAGTTGTAGATTCAACACCAGCCAGCATCACATATTTTATTCCAGGCAACGGATCACTCAAAAATAATCAAGTTGAGGAAAAATTCATGCATTTTGACGAATACAAAAAAGTGTTTTTTTCATGTTGGAATGTAACACTATCGAACAATCAGACTGAGTGGATTACTGGTTGCTGTGATTGTCTAGACTTTTATCGCAAGTACATCTGCAAGCATATGATAGGCCTGGCAATCAGACTAAAATACGTGACGCCACCATTAGAGGCAAAGGCACAACCGCTTCGATTAAAAAGAAAGCGTGGAAGGCCAACTAATGTGCGACCTGCTTTAACCTTTCATATGCCGGGAACGTAGGTCTGCGCGATTTTAGTGGCGCACTCGCATAAAAAAATGGTGCGCAGACCTGCGTTCCGGCATTCGAAGGGTTAATTATGCAATAATGGTTTATTTTTCTTTTTATTATCTTTTACATCTTTATTTTAATTACTATATGTAAAAAAAAGTACACGAATTGATTTAAAAAATAAAGTATTTTCTTTTGTCTCCCTTCAATAGTTCCTGGGTATTTTAGTGGCCATATTTTACTATTTGATGACAATTTTAGATAAATTTTGACGATAAATTAATATAGGACGAGTTAAATTTTAACGTTAACGTTTACGTACTGAGAAATAAAATTAGAAGCTAATTGAACTACTTTTTTGGTGTAATTTATTGATATTTTAGAAGTTTACTGCTTGGGCAACACTGGCAGCCGGAACGTCAAATTTTTTCGTGTTAGAATTAAATTGTAAAATTAATATTTTTCATGTATAATTATTGATAAAAGTGTTTAAATTCGATAGATGTAGTCATAAATATTAAGGTCTAGTGTTTGTGAGTAATTTCGCTGCAAAATCAAAGCAAAATCAATGAAATAGTATCAGCTGTCATCCAACGGACGGATTTGAAATCACCACCTATCCCGGGGAGTATTTGTTTTAATTTCAAGCATATTTATTACTAAACCGTTAGTTCCCAATACACCTTTTCCTCTTTAACGTTTATATTGCTCGTCCCTTTTGAGCTGCGCCCTAAATAAACCTCTAGTTCTCCATATTTTTTTTTTTTTACTGCACATTATGTTCATGCCTAATTAGGATAAAATCGCATCAATTACGTTAAGGACCCCACAGGAATCACTGCCTTTTATTATTAGAAATCCTCTGTTATGTTAAATTACTGTATTAGTGCAAATTAATGTTAATAACTGGATTTAGATACATTTAAAATAGTAGTACCTACCCCCAACCTTTTTGCAAACTTAATTTTTGTTGTTTTTCAATAGACATACCAATACCAGTGAATTAAAATATAAATTATAATCCCATAATTGCGATTACACACTCCTCATAACTTTTATTCTTTTGTTTGTTCAAAATTATTTGTAATCCCAGTAGACCCTTTGATCTAGTAGGTATTTACTATACACATCTTATCCTGCTTTCTTATTCCTTTTATTATATTCACCTTCACTTAGCTTTCTCTTATCTCATTCCAGGGTGCATCTAGGGTTTGCTTGTAAATATGTTGACCCGTAGAACTGCATCCTTGGAGGAAAAACTGAGGGCTACATTAAAAGAGTTGGAATATAGTAAAAAGCAATGCGATCAGCTGCTACAGGAAAGGGAAGACAGCGAGGTGGAAGTGCAGTACATTAATAACAAGAACACTGAGCTTAAGAACCAGTAGGCTGAACTACATACACAGCATATGCACACACTTGACCAGCATCAACATCTCCTTCAACTCGTGTCAAATTTCCAACAATGTAGTGACACCCATGATCTGGCTTTGAGACGGATATCTGAATTAGAACTGGAATTAAGCAGGGCCCACAACACAATAACCCGTCTGGAATCCCACAAAGCCAGTGAAGAGTCTGTGATCACATGCAAACTTTATGATGAGTTGGTTGGTAGCGGGTCCGGATCCACATGTGTTGAGCCAATTGTAACAATAGACTTAACTGATGACACTGTTACTAAATGCAAACTGTATACTAGCCATAACAAGTTAAAAAAATATATTAAAATTAATAGATTAATTAGAAAAATTCATAAATCATTAAAACGCCATAAAGTTAATAAATTGAATACAAAACTTAGGCAAAAAAATCTAAATTTAATTCAAGAATTAAAAAAGTGTAATACTGAGTTAGAATTATGTAATACTATGTATGATACCGACACTCAGCACCTTCAGGATGAATTGTTTGTGAAGGAATTTGCTCTAAAGGAGATCTTTAGTAAATATGAGGCTACTCAACAAGACCTGAGTAAGCGCTTGCAGGAGGCCAATGAGTTGGCAGACCTGGTCAAGTACAATGCGGAGAGGTATGAGTCTCTGACTAATAACCTCTCTTTTAGCTGTGCCTGCTCCCAGGAGCCCCAGCCTCAACTTGGTACACCCATACCCTCAGTGGCTCAGCCAGTAGGTAGCTGTATGTATGATGATAACAATAGTATGAATAATTTGATTAAAACAACATATATATTTTCTGACAAATTTGGTCAAGGTTTTGGTAGTATATTTAATCAGTGTTCACAACAATCTGTAATTAATCATTGTTTACCCGGTGCCAGTATTAGCCAATTAATTAGGAAAATTAAATTGACAAAAATAAACCCCAGTTCCACTGTTATATTATTGTATGGGGATAGTTTAACTGTAAGAAAAAAGGACATAAATGAATGTGTCCATTTGATGTTGCATCTTAACAAGACCAAGAATTGTAAATTTATTTTCTGTGCCTTACCTTATTCGCAATATTTGTCTGATGAGCAAAATAGGCACATTTATAATTTAAATATGTTAATTTATAATAGGACTTGTCATCACAGTGATGTTATTTTATATTTCGACTGTAATCAATTTATTACTGATTACAAACTGACAAATAATACAATGTATTTGCCACCTAGTTGTCGGAGACTTATTGCTAATCTTTTAGCATACAATATACAAAGTGACACCGGTACCTGTAATGTACCATCGAATACTGTTAGTAGTGGTACTAACACCACTTTTGACACACCTTGTAGTTTAAACTATTAGGTGTGACAATGGGTCAGCCGCATATATTGAATGTTGTACATCAAAATATGCAGGGTCTGTCCGGCAAAGAGCTAGAGTTAAGTTTATTTATGGAGAACTATAATGTTCAGGTGTTATGTATGACTGAACACTGGTTGAAGGAACATGAAGTATTGTTTATAAATGATGATTATTTTACGGTACAAAGTGCATTTGTAAGGAAAAGTGCTATTCGCGGTGGGTCTTTAGTTCTGGTTTCAAACAAGTTGAAATGTAAACAACGGTTAGATTTAGTTAATCTTTCTATCGAGCGCACTATTGAGTTGTCTTGTGTTGAACTCGAGCGATACGTTATAATTTGCGTATATCGACCCCCTTCTGGGGATTTTACTCATTTTGAATTGGTAATGGAAGATGCACTCAATAGGTTAAAATCTAGTAATAAAAGTATAATTTTATGTGGAGATTTTAATATTAATATTTTAGATGTTACTCCATTTAGTATTAGACTTCTCAATCTTTTTAGGTCTTATAATTTATTTAACTTGTTTTTTGAACCTACTAGGATCACGGCATCTTCGTCCACATGTCTTGATAATATTTTTAGTGATTGTGATGCCAAAAATAAATTAGTGCTAAGTGACTTAAGGTCTGACCACTGTGGTTTATTAGCTAGCTTCCCTATGCCATTACATAAAAAGCCGCATAAAATAGAATGCAGGCCTTATACAGCTAGTCGTTGCAACAAATTTAAAAATAATGTAGCCCAAAGAATTAGACCATCTATAGTAGAACATGACAATCCTAATGAAATCTATGGAGCCCTTTTTGATGTTGTGCAAAAAGAGTACCAATCTACCTTCAAGACTAAAACCATTAATATTAATGGCACTACCGTTGGCTTTAACCAATGGGCTACTCCAGGTATTTATAAAAGTAGAGCGAGACTATACGAATTATATGGTTTGAAAAAGCACAGGTTTGATACTCCTTTCCTAGAGTATGTCAAAAATTATTCAAAAGTATTTAAAAGTATTTGTGTTTGTGCTAAATCTAAATTTTTAAGCAATACAATTAAAAATTCCAATAACAAAGTAAAAACCACTTGGAAAATTATAAACAATGAAACGGGTAAGTCGGTTAAACAAGACAAACAACTTGAAGTTATGGTCGACAACAAATTAGTTAATAAAGCAGCAGACGTTGCTGAGGTATTTAATGAGTTTTTTGCCAACATACCTATAACTACGACTCGCTCCTTAAATTCATCCCCGTCTAAAGCTGAAACCCTTTTGCATAGTAGTGTGCCTAAATGTGGTCGCTTATTTAGCTTCGAACATATAACACCTCGTGATGTAGTTAATGTATTTAACACACTTAAGTCTAAAAACACTGGTGATTACTGGGGCATCTCCATTAAACTGTTAAGTAATATAATAGACATAGTAGCCCCCTATCTAGCTGTTACTTTTAATAAATGTGTTGATGTAGGAACTTTTCCTGACCTCATGAAAAGTAGTAAAGTCACACCTTTATTTAAATCAGGTAATAAAAATGACGTTGGCAATTTTAGGCCTATTTCTATCTTACCTGCATTTAGCAAAATATTTGAAAAGTTAATACTCAAGCAGTTGCTAAGACATTTTAATTTAAATGGCCTCCTTCATGATGAACAATATGGCTTTACTAAAGGTCGTTCGACTACAGATGCGGGTGTTGCTCTGCTGAAACATATATTTAACGCATGGGAGAACTCGCAAAATGCTATTGGAATTTTCTGTGACCTTTCCAAAGCCTTTGATTGCGTGCACCATGACACGCTTTTGCGTAAACTACATCATTACGGTGTACAAAACGAAGCTCTTAAAGTAATAAATTCATATTTACATAATAGGTTTCAATGTGTAGATGTAAATGGTGTGAAATCTTCCGGGCTACCAGTTCAGTTAGGTGTACCTCAAGGTTCAATACTGGGTCCATTCTTGTTTTTAGTGTATATCAATGACTTACCATTCTGTTTAAAGGGTATCTGTGACGTTGTACTGTTTGCAGATGATACCTCTCTTATTTTTAAAGTAGACAGGAATAGACAAGATTTTGACGACGTAAACAGTGCACTCTCAATGGTTACAGATTGGTTTACGACAAATAACTTAGTTCTCAATTCAAAGAAAACGAAATGTATAAAGTTTGCCTTACCGAATGTTAGAAATCTAGGACCCAACATCGTTTTAGATAAAGAGATGCTTAAAACTGTAGACTCGGCAGTTTTTCTGGGTATAACAGTAGATGCCAAACTTCAGTGGGGCCCACATATATCAAGCCTAGCGGGAAGGCTCAGTTCAGCCGCCTACGCCGTCAGGAAAATAAGACAATACACTGACGTTGATACAGCTCGGTTAGTCTATTTTAGTTATTTTCATAGCGTTATGTCATACGGTATTCTGCTCTGGGGCAAAGCCGCTGATATTCAAAATATATTTGTTCTTCAGAAACGAGCTGTTCGAGCAATTTACCAGCTCGGTGCCAGAGTTTCTTTGAGAGATTTTTTTAAACAGATTGGTATTCTCACGGTGGCATCACAATTCATCTTCGCCAACATCTTATATATTAGACAAAACATACATTTATACACTAAAAACAGTGATATTCACAATGTTAACACCAGAAATAAGGACAAATTACGTGCTCCATTTCACCGGCTTCATAAGGTTCATAACTCATTTGTTGGGCTTGGTATATCTTTTTATAACAAGCTACCCTCTTCTTTGCTAGATTTGCCCTTTAATGCGTTCAAAGCTAAAGTAAAATCTAACCTTTGTTCAAAGGCATACTATTCTATCAACGATTACTTAAACGATAAGAATAGTTGGTCGCTGTGTTTAGCTTAAGACATTGTTTATGTTCTTTCTCCAGAATTAGCATAGCTACTGACAGGTTATATGAGTTCATATAATTATTTATTTTGTTTGACTCTCAAGGTCAATTTATTTTAATTTTATTTTTATTTATTATTGACATAATCTACTCATTTCAATGTTTATTTATTTTTATGAGTGGTATTGCAATATGTGGTTAGCTAGTGACCTCGACAATTGATCATAGTTTTTCTTGCCCGAGCAACCGGCAGCAAGTTCGTCATGCTCCCTTAGATGTCACTGCTTGCGGTAGCGTCGGGGGTCGGGTTGTCCCCTTCCCTCAAATATGGCGAGGGGGGTAATGGCTGATCTTTGCGTTATACTCGTGAACGGGTGCTGCTTGTGGTGACAGGTCGTCTTGCTGACCTTGGTTTTGTTTTGTTATTAGTAACTTAACTCGTTGTTGATTTTACTTCGATGGTCCTAGTTTATCATCTGTGACTTTGAGTTACGACTACATGTACGGCTATATGTAAGTGGGCACGCCCTTTATTACTGGAGGCTTTTATTTGGGTATAAAGTTCTGCTTACGTTTTTAGTTTTGTATTTTGTTTCTGCTTGAGTATAGTTTTCGATTTTTTTTTTTTTTTGGTATATTGGCGTGTGCTAGCTTACTTATAGCAAATAATTTAATTTAATGTTTTGTATTGCGTAATGTACCTAAATTATTATGCGCAGTGTTATATAGAATCATTTTTTTTTTAACTGAACAGACAGCTGTGCTGCTGGGGAGTTTGTTGCGCCACTTCTTCTCCCCAGCTAAAGCACTAGGAAGTGGTGAAGGGCGGGCGTTTTGGGGGACTGTCTTATGTAATTTTGACGTTCAAAAAGTGCTGATTCTCAGCCTAGTTTGAATAAATGACTTTTGATTTTGATTTTGAATGCATATTACAAATTTAGATGCTAAAAAATAACCACCATGCTGAGTTGTATTTAGAGTGTCTTACATAGAAGATAACTAGTGGCTAAGATAGTATTATTTAGACATGTGTTGATTGTGGCTGACTTAGTAATTTAGAAGGCGATGTAGATTTTTAGAGGCGTATTGCTATTAAAAAGAAGTCTGTTTAATTACCACCGATTAAATAAGAATATCAGTCTGTTTCTATTTCAAAATACAATGAAACATCACTGCTGTAATAAAAAAAACTAAACCTGCTACCGGTTGATGACAACATTGCCACATTGACTGGCAGTGCTCAGCCTTTGTACTAAGTATAGACACTTTAATGGATCTTTAAATAAATAACCCAACTCTCTACAATGGTAATATACAAAATGAAACAAAAACTGAAAATACATTATATAATAAAAACCTTATTATTCAGGCTTCCCGGGTTGCCCACAGCCGATGAACAAGCTCTTGTGGACGTGCCTTGCTGTAAAGTATGTTGGCTGCCATCCCCAACATCAACATACGTATAGTTATGTTGCATTTGGCCTTCTTGGTGAACCTCTGCATTTGTCAGTTCTAGCATCGGTACTTGAGCCCGGTTGCAAATGTTGTGTAAAATGCCACAGCCATTTACAATAGAGGCTGCAACTTCTGGCTTACAATGTAAAACTCGATGCACTAACAGACAGAGAAACGTGCTTAATGAAGCCCAATTGTCCTCTCAACAATGTCTCTGGGGCCGGATATGCATATCTGTATAATGTCTCTCAGGCGTATCTGGTGCAGCATCTAATATTGGCGTCATCATATTATGGTATCAGTGTATATTCAGAGTCACCTGTAAATATATATTTCACTTAGGTATTAGATTGTTTAAAAAAGTACATTTTGAATAGCTTCACTATAGCACGACAGACTAGTTTTTCTATTTTAGAAATACTCTTCGATAGTAGTTTAAATGCATGTCTATAAAGGTGTTTCCTGACGCCAAAAACCTGAAACAAAATAAAAAATAAATAGGAAAAGAAATAATTAGATATGTAGGTACAGTACACCGCTTTTATAAAGAGCAAGTCAAATGGTTTTTGATGAAGGACTCTTAGGCCCGGCGCCCATTATCGGCATCGGTACGACTGAGGATTTTAGGTGGCAAATAGCAATATACTATAACATAATGGCAATAAAGTAGAAATTTCCGTGATATGTGGTCGTAATAACAAAAATACCGCTTCGGTATGCTTGAGGCTGGTGTATCGGCAGCCTTGAGAATGCTTCGGGATGCTTCGGCATCCTTCGGCAACCTTCGGTACGCCGCCGGCGCCGAGGCAACACTCGGGGGATAGTTTGCCCTGCGGGGCGAGGGGAGGCTTCCGCCATTTGCATCATTTGACTCACACAACACAATCGAGGTAATCGCTGTGTGTACCGGTTGTTTGCTGTCACATCGAATGTCATGGCGGAAGAAAAGCTTATTAATTTAGTTCGTCTACATGAGTGTTTATACAATATAAAATCGCGTCACTACAGTGACCAACACATGAAACATAATGCGTGGGAGCAAATCGCCAAAGAACTCAATAAAACACGTAAGTAAGCATCTTAAAGATTTTATTTTTATTGAGTTATAATAAGTACCATCAATATGATAATGATTAATTACAGTGACTTATAGATCGTTAGCATTTTATGATCTATTGACAATATTATTCTGCCAACTAACTGACCCGTGTTCAGAGTTAAAATATTGTTTGAATTGATCTCTAACGACCATACCCTCGCACATGATAATATCGTTATCGCCTACTACATTGTTATCCACGGAACCTTCTAAAATATCGCTTTCCTGTAGTGGGTTTGGAAGTTCCGTCGTTACATTGTTAATGATATAATTATGTAAAGAACAGCAGGCTAAAATGATGTTATCTATATATTTTGCTTGTACTTGCATTCTCCTCTGAAATATTTCAAACCTTGATTGAAGAATGCCAAAAGCACTCTCCACGATACGCCTTGCTCGACTTAGTCTGTAATTAAAAACTCTTTTCTCTATATTTGCCAATTGATTCGCAGGGTACGGTCCCATTATATTTTTCGTTAGTGGAAATGCTTCATCAGCAACAAAAACATAGGGTAATTCTTCAGTTATTCCTCGTAAGCTCACATTTTGAGGAATATTTAATGTGTCGTTTTGCAATTTTAAACCCAATTTTGAATGATCTAATATACCACCGTCGCTATATTCCATATTTCATCAAAGTCTTAGCAATTATCTTCCATTGTGCTGTTGTTGGTTTTGGCAGAACGACACGGCCAAGAATATTCCAGATTACACGGCAGGTTTCATGGACTATACAACGAACTGTACTAAATCCCATTCGGTAATTGAATGCTAAAGTTTTGAAACTGACTCCTGTTATTAAAAACCTGAAAAGAAACATTATATTTTTAAATATAGCTTAGGTACCTATTAATATTATTAAAAATATTTAAATAATACCAATTTTAAAAAATTATTATAATTTTGAAAATTTAGAATAAATATACCTAGGCACTTTTGATAATCATATTTTAAATCATACAATACGGATTACGAAACATTATACATAATATCACCTGTGTTGCGGGTGCCGGACACATACGTTTAACTAACAAACCATTCATTTATATGTTTATTATATTATTTTCAGCTCAAGAATGTCTCAAGATGTGGACGAATATCAGAAACAACTATCGAAAAGCGATGAAAAATAGAATAAGCAAAAGTGGTGATTCTGCAAAGCCACAAAGGCCTATAAAACACGAAAGAGAACTCCAATTCTTGAATACATTTTTACAAAATAGAGCGCAGGTATCTAATTTAGATTCTTCTTCCGAGGAGACACAAGATTCTTTCTTGGATTCTCCTCAATCACGGCCACAATCACAAATGTCACATTCAGATTCTCAAAAGTCGCGTCCTCGATCACAAAACATAACCACAGCTGAGATATTAAAAGAATATATAGATTCTAAAAATTAAAAGATATATTTTTTAAATCAATGTCTGCTACGGTAAAATCTTTACCGAAAAAGTTGCAACTTCAAGTAAAAAGAGATGTATTGCTTCTTGTTAATAAGGCAGAAATCGAATATTCAGAACTATCAGAAGCACCACAGAATATTGAAACTACAAGATCTATTTATGAACCATCCACATCGAAACAAAAACCTCCTGTGAATCAATCAAACTACACCATGGACGATTTTTCTTATTACACACCCCAAGCAACATCCGTAAATAACGAGGACAACATACAATCAACATTGACATATACTCCGACACCCATACTTAGATGCCAAGACGAAAACATTGAAACCAGTGATTACCAGAATATTGAAACCAATGATTACCAGAATTTCTAATTTTTTTTTAACATTTTATTTTTTACCTGCAGCAAAGCTAATGTGATTAAAAATAAAGATATGATTCGAATGTCAACAACAATCGCTCCACGACGACAGTCATCGAGTCATCGATATAGATTCAGACGAAATAGTAATGCAGTCTACGATCTGAAGTCACCATTCGAATCATACCTGTACGAGTATATGTGAATTAAAAAATAATAAATATGATTAAACTTATTAAAGTATTTTTTATTACTCACCTCAAGCACACAGACAATCTTTCTTCAACAGGTATAGGTGAGCGAAATCTTGATTGTTTTTTCTCCATGTAAGGTCGAAGCAAATGAACCAGACTTTCAAAAAAATTTTCGAACGTCATAACGCAATTCATTGAATAAATTGTTGAATTCACCGGACATAATTATGTCGTTGATTCCAAAGGTTGTTCACCCAAAATCTTCTTGATTGATTAGATTTCTCTTCTTCTTCAGCAAGAGTTGCTATGAACACTAGATCCCAGTCTACCATATTAAATACAATTCAGACAACTAGCTTGTAACAACTCTGAGACTGTTATGATGAGAAATACGATATTGAGACGCTTCGGCAAGCTACAGGACGGTGCGGCATCCTTAAGGACGCTTCGTCATCCCTAAGAACGTTGCAGCATGCCAAAGCATAATTGCCGATAGTGTGCGCTTGCATGTAGGATGCCGAAGGATCCTTTTCCTTGCCGATGCCGATAATGGGCGCCGGGCCTTACATGCCGCGAGGCGTAGCCTGAAATGCAAGGCATTTTCTAATTCTCTCAATTAAATTTGTGTATTTTTACGTTGTTGTACAACTTTTCCGAACTTGTTGAGCGTCACGTGTTGTGCGTAAAATGATGCTAAGTGGATACAACTGAAAATAAATTACTTATGCATGTATCATATTGAAAACCTACGACAAAACAGTTCCGACCAATACTGATATTGTGTACCTAATATGACAGTGCAAAAACTATTGTTTCAGGTAATGCTATGGTAAAGAAATGGCCTAACTAGTATTAAAGATATCTACGGCAGCTGCGTCAAAAAGCTTAAAGACATAAACAAATCTGGAGCAGGTGCTAAAAAGTCAAGGAATATAAATTATATAAACGGCTGCTTTTTTAAATAAAAGTGTCCAAAATGAAACTGTCGCTCATATCACACCGCGGCCTTCTTGTCGCTCAGTGACAATATTTTTTCGAATTCCGTAGATTTATTTCCAATGTGCTCGATAGTCGTGTGAGGCACGAAGTCTGTGAATTTTTTTTCATCGATGGCGCATAGAGTTGTATGAGCGACTTCACATATGACACAGTATTCAGTATACAATAAAAAATATCGGTCCGTTAAATTATGACATTCTGTTTTGTCATCGAATACTGGATGAACGGAATACGTATCCGTCATGTATCCGTAAAACTTTAGCGGATATAAACTGTGTGTAGGGTGAGGGGGGCGGCGGGCGGTGCAGCTAAACAAACAAGTTTGTACGCGCACGCATTGTCTATTTTGCATTCATAGAGAACGCGTGCGTTCGCTGTGGCCAACCATGTCAATCAAGGAGTGGGAAAAGTTAATAGACAAGGAAGTGTTAATTAGTTTAGTGGAAGAGAGACCAGTCCTTTGGGACAAGACGCTGGATACAGACACAGACAATACTGCAATACTGTCTATGGAGTACACAAATTTAGACAGCAATGGTTAAAGGATCCGACTTTTAACAGACACCAATGATTTAATAAAACTAAATGTGCAAATTGCCCGAACTATCCCATTTAAAAACTCATGCCTCTACCAAGAAACACCAGGGCAATAAATCTGGATACAGTGGAAAAACACAAACATTAACATCGCTTGGATTCCAGAGAGGTCTAAAACTCCACAAAATAAAGAAAAAGCTAGTACAGAAATTATACTTACCGCGGAGCACAGTATAGCATTCTCGGTTGCTGACCATTTGACAGATTTATTAATAGATGTTGTGACGGATTCTAAATTAATCAAGGAAATTGAATTTAAACGAACCAAAATTTTAGGTGTGGTAAAGAACGTTCTTGGAGATGGTCATAAAGCAGATTTAGCTCAAAAATTACAAAAAAAAAAAACAGTTTGTAGTGATGACGGACGAGACGACCGATGTTTCTACGGTCAAAACTGCTTGCGTTGTGGTACGCTATTTTGATCAAGAAGCTCAAAAGATATGTAGCACATTTTGGGAGCTGTACAAAGTTTTTAAGAAAACACTTGATGCTGATGATATTCCTACTGCCAATGCCGAGAATTTATACAGAGCTCTTATCGATTCATTAACTAACCTTAATGTTCCATTGACAAATGTGATCGTCTTTGGCTCAGATGGCTGTAATGTCATGATGGGTGATAACGACACAGTAAAAACAAGGTTAATACGCGATTTTCCAAGATCATATTCACGAAGTGCGTTTGTCACTCGGCCTATTTGTGTGCCAGTGAAGCCTGTAAACAGTTGCCTGAAGGTATAGAACAACTGGCTAGAGATATCTACAACTTTTTTTAACATATTGATAAACGGCTATTTGATTTTCGTAACTTCCAGTCGTTTGCTGCAGTGGAGCCACACAATACTGAAACCATCACAGACAAGATAGCTTTCCTTCCTAATTATCAGTGTTTGAAAGGATATTAGAGCAATGGGAGGCCCTACGTCTTTTTTATCGATTTTACGACAAATCGTGCATATAGAGCAAGAGCCGATGAAATCAATCAATCAAGAAATCGAGCAGTATTTATTCTCGAAAAACTCGGCAACACATTCTACAAACTTTATTTCTGTTTCCTTGAACGGTCGCTCCCTTTATTCAATAAATTCATTCTGGAATTTCAAAGCAAGAAAGTAGTTGTTCACAATCTACATGAGAAAATTCGTACACTCTACCAGGAAATCCTATTGCGTTATTTACAACGCGAATATGTCATGATGCCAAATCTTGGTGAAATAAACCGTGAAAGTCGGCGACATCAGTTCCATGACGCTGCACTGTATCTTGACGTCAAAGTGTATGAGCGTATGAGCTCTTGAAACATCTAAATGTGATCAGACAGCCTGCAGGTATTGCACAGTTCTTCTCATGCTGCAAAAACGATATAACATGGAAGATCCTGTCTTGTCAAAGCTACAAGGTTTTGAACCTGCATCAGCGCTCTCCCACAAATTTAGTTTCATTTCCCTACACTTATGCCTCTTATGGAAGTGGTCCCCCGTATAATCGCACCAGCTGATCACGCAAAGAAACAAATAATCGACAATCAATGGAAGAGTTTGCCAAATGCACAAGCTCGTCATCCTAAAGGGTTGAATGAAATTAGTGAGCCAGATAAGTTTTGGGGTCAATTACTGAAAACTGAAGACTTTTCCGAGCTAGCTCATCTACACAGTCCCTAACCCATGCTAATGCTGACTGCGAGCGGGTTTTTAGTAAAGTCAATCAGGGGTCAGTCGGGAGATGGCGCTGCCGTCGCGTAAACATTGGCTCCGTGTATAAAAATATTTAAAAATAGTATTACCGAGTATTTAATGTTGAAAGTGGTGTTAAAATATCAATATCGATTGGAATTAGCTGTCCTATCGTTATCTGGACTCCAACTTTACCCAGAAAAGGGAAAAAGTGATCTAAAAATGACGTGTAATGACGTGTAATTAGTGCTTTAAAAGAAGACTTATAGGTGCAACAAATCTCTATAAAATACAGTTTAAAATGCTCAAAACAATATCTCAACATAAACGGATCGTGAACTACTTAAAAATCTTTAAATCATTGTGTCTAAAACGTGCAGCAAATCCAGTTTGACAGTGTGAACATTTTTGCAGCATTAATCACTTAACGGCTGTTTGATGTTTTAAAAATTAACAGAAATAAGAACAGACACACTATTTTACTATTGAAAGCATCGTTAAGTTGGCGAAGTACGAGCAGTGCCGACATTAGAAGTCGTGTGAACGAAGTGCCGCGGTTTCGATACTCACAGTCGTACTCTCTTTTTGGCCATCATTACATTTGCTAAAATATTTGATTAGGCACAAGTTCGATTCTGACATACTAATATTTTGATTTTCGTATTATTTTAATATTAGTACTGTTTACTTATTTTATTATTTTACTATCAACAATGGCGAGTGGAGACACTAGTAATATAACAATGAGAAAAATACGGAAAACGAACTCTCATAATAATGTGTCGACTATGAACACCTCAGACTCGTCACTCTTTAATACCACGATACAAAGTCTACCTGACGAATGCGAAACTTTGGAACTATGTGATTTACAAGAAAAATTATTATCTGTACAGGAGGAATTACTGATTGCAAATAATGAAATAGACAATCTAAACACTAAAAATACGAAATTAAAATGGGAATTGGCAAAGAGTTTAAAAAAAATTAAATTAAAATCATAGAATTATATAAAAAGGTTGGATATGGGGAGGCTTCTTCCACCCCACCAACTTCAACGCGGAAGAATAAAAATAAAGACCAGAATGAGACTAACACCCCGTCTAAGAAAAATGATAATCAAAATATTATCCCGGACAAGCCCATAAATGTAGAACAACCGAAGCAAAATAAATGTTCTAAAAGAAATTCTACAAGTGTGCAGAAAGTTCTTGAAAAAGGTGCCACCACAAGTGTGTGCAAGGAAAGCCAGCTGCCCGCCGACAGCTTTGCCCACAAGAATAAACTATGCATACTGAGCACGAATAATACAAATAAAATACTACCCATAGCGCAAAATACCTTCGCAAACAAATTTGACTTTTGTCACTATTTATTACGTAACGGGAAAACTGAACATCTCTTAAAGGGTTTAAATGAAAAGCTTATGAAATTCACCATGAATGACTTTTGTGTAATTCTTTTAGGTAACGAAGACTTCAAAAATACTAATAATTATTTTGAATTTATATTCCGTATAAGAAAAACATAAATAATACGAATGTGATCATTTGTTTACCAACGTATAAAAACGGATATTATGCTAATTTATTTAACAGTAGAATTGAGACTTTCAACAACCTCTTGTATCTGGATGTACTGACATATGAACATTTATATCTGTTAGACAGTAATTTAAATTTATCCTATGACTACAAAATGTATAATAAACGAACTGGCTTAGTAAGTAACCATGGAATGCATATCATATTTAAGGACTTAAATAGTTTAATAATTAACATACAATATAATAATAGTATAGGTAATACAATTGACATAACCATTGATAATAATTCGACAGATAAGGACACTTTTTTTCTTGACTAAATATTTATGTGTATTACATCAGAACATTGCCGGTCTCGTCAACAAATCTGACGCTCTCTCAGTCTGCTTATGCGAACTTTCAGAACGAGATGTTGATGTGGATGTAATATGCATTTCAGAGCATTTTATGATGGCTGGCTGTGAGAATCAGCTACACCTACCTAATTATAGTTTAGCTGCTTGTTATAGTAGACAGACAAGTAGGCGAGGCGGTGCATGTATACTCGTTAAGCATGGTATTCAATGGAAAGCATTGATCAATGTAGCAAACATGTCCTTGCAAGGTATATTCGAGTATTGTGCAGTTAAATTAACGGACTATAACATTATAATTGTGTGTATTTATAGAGTACCTAACTCAAATAATATCAATGAGTTTTTTGATAAACTGGAAACTCTTTTAAAATATTTATCCAAACAACGTTGTAAGAATATAGTTTTAGCTGGTGATTACAACATTGACATTTTGAAGAGAGGTAAACTTTCAGTCGAATTCGAGTGTATTCTGTTAAACTTTAATTTACAACTTGCTCTGAGACAACCTACTCGGACTGCGAGTCAAACATGCTTAGATAATTTTGCTCATAAATTTAACAAGCGTCGTTGTACATCAGAAGTATTGGAGTTCGCGCTATCCGATCACACAGCACAACTGTTAAAGTGCCCCGTCAAAAAAAAAGGATGTTCTTAAGTATTACCGCAAAAGTACACGAGACTACAGTCAGGAAAATATAGAGAAATTCAAGACTTGTTTAAGTAGTCTATCCTTCTCAGATGTGTACGAGATGGACGATCCTAATGCTCTAACTGTTTTATTGAAACGTTCCAACTAATGTACGAATTATGCTTCCCCAATAAAATGATTACCATTAGGACTACTAAAAATCCTACTTGGGTATCACGTGGGATAAAGTTGTGTTGTAAAAACAAACGGAAGCTTCTATGGAAATATAGGTTAAAACCAAGTCAATATAATAGAGATAAATTCAAAAGATATTCAAAATTACTCAAAAGAATTATGAATCTAACACAGAAAGCACAAAACGATTACAATATTAAATGATAATAATTTAAAAATTAATTTAAAAAAGACTAACGTAATGCACTTTAGACAACGTACACAAACAATCAACAATCTTAATATTCAATTTAATAATATAAATATCAATGAAGCTGACACAGCAAAATTTCTGGGAATATTATTATATAGATTCTAAATTGAATTGGAAACCTCAAATAGAGGCACTTAGTAAAAAAATGAGTAGTGCAGCCTACGCTCTGAAACAGCTTGCTGTGGTTCTCAACACAGATGCGCTAATTACTGCTTACTACGGATTAGCCGAATCAATTCTTAGGTAAGGAGTTGTAGCGACATACCTACATACAGCGCGTCTCACGTCCGACTACCGCCGCACGTTGAGTGCGCGCGCACTGGCGCGGCCAGCAAGACTTTCTAGAACAACGATCCGTGTCGCCACATCTTCTCGAAGGACGCCGCGCGAACGCCGAGCACCGCTGAATGTTCTAGATGGAAGACCAGCTACTCCGCGTTTTCTCGAAGCACCGCGCACGCGCTCGCGCATGCGCGGGTAACAGTATATAAGGAGATGTATGTTACTCGCTCACTCACTGACTCAATAAAGATAGTTCATCTTGAGCCGTTCACTATGTAGGACACGTCTTTTATTTATAAGTACCTCATAGCACGTATAGCTGCTACAATACCTAACGTACATAGATGCTACAGAGTCATCTTTTGGAGGAATAGCACGGACAATGAAATAGCGTTTCGGGCACAGAAAAGGTGCATTAGATCGATGTTTAGACTGCAAACAACGGACAGCTGTAAATCTTATTTTATAGAACGTAAGATATTGACATTGCCTTCATTATTATATCCTGGAAACAGTTATGTTCATTAAATCCAATTCTCATTTATTTCAGCGTTGGTCTGATGCTGTCCCTAGGAATAGACGTGATAATTTTAAACACTGTGTACACGGCGCTAAAACATCTCTTATTCGTAAGAGCATCTTTGCATGGCTCCGACCATTTTTAATAAATTGCCCAAATCATGGAGAGCATTACATATGTCTGCTCTTAAAAGTAAATTGAAAAGTTTACTAATTGAAAGAGCTTTTTACAGTATAGCAGAGTTTATGAAAGAGGACAATTTTCCTCGCTTTTGAGATGACAATGTTGTATTTTTTGACATGTTATTGTAGTCTATTGTATTTTTTTTTGGAATAATTGTAATTTGGAATTGATTTTTTTTTATAGTACAGTAGGCGCTCGATAATCCGGCGCTCGCCAATCCGGCACGCTCAGTAGTCCGGGTTTGGGACTCAGGTAGTCCGCTCTATGATCCGGCATTTTACACAGCTGAACGCCGGACTACTGAGCGGGTTCGAGTAGTTTCTCTCGCTCGGCAGTCCGGGCCTAACCTTAATAGTGTAACCACGTGTTTGTTTTGCTTTTTCTTGTTTCGCAGCGTCGCTTTGACAAAATGGCGGACAAAAAACGTAAACACGAAACATTAAGTTTAATTAAAAAGATGGAAATTTTGCGAAAGTTAGATAGTGGTGAAAATCAGATGAAGTTGGCTGGTGAATATGGTGTAGGCCGTGCAACAATTTACGATATAAAAAAGCATCGTGAGAAGATCGAAAACTTCGCCAACACTGCTGACGCCGGGACGAGTTCGCGACAAACTATGAAGGTTGGAGAGTATCCTCTTATGGAGGACGCGTTGTATACGTGGTTTCTTCAAGAAAGAGCCCGTAATACGCCTCTTACTGGAGATATTATTCGTCAAAAAGCTTTAACTTTTTATGAAAAAATATATAAGAATGCCAACTTTAAAGCTAGTGATGGATGGTTCCAGAATTTCAAATCCAGATATGGAATACGTTTGTTGACTGTAACCGGCGAAAAATTATCTAGTGACACATCAGCCGTCGCTCCATTTGTCGAGAAGTTTAAGAAAAAAGTTGACGACCTTAGTTTAACATCGGATCAAGTTTATAACGCTGACGAAAGCGGCCTGTTTTGGAGAGTTTTACCTAACAAAACTTATGTATACAGAAAGGAGTCAGAAGCTCCAGGCAGGAAAGTGTCAAAAGACAGGGTCACTATTATGCCCTGTGCAAATGCTAGTGGTACTCATAAGCTTAAGCTGCTGTTTATAGGAAAAGCGAAGAATCCTAGAGCATTCAAAAATGTTAATCTTCCACTTGTGTATAAAAATCAAAACAAGGCATGGGTAACTAAAAAATTATTCATTGATTGGTTTCACAATGATTTTGTGCCTGAGGTACGTAAATTTTTGAAAAGCAAGAATCTTCCGCCTAAAGCTGTTCTGTTGTTGGATAATGCACCTGCCCATGGACCAAATGATGAGTTATCATCTAGGGATGGTAAGATTCAAACACTTTTTATGCCACCTAATTGCACGCCGTTACTTCAACCTATGGACCAGAATGTAATTCAGATGATAAAATGTAACTACAAGAAGAAACTCTTGTTGAATGCAGTTATCCGGGATGATGATGTCACTAAAACACTGAAGGACATGAACCTTAAAGATGCGGTCTTTAACGTAACTGAAGCGTGGAACATGGTACCTCAAAAAGCGATTCAATCGTCGTGGAAAAAATTATGGCCTTCACTAAACCAAAATTCTGAAGAAGAAGAGTGGGATTCAGAAGACGAATTACCTCTTGCAGAACTGAAGCAAATGTTGTTCCAAGGTAATCAGACAGAGTTGATTGAACAAGATATTGAGGAATGGTTTGCGGAAAACTCGGATTCTCACCCTGTAATGACCGATGAAGAAATAATAAATGATGCTGTTTCTAGCTCTGAACAAGATGATTTGGAAATGACCTTTCTTAGTCCCACGAACACCTCAGTGAAGGCTGAAGATGCCCTGAAATCAATAGATGTCAGTATCCGCTGGGCAGAGGAAAATAACGCTATTAACGACATTTTATTGAATTTGAGAAAGTTAAGAGAAATGATAATTAAAAAAATTTATTATGGCAAGAAGCAAGCGAAAATTGACAATTATTTGGTCAAAACGTCATCTTCCTCTTCCGCAACTGAAAATGTCACAAATGATGAACATGTGTAATAATGTATATTTGTGTTTTTTATTTTTATAATAAATTCACCTAACCATATTAAAATAGTCTTTTACTGTGAATCTATGATATGTAGACTTTATTTTACATTGTACATGTGTAAAAAGATTTTACTTCCTATACAAATTCGATAATCCGGCAGTTCCGACAATCCGGCATAGAGGGGAAAAAATCGGATGCCGGATTATCGAGCGCCTACTGTAATTCATATTTTAATTGACTTGACTATGTAACAAGCCTATCATTAATGCAGTTCAGAACTTTTTCTTTGACCGTTAATTATCGTTGTTTAATAATGCATGTATGAGTAAATAGCATTGTGATGATTTAGATTTATTTAAACAGTTATATTTTGTACGCCATTAAGGCAAAACATGGCAGTGACTCAATCTATCTTTTATGTAACATCTTGCATTTATGTGTTTACTCATGTTTTAGCAAAATATATATCTTGTATCTTATCTTGTATCAATTTAATAATAAACCGGCTAATTGTGGAAACAGTGCACGGCACACTTCTTGCTACTTGTTCAACTCGTACTGGAAACTGCGTCATTTTGAACCCACAAAAGAAATATAAAGCCGCATGACAACAGATAATATATACGACAGAAAAAATGATGACAGTGAGGATGTTCCCGACACAATATTTGGAGAGTTACCTCGCAAATTTTCTTAATAATGTAGACACATTTAGTTTTTTGTGATTTTACTTGAGTAATAATAAAGATTTTGAAATACAATACAAAATGATGTTTTATTTAGTAGGAAACTTGCAATCGTTAATTTCTATAATTGAGTACAAAGTCCTAAATCCAGTAGTTCAATATGCCTTAATTTTGGTTTTAGCACGTTTTCGATGCATAATAAATATATTATGTTGGCACAAAAGTAATGAGACACTTGGTTTAGGTTTTATATTTTTAATTATTATTACAATACAAAAAGCTTAGTCAATGGTGTAATTACCATAAGCATCTAAGGCTTTTTTGGTAACGATCCGGCAAAGTTTGGATGCCTTTTGCCTTTTTCTGATGGCTGTTCCTCGAAAAAGTTGTTCAACTCCCGCCTGTAGAGGCGGGAGTTGAACATCAGAGAAATCATTAAACTGTTTTACCCCGTAAATGTTGTTTTAGGACTCTAAAAAAATGATAGTCTGATGGGGCGAGGTCTGGGGAATAAGGTGGCGTATTGTCTCCCAGCCCAAGTTCTCCATCTGTTGGCGAACGGCAGATGCGGCATGAGGTCGAGCGTTATCGTGTAGTAAAACTACATTGACTCGTCTTCGTCGTTTTTTCTTGATAGCAGCAGATAGTTTGATGAGCTGGGTTGAATATTTGTCAGCGTTTATAGTTTCATTGTTCATAAAACAACATACCTTGCGCGTCCCAGAAACAGCAAAGCAGAACTTTTAAGCGGTTCCTTTGACTCAGCTTCGGTTGAGTTGGTGGCGTTTCTTCTAGAGGCAGCCAAAAAGCACGCGTGTATCGTTCTCTAATGAAACCATGATTCATCTTGAGTAACCAGATCAGACAAAACTCTTTACGTCGGGGTCGCAGCAAAAGTGATTGACAGATAGCGACACGGACTGCACGACCGACGTCGTACGTGCGGTACCCACCGACCCAAAACTTTTTGATACCCAAGCTCATGCAGATGGTGTTCCACGGCGTGGTGACTGCAGTTAAGTGCTTCCGCTAATTCACGAGTGGTAGCATCCGGATTCAATTGCAGTTCGCGGCGTAAATCGTCATCATTCACTGCGGGTGGTCGTCCAAAGCGTGGCTGACTTTAAAGGCTCCCGTCTCCTGATTTAAAACGGTAAAACCACACACATAACATAGCGCGGTATTCGTAAATTACCAAGTGAGGATAAACTACTAACAAATCAGTCCCGGACTTGCGCGAAGTCTATAGGAACTGGTTCGTCCCACTCTAATTTTAATAACCAAAATTTTTGTAACAATGTTATTACCGGACTAATTAATCCCAACGGATCGTAAATCTGAAAGGCATTCGATAAAATAATACTGGGTTGTCCAAATATAAACCCGCCATCTTATTTACAATTTCACGAAATCGTAAGAGGGTTCTGGAAACGTCCATAGTTCGGCTATATAAGAAGAGGAGGCTTGCGCGACCTCAACAGTCGAACAATAACTTCGATACGATTCGGACGATCGACAAAAATGGACATTTCTCGAAAAGAACTTAGGCTACTTCTACTTCATGAGTTTCGTCTGGGTCACAAGCGACGGAAGCCGTGCAAAATATTTGTAGTACAATGGGAGAGAATGTCCTCTGTTACGACACAGCAAAACGAAGTTTCGTGAGGGTAACTTAAACCTCGACGACGAGCCCCACCCCAGAAGACCACCAGCAATTGATATCGACATGCTAAAAAAAATAATTGAAGATGAACCAAGATCTACGGTGCGTAAACTGGCAGAGCGTCTTCAGTGCTCCCATGGGACAATAGATAATTATCTCCACAAACTTAATAAAACTTGGAAATATGGAATGTGGGTGCCGCACGACTTAACTCCTTCTCAACAACAACAGCGAGTCGACATATGCATGCAAAACTTGACATCACACAGGAACTTCGAGTGGTTGCGCAATCTTATTATCTTATTACCGGCGACGAGAAATGGGTCTTCTATGTAAATCATACCCGCAAGCGTCAGTGGCTTAGCGTCGGTCAGAAGGCAGTACCAACACAGTCACCAAAAAAAGGTTATGCTGTGCGTCTGGTGGGGAATTAGGGGAATAATACACGTTGACATTTGAATCACAGTTTTGCTAGAACAAACGTTGTTCAGACCATGGTCTACTACTATTTTATAGCACTAAATATGTAATTAAAATAAACAAAACTAGGCGTTCTCAAATAAGTCTTACGTATATGTTGCTCAAACGTGTTCAAACATTTACCGTAACATTAAAGTACTCATCGCGGTAGCGATATGGCATTCAAAAGAGAAAAGAGAAGTCCACGTGGACTACAAGGATGTCCGGCCAATGCGGGCCGAAATGCAAATAAATCATTAGCCAATGACATGTAATCGCACGAAGTTCGGTTCTACCCATTTCTTTTGTTTTCTACTGTGCGGTCGGTCGTCACTGGTCAGTGTACTGAAATCGCTCTAGCGGGAACGCGTACGCATCTGATACGTAACGTCACAGGCACACGTCGCAAGTGTTGTTGAAAAAATGATTTCAAACTATTCCAATGTGGAGTGGTTGGATATGGTGCGTTTTTACGCAATTGCTGGTGACAATCTGGCGGAAGCTAGGCGCATGTACTCTCAACCAGATCATTTAGCGGCGCTGCGCATGCGAGGGATCTTGAACCCGCAAATTCCCACACCTGCTACAATACTGGCAGCTACACAGCGGTTACTGGATCACGGCCAGTTCACAGTGCCGACTCATGCCCAAGGACGTGGTATTTATTGGTCATCAGTACTCAGCCGCATTCAAAGAGCAAATACTCGAGTACTTCACACGCAACCCACGGAATAGTACTAGAGATGCAGCAAGGCGATTTGGTATCAGCCAATTTTACGTATGGCATCTGCTGAACCGAATGGGAAAACATCCGTACCATTTCCGTCGCACGCAAGGACTTTATGACGCTGACCCCCAAGCACGCATAGCTCTGTGTACGTGGCTGCTCCAGAAGTGAACATTCTGTGGACGGATGAGTCTACCTTCACGCGTGTAGGAATTTTTAATATTCACAATGAACATTATTGGGCGTTTAACAATCCACACGCAATAAAACAACACTCTCACCAAATTCGATTCAGTGTAAATGTGTGGGCCGACATTATTAATGATGAGTTAATTGGGCCAGTGTTCATCGATGGGAATTTAAATGGTGCCACCTACTTGGACATTCTGACAAGAGCGATACCCGAGTTAATGGAAGGCGTTCCTGTGGCTTCTCTTCAGGAACTGTATTACCAACATGATGGTTGCCCCGCACACTGCGACTCAAGTACGCACGTACTTGAATAATGAATTTGGTGAAAGGTGGATTGGGAGAGGTGGCCCAGTGGCATGGCCAGCCAGAAACCCCGATTTAACTCCACTGGACTTTTATTTGTTGTCGGAGGTAAAAAGGCTGGTCTACACTGAAGAAGCTACCAGTCGGGACCAGCTAAAACAAAAAATTGAAAGTGCGTTCGAAGTATTGAGGCGCGATACAAACACGTTGCGAAGCCTAAAAGACAATTTGCAAAAACGTGCCCGTCTGTGTATTGAAGTTAATGGACAACATTTTGAGCAATTACTTCAATACAGGTAGGAACTGTAAATAATGTCATTTAATTGTGTAAATCCCTAGTTGATTCTAATTAATCGTTGTGAATAATTAGATTCCAATTTTTTAAATACGCCTGAAATATTCGCTGTCAATTTTGTACCTACATTCTGAACTGTGATGTGAGTAGGTAACTAAAATTTAGGTTATTAATTTTGGTAAGTTAGTTACTCACAAAAATTAATAATTAACTTTAGATAGAATTTCTGACGCTCCTAAGCCCGATAAGTATGAAGGGAAAATGGGAGTCAATGACCGTTGTCTTGGTAACGACGGTCAATACATTAATGAAAAGTAGTTGTTAATTTAAAAATACAATTTATAATAAAGTTTTCTGAATAATGGCGGATTTATATTTGGACAACCTAATACAATTAGAAATTACACTCGTTTTAGTTTTAATTTGCGAATAATAGTTTAATTCGTCAGACTTACTTATTGTTCCAACCAATTAATGTTTTGTTTTGAATATTATCACCCAATGCGAGTTGTTTTGTAACATTAAATGTTTCGTTAGGGTTCGCGCGGTCAAAGTTAAAAACCCATTTACGTAAAACTAGACATGCGGAATTTAAAATCTGACTAGTACCTTCGCACATTGCATTTAACTCCGATATACTATTTGCACCACAGACTAAATCTTCGACGTAAAAAATATTTTTAATGGTCTCCGCTACGTACGGCACCTCACAATTGTTAGCCATCGGGCAGACTTGACGGAAGGACGGTAAGTGTATAAGCATGCAGAACCAGCAAAATGTTTGGACAGCAGAGCTTGAGAGAACTCTACTCAATATACATTACTTGTAGCTACGTTAACGTGTAAGGTAGTGTCATCTGTCTGAATTAATTAAATTAAAATTTGGATGTCCTCGAGCGTATCTGGTCACTAAAAATAGAATGTGCGTGTGTGTCTGTGCGCTATTTCTTACTTTCGTGGAGAGACATGAGACAATCTGTTCTGTATGTTAGGTTAGCGGTTCAAACAGCGAGCGCCCTTATTTATTAACATGTGGGTGAATTGCCCAAGCAAAAAAATACACGGCAAACCTGAGAACGGTAGTGCAATGTGCTGATTATTAATTTTATATATTTTTTCTCAACAACGTAAGTATTTCTCTACCTTGGCAAAAAAAATCATTGGTATCTACCCTCTAATATACCCAAAAAAAAAAAATTACAAAGTGTTATTTTATCATCACGGTGACCTGTCCTGAACCCAATTCCGCTCATAACATACCTTCTCCTGCAAATACATTCGTAATATGGATTTAAATTGATTTTGTTATCATTAAATTATAATATATTCGATCAAATAAAACAATTTTTGTTTGTTTATCTTCTTTCTCATGGATTTGACAGGCAGTCAACTTTTGTCTGGAAAAAAGTTATCATTTCAGAGGACAGTAAGTTTTAGTAGAATAGCCACATCAACATTGCGTTGTTACGCCCCTTTGACCTTTTCTCACTCCGGATCAGTCCGGCTTAAGCTCTCGGCGCGAACGCACCGGTCCCAACGTCTTGCGGTTTCCCGCCAAAAAAGTAAGTTTATCATTTCAGTAATATGGGGACAAAAATAGTTTCATTTCGGTGGCTGTTATAACTCGTGCTAGATTTGTTTAATTTGTTTCAAAATTGTGTATTAAATTCGCAGTAAGTACTGTTTTGTTTGAGTAGTGTTCATATTTTTTAAATAATTTTTTTTCGGAGTTAAATGTAGAACTAACCTCTATTTTATCATCTCAGTGTTATCATTTCAGTGGATTCGGTGGACTGTTATACCAATTACAGTCCACCGGAATTAAAAGTATCTCCGAAATGATAAAAACATAAAGTTTTAGAGATCCTGGTGTCAAATACAAAGTCATAGTTTTGTAATGTACCTACTTTTACCTAGAGTGTCGATTAGATTATTTAGGTGTATTTGTTGTGTAATATTTGTGCTTAAGATATATAATATATACATATATCTATGTAGTTAGTACATGTTTACTATACTTTAGATACACATTTGTTCGGCTCAACGAAAATGTGATGAGTGTGTGGGTCACCACAGTGTAGATTATTATACCTACTAATTGTCAACAAAATAATTATTTCGAGGGTTTACCTTCAATATAAGTCACTTACCTTTATTTTTATATCATTTATTACGAGTAAATAACAATAATAAATAATATTTGATATAATTACAAAATTTCTTAATTTTACAAGATATAACAAATAAGTTAAAGAGCATTTAAACGTTATATGAAAAAAAAAGAGATATACCTATGTGATGAGAAATTGCCTGTGAGAGTGTTTGTCTGAGTCAATGCAAGAGAGCTAGTGTGTGAGCGCGTGGTGTATCTGAAGGTATAGTATTTTATAGGATCATAGTATAGTGTGTATGAATGTATGTCTGTGGATATGAGAAAGAAGAAAATTGAAAAGCGTGTATTTTGATTTTAGGATGCCGCGGCCTAAGCAACAGACTAGAGAAGAAAGGTTGGAAAAAAGGAGGTTGTATGAAAGAAGAAGAAAAGAGAGAATTAAGAGCAATGAAGTCTCACGCGAAGAGTTTTTGAGAAAAGACAGAGAAAGGTATGCCAGAAAAAAAGCAGCGGGATTAATTGTTTCAAGGCATCTAATGACCCCTAAAAAATTAAGAATCCTAAGAAGAAAAAACAAAATAAGTGCTGCTGCTTATTACCAAAGAAAAAAAAATAGAGCAGCTCCAGCTCCTATAGCGGCTCGTGCTAACCCTCTGGATGAGACAATTGGGGATCAAAGTGATGGTCCTGGACTAAGCACTTCCTGTCACAGTTCCTTCTTGCCTACTTTACGGCGCAGCTTACGATTGAACAGCAATAGTATTAGTACGAATATCCAAATCCAACGTTCTAATACTACAGAAGCTAGAAGCTTTCATCGGGTATACACAAGCAGTCCACGACAAACCCTGCTATCAACGCATCAAAATTTTGTAAATTTTGACTATAGCAATCCTGGTCCAAGCACTTCTCGTCAAGGGAATCCATCTTCGGCTCGGCGCTGCTTGCCGATGAATAGCGATAGTACAATTGGTTCCAATATTCAACATCATATTGATGACAATGTAGTAACTGGCACTCATTGTGTACAACCAAGTGGCGTACAACGAATAACATGTCCATCAAATCTAAGTAGTATCGAGTCAACATTATGCCCCAACAGCCCTGTTTCAGACTCGTCAATTACATCTGTAGAATTCAAGCGAGGACTTAAAGACAAATTTCGAAAATATCAAAAAACTAAAACTAAGCTAATAACAGAATTACAAAACAAATTATTACAGGTCACTAAGGAAAAAGAAATGTTCAAAAAAAGGTGTAACAGACTACAAAGCAATTTTGAAGAAAAGTACCCAAAAAGGAGAAAAACCAGCAGTAGAAGTCATAAAACCTGATGAAAAAAAAAATCGAATTCTCAGGAGGGTGGTGAAATTTTTAGAAGATGATGAAAATTCAACACTGTGTCCTGGAAAAAATGACACCATATCTAGACATGGATTAAAAAAACAAAAAAGACTATTGACAGACACACTTAAAAATTTACACTTGAAATATTTGGGATCAGGAGAACCACCGATAAGCTATTCAACATTTTCAAGAATGAAGCCTTTCTGGGTCACTCAACCAAATGTGAATGCACGAAATACATGCCTATGTGAAAAGCACGAAAATATGAAACTTTTGATTGAATCTATGAAAAGAAACCGCCTTATCAAAGAAAATACAATATCCGACGTTTTAAGTAGCCTATGTTGTAGTAAAGATAACATCGATTGTCTGCAAAGAATATGCTCAAGTTGTAAAAATAGACACATTGATTATCAAGAGTTTAATAATGAAGTGAACATAGCGTATTGGGGTTGGGAGAAGAATAAAAGCATATATGTCAAAAATAATGTAGAAAAATCTGCTATTAAAGTTGAAAAAGTAAGGCGTTGGGTGAAACCACTAGATTTAATAAAAAAATTCGAAGATAGCCTGAAACCATTCCTTAAACATTGCGTCAATAATAAAAATCAAAATCAAGCTTTCAAAACGTTAAAAGAAAATATGACTACGGAAGACTGTATTATACAAATTGATTTCAGTGAAAATTATAATGCCAAATATGGATCCGAAATTCAATCCCTTCATTTTGGTGGTAGCAGACAACAGTTCACTTTGCATACTGTCGTAATATATTTCAAACTCGACAACGAAACTTGCAAAACTCAGTCATTTTGTACTGTAAGTACCTCTTTAAGGCATGATGCTGCTGCAGTATGGGCACACCTCATTCCTGTTTTGCAAGAAATTGAGATAACTGCTCCTCTGGTTCGTAAACTTTACGTTATTTCTGACTCACCATCTGCGCAATACAGGAATAAAAATATATTATATATAATAACTCAGTTATCCTCCTATTGTCCGATGCTGACCCACATAATTTGGAACTATTGTGAGTGTGGTCATGGAAAAAGCGCAGCAGATGGAGTGGGTGGAGTATTAAAGAGAACGCTAGATAAACAAGTCTCATATCAACATGATATTACCAATATTGAATCGCTGGTACAAAACCTACAGTGTTATGTTAAAGGTGTGAAAATTGAAACAGTTGAAGATTATCAGGTGACAGAAAAAGATTGGCTCTTGCCCAAAGACTTAAAGACTTTTCCGGGAACTATGAAAGTTCACCAAGTTGTTTGGTCTAAAGAGTCAGGAAACCATTTGGCACTTCGACATCTGTCCTGTATTGAAAGAGAATGCCTAAATAAAACTATTAGGTGCCCTCACGGCAAGCATTTAGGTTTTCATGACTTCACTGGGATTCAATCAACGAATTTTGCAAATAATACAAATATAGCACATCTGCGTCCAATTCAACTGTCAGAAAAATTAGTACTACGTCCCAAGCCATTCAATGAAAAGAATCTTTCCAAAAAATTACAAAGGAATAGTTTCATACATGAACCACACACACACTCAATCACAAACATTGAAATATCAATTATTAAGCCCTCAACATCCCATTCCTTTGATGGAATGAATAATCAAAAAGGAGAGAATGAGCAGGAATCATCGATAATACCCAAATCATTGCTCGAAAAATATGAAAACTTCAATGAATTTAGCACTCCATCGTGTTCATTTTTTGAAAACAATGATACTGAAATTATTGAAAAGTATGAACGGACAAGAAATATTGACAGCGAAGAAGAAATCATGATTACAGCCAAGAAGAGAAAAGTAAGAAGATTATCTTCGTCTTCGTCCAGTTCTGATTTGAATATTTTTTGATTTTTGTTATTGTATATTTAGTTTTTTAAATATTTGCTGTCATTTAATGGCATGACTTGTTTTAGGTAGGAAGTTAAACTTATTAAAGAAGACTGATGACTATAATAATTATAGTAAAGACGTGCTGTGGTGTGATAATTAAAGAAGATTTGTTTATTAGGTACATATCTAAATTAAAAACCTATATTTATAGTCATGAAAAGAGGCTGATTAGTGAATTTGAGAAATAATTGTGTGATTTAAAGTGACATGATGAAAAATTAATCTTTAAGCTACATACTTGAACCTACTCGTAAATACGTACCCAGAAAGACTGTTTTATTGGAATAACTATAATTCGCATTAGGTATAAGAATTACTTATACATAATTGCGAATTATAGTTATAGGTAGAACAAAACTTTGTTGTTTTTTGTTCTATTTAGATATGTACGTTTCTCTATTGTTGTAGTAATTTAAGAATAAAGTGATCTCAATCTCAGGTTTCTGTTATGTTTCATACGTTTATGTAAAAGGATTAAAAGTACTAAGCTATTACTACTAAGATATTTTTATAATGTTTCTTATTCATTTATTGTATTTTAAAAATATAAGAGTTGATTTAATTTTAGAAGTTTTACTGATATACCTGTAGAAACACTATTCTCCTCTCGTTACCAATTTAACTAAATTATACCTAGCATTTTTCTCTTAGTGCAATAGGTAGACATTAGGTATTACTATTAATGGCATAACTTACAAATGCAACCATCATATTAATCAGAAACTTTAAGCTTTCTAATCGCGATACGTTGATTCTTTTGAAAATATATCAAGTAAATTAGTATTAGTACATAAACAAGCAAAAATATTTATTTAAGGTTACCAGCATTTACGATAAAGTTTTCCAACATTTTCACACAACAACAACCACAAAAATTACCAAAGGTTATAAAAGTAAAGAAACTATTCATTCATATCATAATAAACATTACATTACATTAATATCATTCTTTGAGGTTATTGTAACCTCAAAGAATGATATATGTAATAATACTAACTGTAATATCTGTATATTAATGATGATATTAAAAAAACTGTGTACTGTCCTGTCTCAGTGTTTATCTAAAATTTGTGGAAATCAAACCTAACAAAGTACGGAACCCTGGCTGGGGGCACGGTTGTTCTTAGCTGTATCATTTCGGTGGATTTATCATTTCGGTGGTAATTTTTATCATTTCGGTGGACACTTTTAATTTCAGTGGACTCTTAAAACTTTATCCTTAAATATTTATGTAAGTTTTGATAATATTTGATGTCCACTCACGCACAATGTTATAAAATAGACTAAAGTATTATTTGTCACTAAAAATATATAGATTGCATTGAAATAAAAAAATCCCACCGAAATGATACATAAAAATCTCTTGTTGAAATTCACCCCTATGTCAGTACGATTGTATCAATGTAAACATGATGTAATTTGTCGATGGTGGCACAAAACTGCACAGCACTGTATGGCAGAAGCTGGTAAAGAAGAAAAGAATCATACTCTATCTATTGGAAGCGTAAATGATAATGGAATACCAATGATTCCTGTATCGGGTGATGCATGTTGGTCCAAACGTTCGTATGGAACGAATTACAGTGCGTCTTCTGGAGTTGGTGCTATTGTAGGATTGTTTTCTAAGAAAGTTCTTTACTACGGAGTAAAAAACAAGACGTGTATCATTTGTTCACGAGCACATTTCAAAGGAGTACAACCACCGAAACATAGGTGTTTTAAAAATTTTCAAGGGCCTTCTACTGCAATGGAAGCGGTTATTATAACAGAGGGTTTCAAAAAATCTATAGAAAGTCATGGACTCATTTATAATCAGTATGTAGCAGATGGTGATTCAAGCACATATGCTAGTATCCGAAATTCTAGGCCATATGAGAGTGTGACTGTGGGTAAAGTCGAGTGCAAAAATCATTTACTCAGAAACTATTGCAAAGGGCTTTTATCAATATCGAGCAACACCACATATCCCATAAGAGCCCGAAAGATATTAAAAGACAATTATTTGCGGATACGATGGGGAGTAGATAGTAGCGTCAAATATTGGGTCAAGCAAAATATTCCATTTTCCGAGAAAATGGAAAATATAAAAAAATGACATAACTAATGGTCCTTATCACATTTTCGGAGATCATTCAAAATGTGCATCATATTTTTGTAACGATGAAATAAAAAAACGTACCGAAAATATGGTGCCAGAACTGAAAGCAAATGGAGTGTTCCAAAAAATTGAAGATTTGGCTCATCGTTTGTCGTTCCACGCTTATAGCTTCGTACACAACGAAACGAACAACTTGGTGGAGAGCTTTAACGCCAGAGTAGCGAAATTTGTTGGCGGAAAAAGGGTGAATTTTTCGCAACGGCGATCATATGCTGGCCGCTGTGCCGCAGCCGTTATATCGTATAATTCGGGTGCCTTACAGTCAACTGTTCATAAATATATTTTTGGCACTGAAGCAAACCATGAGATAGTCCAATTAGAAAACATTCGTCAAAAATTAAATGTGAAAATAATGGAAAAAAGGATCAAAAGGAAGAAAGTTATCAAGCCTTCCACTAACAAGGACGTTCATTATGGCGAAGAGTGCCAAAAAGTTGACATGGACGATAAACAATATGAAACAGCTAAAAGAGACTTTTTGTTAAGATTAGAAATAACTTCTGAAGAAAAAGACAAGATCGAACAAGACACAATTTTACAAAGTGCTAGTCCTTTATGGTTGGAAACCAGAAGGAAATTGCTTACAGCTTCATGGTTTTCTACAGTGTGTAAACGGCGCCCAAGCTCCAATTGTGCACCATTAGTGAAACAAATTTTATATGGAAGAGATTTGAGTAATGTACCATCCATCAAACATGGTAAAAACAATGAGTACACCGCACTACGCGATCTTGAACAAGTGTTACACACGAAAATTTTGCAGTGTGGGTTGTCGATCGATAAAGAAATTTCTTTTCTCGGTGCAAGTCCTGATGGAAAGTGTGAACACGGTATAGTAGAAATCAAATGCCCGTCGTCAGCATATGGAATGGACCCAGAAGAAGCGATACGACAAAAAAAAGTAGACTTTTGGAAATACGCTTCGAATTCGAACCAATTAGTTGTGAACACCAAACACAAATGGTATTTCCAAATTCAAGGTCAGCTACGAATTACAGGGGAAAAGACTTTCAGGAAAAGAATTACAGGGGAAAAGAAGAGGTCTTTGCTATTTGGACGGGCCCTGGAAAAATAAAATTTGAATTTATAGCCAAAGATGATCAATTCTGGAAGGAGAATATGGAAACACATTTGATTCGATTCTATAAGAACTGCCTCCTTCCAGAATTGATTGATCCAAGATTCAAAAGAAATATGGAACTACGGGAACATTCATCTCATTGTCATAGTAATATAATGAAAACTAAAAATTAATAAAAAAATGGTATGTTTTTCGTTAGTTTTATTCATTTTTCTTATCATTTACCCTACTCTACCCTACTCCACACTACTCTACACTACTTTGCCCTACTCTACCCTACTATACTCTACTCTACTCTACCAAACTTCACATAAACCATCTACTACATAGTCCGCACAAAGCCAAATAAACGTATTTTCTTTCTAGTCTTCGAGAACCCACTTGCATTTGATACCACAACAAAATTATATAGGTACCAAAAACTTTTTACAAAAAAAAAAAAACAACCAAAAAAGTTATTTTTCACTTTGTAGTGGTTGTTTTTTTTGGAAGTCGGTTTTCTTTTTTGTAAAAAGTTTTTATATTTCACTTTTTAGTTGTTGTTTGGGGTTGTCATTAGATGATTTTTCCCACCATAAAAAAGGTCATTCCATCAAGTCCGGAGGTAAGGTCTCAAAATAACTAACAAAACGAGCCCAAACTCGGCACACCTAGCTCTACTCGTCTATTAGTTCCAGTAGCAGTCTTCGAAGTACACCTGCAGGTCTCTCCATCAAGTCCGGAGGTAAGGTCTCAACATAACTAACAAAACGAGCCCAAACTCGGCACACCTAGCTCTACTCGTCTATTAGTTCCAGTAGCAGTCTTCGAAGTACACCTGCAGGTCTCTCCATCAAGTCCGGAGGTAAGGTCTCAACATAACTAACAAAACGAGCCCAAACTCGGCACACCTAGCTCTACTCGTCTATTAGTTCCAGTAGCAGTCTTCGAAGTACACCTGCAGGTCTCTCCATCAAGTCCGGAGGTAAGGTCTCAACATAACTAACAAAACGAGCCCAAACTCGGCACACCTAGCTCTACACGTCTATTAGTTCCAGTAGTAGTCTTCGAAGTACACCTGCAGGTCTCTCCATCAAGTCCGGAGGTAAGGTCTCAACATAACTAACAAAACGAGCCCAAACTCGGCACACCTAGCTCTACTCGTCTATTAGTTCCAGTAGCAGTCTTCGAAGTACACCTGCAGGTCTCTCCATCAAGTCCGGAGGTAAGGTCTCAACATAACTAACAAAACGAGCCCAAACTCGGCACACCTAGCTCTACTCGTCTATTAGTTCCAGTAGCAGTCTTCGAAGTACACCTGCAGGTCTCTCCATCAAGTGCGGAGGTAAGGTCTCAACAAAACTAACAAAACGAGCCCAAACTCGGCACACCTAGCTCTACTCGTCTATTAGTTCCAGTAGCAGTCTTCGAAGTACACCTGCAGGTCTCTCCATCAAGTCCGGAGGTAAGGTCTCAACATAACTAACAAAACGAGCCCAAACTCGGCACACCTAGCTCTACTCGTCTATTAGTTCCAGTAGCAGTCTTCGAAGTACACCTGCAGGTCTCTCCATCAAGTCCGGAGGTAAGGTCTCAACATAACTAACAAAATGAGCCCAAACTCGGCACACCTAGCTCTACTCGTCTATTAGTTCCAGTAGCAGTCTTCGAAGTACACCTGCAGGTCTCTCCATCAAGTCCGGAGGTAAGGTCTCAACATAACTAACAAAACGAGCCCAAACTCGGCACACCTAGCTCTCCTCGTCTATTGGTTCCAGTAGCAGTCTTCGAAGTACACCTGCAGGTCTCTCCATCAAGTCCGGAGGTAAGGTCTCAACATAACTAACAAAACGAGCCCAAACTCGGCACACCTAGCTCTCCTCGTATAATAGTTCAAGTAGGTAGCAGTCTTCGAAGTACACTTTGGCAAGTACTTGCTTACCAATCTACGAGTATCACTGTCCAATGAAATTAGGTAAATGGTATCTACTTTTGTGACCATTTCACGTTACAAACTTTTTAAAAACAAATCAAAGTAAACTTAAAAAAACATGGCAACAATAAAAATAAGCTCAATTATCAAGTCGTGCGAGTTTACTCATAATTTCGCCGCTTCGCGCATTTCGCTGTGTGTGTGAGCCGTGCACGTGTAGTAGTAAGACTCAATACCTAAAATTGATGCGCGTCAATTCGTAAATGCGTCCTTAATAAGTAATGAGTGGGAAGAACTGTTACTTCAACGCAATCATCAAGATTTCAGCAGTGACAATATGATCGATATTATCAACATTTATAAATGGGGTCTAGACAGAAAATCTAAAGATTTTGAAGATTTGGACAGCTTCGAAGATGACGAGTTCTACTTTTGGACATCTTTGACAAAAAATCAATTTAATGATATTTTGGGTCAAACACCACGCTTAAGGGAGAGATCACGAAATCCTGCTACAGTTTTGGGCATATATCTTTCAAAAATAAGGACCGGAGAACCCAATGAACGGCTGGCAACATTGTTCAAAATGTCTAGAAGGACTCTAGAGAAGAAACTTCAGCTAGCAAGACAATGTTTAACAGATGAATATCCCTCGATACCTCGGTATAAATCTCTTGACAATAGACGATGTTGTTACAAGAAATCTGGCCATTCCTAATACATTTTTTGGTAACGAGGGCCGTAATGCCGTGGTAATATTTGATGGTACTTACGTGTATTTACAGAAGAGCTCTAATTTTTTATTCCAAAGGAAGACATACAGCCTTCATAAATTCAGAAATCTTTTGAAGCCCTTTCTAATGGTGACCTCAGATGGACACATTATAGATGTTTATGGGCCCTTCGCCGCATCTACATCTGATGCTACAATTCTCCGCAACCTATGAATCTATGAAGTCCAATGAATCTGGACTCGAATGGTATTTCCGACCAGGTGACGCCTTCATTTTGGATAGAGGATTTCGAGACGCCATACCCATTATAGAAGAATGCGGATTTGTTCCTCATATCCAACAAGGGCGCACGGAGAACAGCTATCAACTATTGAAGCAAACAGATCAAGATTAATAACTATGTGCCGATGGGTAATAGAAGCAATCAATGGAAGGTTCAAGAGGGATTTTAAAATCTTTCGTCAAAACTATTTTAATGTCACAATGCCGAACATGATAACAGATTTCAGAATCGCTGCGGCTTTAATAAATGCAACACAATGTTCATATGAAGACAACGAGCGTGCCCAAGACTATATTAATATTATTAATGAGAAAATGAATACGGAAAATACTTTAGCAGAATATGTTATACAAAATAACATAAATAGACAAAGAGCGACATTTGTACGAATGGAGGCGAACGACCCAGACTTAGTTGATTTCCCGAGAATTGAATACGAAGAATTATTATTAATAACCCTGGGCACATATCATTTAAGACTGGCCCGATCATACTGCCATGAACATATGAGGGCAAATAATAACTATTCAATTGAAGTGTATCGACATCCCCAGTTAATCCGAAACAACGTATTGATAAGAGGCCGCATACAGTCACGGCATGTGCGACTGAGGCAATACTATACTTATATTTTAATTGATCCCACAATCAATGGTCGCGAAGGATTTCGCAATTATTATTGCTCATGCAACCAAGGCCGCCGCACAGTTGGATGTTGTGCACATATTGCCAGCATGATATATTACCTATCATGGGCAAGACATCAAGATGTAGAACAACGTCCAGCTGCCTTTTTGGATGAAATAATTTGTATGGATTATAATGAATAATAAAAGATTTATTATTGTATACATTATTTCTTATTTAAACCCTCTAGTTTGCCTGGCTTGAAATATATAATTATATAATATATTATATATCAGTAGCCAAAACAGCCTATAACACGATTCCTACCGGTTTCCCTTCGGAGGTTCGCATCAGCAACTCTACCGCTATTGAGAAATGGCACAGTCAGTAGTCTACTATTGCCAAAAAATATAGTTACAGTACAGGTGTTTAATCACCACAATATCCAAACAACAAAAACGTCAATTAAGCATAGAATTACAACAACAACAAAAACAAAAATATTCTAAAATAACCCGGCGCCAAAACGTCAGAATGGGGAAGTAAAAATTCATACAATAGCGATGCCGCCATGACGTCACTTTGGGTTACGTGGCACCGCTTGATAATGGACGAGAGCAAGCCGGTTTTCCACGGGTTACGATAGAGACAGTTATAGAAAAAATGCGGCAGCGAGAACGAGATGAAGGAATATTGCATGTTTTTTTTAAATTTAATTTTAATCTGTTCAACTACATTGTTTCGATTCTATAAATTCCTAAAATAATTTTATAATGATAGTAGGCACCTAATTTGGTTGAGTTTATTTTTCTAAAAGTTTTGTTTGTGTAGTGATATCGTCTTTTTGGTTCTGCTATTTGACGATAGATGGTGTTAAATTCAGTAAAGAAAAGACTTATTTTTAAGTAAATAAATTAATGTTTACTTTATTGATAAGTAAGCAGGTAAGTTAAAACTGGCTTCGCTTCGGCTTCTCTCTTACAAAAATTCACACCTCGCCGCTGCTATATCTGACATATTTTTTTATAATAAGAATGTCCAATAGTATCATGAATATAATTAATGATAAGTTACTTGTCATACACTAATACAGAACAAAACAAAAGACAGAACTATGTAGGACCCTTTTACAACAAAAACAAACTTAACTTAAACTTATTATGTCTCAATACTCCCATCAGCCACAACAATGCGCTTCATGCTAGCATGACTAGATATCCAACCCTTTAAAATAATGTATGATTCATCTTTGTCCGCCGTGGGTAAATTTTCCATAATATAGTTCCCAATGTCCTTTAGGCTTATCTGGATCAGTTGTGACTGAACTTTTGAAAGACTACTATTTTTGCAACCGAGAGTTGTATGTAGATAACTGGTATTCCTCAGCTCCTCCTAGGTCCTCAGCTTTTTATATATTTAAAAGAAAGGGCGACTTATGCATGTGGTACCGTAAGATCAAATAGGAAAGGGATGCCGAAATTCCAAAAACTGAAACGTGGACAAATAGCCGCTTACTCGTCTCCTCCCATCTTAGCCCTAAAATGGCAAGATAAGAAACCGGTCTTAATGTTGTCTACAATGCACGATGACAAAATGATACCATCAGACAATGTAGACTACTCAACTGGGCTACCCAAAATGAAACCACAGTGTGTGGTAGACTACACAAAAAATATGGGGTCGGTTGACACTTCTGATATGATGACTAGCACATTGGGCTGTATAAGAAAATCAAAAAAATGGCATAAAAAGCTTGGGTTTCACATATTTGACATGTTTTTACTTAATGCATTCTATTTGATTAAAGTGATTAAAAATAAACAAAATTATAGTTTAGCTGATTTCCAATTAAACGTTATCAGACAAATAATAGAAAAACACAAACAATGTTCTTTAACTCAACAGTCAACTTCGCGCGGCGTCCTTGACCCTAACCGTTTTTTACATAATAGTGCCTTAGAGCATTTTCCTGTTAGAATACTAACCGGCAAAAGTCAGCGATGCAAAATGTGCGCAGCAAAAAGAAAACGGTCTGAGACTCGTTTTATGTGCCAAAAATGCAAAGTTTATCTGTGCATAGATCCATGTGCTGTTGAGTACCAAAATTCTACAAAACAATCGGTATCGTAATCCCACATCACTATTTTTGCGTTTAGTCTATTATGTCTATGGTCAGCTAGACGTTGTCGATACTCGACAATATCCATTATTCCGTATTCGACAGTGACGACTGTTAGTGGCACGACGTTTCTAAAATCAAGTGAACATTTCACAATTTTTTAATATCAAGATGGGGTCCAAAAGTAAGTGGTCTTCGAAACGTATTGCATGTAAATGGTGATATCATTACAAAAACTCATGTTTGATTTGTTTTATAGGGAAGTTTGAAGAGAGCCAGTCAATTTTGGCTCCCTTTGACTATAGCCAAGATGAAGTAGACATAGACTGTAGCCAAGATGTTAACCTTCCATCAACGCTGACCAACGACGAGTATATGGTTTATTTAAATGAGGGTCAGTCGCATTTAAGAAGTTCTGATAGTACGCCAGATTTATATAGATCTACGGCGACACAAACTTTAGTCAAAACAACAAATGCAAGTACACAATACGAGCAAATTGATAATCCAATCAAAGAAAGTGCCAAAATTTTAGCGGACAGTTATTTTGTTGGCGATGAAACTCGTAAAAATAAGTTTATCGAATGTTACACAAATGTGGTCTCGTCAATAATTCGCCTCGTCGATAGCGAGCATAAATAATTTTTCGACGGATCATACTATTATTGAAAAAATCTTACCTCTGATTGTTAGACTGATTTTAGTAATAAGAAATTATATCTGTGATTATTTGACTGATTTTATTGAAATTAGTGTTATACAAATTTTATTGTGATTGTGATATATCGTTACATCTAAGTCAATAGGTAAACTGATAATGACATTGTCAAGTAAAATTTTTATTTTTATGTTTGTTGTTAATTAGTGTGATACAAATTATTGTGATTGTGATAAATATCGTTACAGATAGTTCAATTCATCTGTGCACGAAGCGCCATGTGTGCGTGCGCTTATTTGTACAGCTTTCATTTGTGTGGCAGCGTAAGCGGCAGTCGTCGTCCGAGCAAAACGTGTCCTTATCACTTTACCCACACATAGCGCCGCGCGCACAGATGAGTTGAATTATCTACAGGGTTATTGGTAAATCATTAACAACCTCTTAAGAGGTCATTGTACTCATCGATATGAACAACTTTTACTATGGGACCAAACCTAAAATCGTGAAAAAAAAATCAGCTGTTCCCTACATTTATGTTCGTATAACTCGCCAAACTCTTCTCTGGACTGATTTTATTGTGAATAGTTTAAGTAATAATTAATAAATCGTTCAAATTTTTAAACACTTTTTGTTTTACTGGCTTGCGAAAAATGTCGAATAATTTCGTAAGGTACCTAAGTAGTATTCAAGTATGTAGGTACCTATATCTCCACCAAGCTAAGTTTACACCTCGCTGGAATGCGGCATGTACCCGTGTACCTACGTATAATATAATGTTAAAAACAACAAATGCAAAGTAAAATCTAACAAACATTTGTTTACTTTTTTAAAGTCATAGCGAATCCTTTTTTACAGCCCGTACCTAAGCCTCAGTGTGACGTAAACGACGCGAGGTGCAAACTTAGCTTGGTGAGATGTAGTTGTTAGTTAACCACGCTCGCAAATGCAAATGTCGTTATTAAAACGAAATATCGACATCGCAAAGTTAAGTATTGCACATCCCTCTTTCTTTTAGGTATTTAATTTTCGATTCACTGTGCCCGGGCGCTAGGGACACGCCAACTGTTCTGAAGTCGGGCGGTTAAAAGGTTAACCGATTCATGGCCAATGACTCAACAGTTGAGTCATTAAAAAACCTTTAGGAAGGCCGATGGCTCAATTGGTGAGTCAAACCAAAATTGTATAAAAACGGATAAAAAAAATATCACTTAAACTACCATTTTTCAGATCTCATTAAACATTTCCGTGAATATCAGACCTGGCCCTTCATTTTACAGAATATTTTTAATAGTCAGGTGTCATAAACCTTTTGTTAGCCGATAGCCGAGGTGGCCGATTCATGGCCAATGACTCAATAGTTGAGTCAAACGTGTGCCGACACGTTATGGGCCGAAATGTTATGTGCACATGGGTGAAGTTAAATCTATCTACTTCGATTTTTATACATACTATCTGTATATTTTTATACAGGTATTTCTCTAATAAGATTATATTACAAACAGCCTAACAAATGACGCAAAAATACATTTAACATGGCAACATTACGCTGCACCACTAGCGCCACATGCGAATGCGTCTCCATCTTGCGGTAGCGTGTATTATGAACTATTATTAACTATTCTATTCGGCAAGAATGTGCAATGTTGCCAACTTAGTGCTTTCGGCACTAGATCTAGTGCATTTCTTGATGTTTTAGCGCTCAAAATTCCATAACAGTGCCTAGTGCCTCTAGCGCATTTTTAAAAGTCTGCAATTTATCACGCACGTTGGTAAAAACTATTAGTTTTTAATAATTAACAAGATATTGATTTTATTTATTTGGTGGTCTTTTATTAAAATTAGCACAAACCTAATGCATTTTAGGTTTTGTTTAGCGCATTTCTTACAATAGCAGTTGGCAACACTGAGAATGTGTCATTGTGTCTGTCACTGGCGTTACTTTGTTGTGAAGATTTCCGCTACGGATATCACGTTTATCTAAAGTTCCTGATTTTTCTGACTAACCTGGCTGTGATTTTTGGATTTGTTATTGATTTCATATAATGTGACCTGGCTGCAATTCAAGGTTTTGTTATTGGATTTTTTTTTATTGTGACCTAGCTTCGATATATGGACTCTGTTATTTATATGTGACTTTGAACTGTAAGGTGTTGCATTACCTATTGTGATCCCGGTTACAAGGATTCCGAATTTCTGTAAGTATATACATAATTACCATTACCATTTTCACTAGATACATATTTACTACTCGCAGAAGTTAACTTGACACATGGAAGGAATGTGGCCGCTCTCAATTTAATCAAATAATTTAATTATTTTAACATTTAATTTTAGATTTTGCAATTATATGCTCATAATGAATAAAAAGTACATTGTTTCGTTTCATAAACTTTTATTTTAGAATGCAACATTAAATAGGATAGGTAAAGGAATTGTCCCTATATTACCCGATTAACACATGATTTAAAATCAACTATAATCCAATCAAATAAATAAAAATTAAAGTGTTTTTTTTTTTAAATGTACCATATGTTTTTTTTTTTTTTGTTATGTAAATGAATATTATTTTTCAGAAATATGGATCAACCATCCACGTCCAGACAAACAATTGAAGACATGTTGGGTGCAATGACATCTCCAAGAGAATGCATAGCAGTACCCGGTGACTTTTCACTGACAGACCAAGACCTCTATGGTATTTTAGATGAAGGTACTTATCTAGAAATGCATGATGAATGGATAGACATCATCGAAGAAGAAGTTGTCACAACAGAAATTATAGACACTCAGCAAGCAGGTGTTGAATCCTCTTCAATTTGGATACCAGGCAATCCAACAGAAGTTAACACATTTTTATTTACCGGTAACCCTGGTATTAAACAAGCCATGTCAGGTACACAGCCTATTGATTATTTTAATATTTTATTTAATATGGATTTCTACACTCTTTTATTGACGTGTACAAATAGAAATGGAGATATTCTTAAAAGAAATGCCAGCGGTCCTTATGCAAGGTTTCGTAGATGGCAGCCAGTGACAATAGAGGAGTTTAAGGTGTTTCTAGGATTAGTCATGCTTATGGGTGTCATTAAATTGAATAGATTGACTGATTACTGGAAGAAACATTATCTTTTTGATTTAACGTTTTCCAAGTACATGTCAAGAAATAGATTTTGTATGATTTTGAGAGCACTTAATGTACAAACAGAAGCAGGAAACCTAAGCCTCAATAAAGTGAAAACATTAATCGAACTATTTAATAAAACGATGGAAAACTTATATTACCCTGCTAGAGAGATTGCAATAGATGAGTCGATGATATTATGGACCAGTTGTTTAATTTTCCGTCAGTACCTTAAAAATAAAGTCCATAAGTATGGTATAAAATTATATATGTTAGCAGATAAGCACGGTATTTGCATGAAAATACATTTGTATGCTGGGTCTCAAGACCAAGTCGTGGGTGGAAGAGACCATGTAAAAAAAGTAATGCGTGTTTTAATGAGTAATTACGTTCATAAAGGCCACTCTTTATATGTGGATAATTATTATTCAAGTGTAGGTATGGCTGAAGAATTGTTAAATAAAAATACTTATTTAACTGGTACGTTACAATTTAATAGAAAAGGCAATCCTGCACAAGTCATGAATACCCGATTACAGCCAAATGAAGCATGCATTATGCACAATAGTAAAAATGTTACGGTTACTAAATGGAAAGACAAGAGAGAAATTAGTTTTGTAAGTACAGAGCATACTAGTGAATATATACCGACCCAAAATAAATATGGAAATATTTCCTTTAAACCAAAAGTGCGAGTCAAATATAATAAATACATGAGAGCCATTGATAAACATGATCAACTGTTGAGTTACTGTTGTGCTGAACATAAAACATTAAGGTGGTATAAAAAAGTTATCATTCATGTGATTCAAATTAACATAATTAATGTTTTTTTACTGTTTAATTTAGACAGAGAAACAAAGATTAGTTTGTATGATTTTAGGCTTCAAATTATAGAGTTTCTCTTGCCTAAGAAACCAAGCGTAGAAAGATGTTCTGTGCCAGGTAGGGTTCATGTGCCTGACCATTTGCCTAAAACAGGTGGAAAAAAAATTAGGAAGAGATGTAGACAGTGTTATAATACATCAAAAAAAAGAGTGCAAGTTTATTTTGGTTGCCCAGATTGCCCAGGCTTTCCTGGGTTATGTCTGGGGAATTGTTTTAGATCGTATCACAATTATTAAACTAATTAATATTTTCTTGGTTGATTTGTTATTAAACTAGTTATTCTTTGTTGATTAGTCATCACCATAATATGACTGCCATCAGAATATGATTATAATATACAAATTAATGTAAAAAATTTGTACCTACCTGATTTTTAAAAATATGAATCTTGTAATTAGTTATTCTTATTATATTATTATTAATAAATGTCTTGTTTAATATCTTTCTTTATTCTTTCCCTTCATATTGTCTAACAGTATTAATTAGTTTCTCATAACACTCTAAACGTTTGTCTGCTGGTACATTTCTCAACCTAAAAGCAAGCATTATGCCTAAATCATGCTCAAACTGAGCATAAATTGGAGGCAACTCATCTTGTGTATTCAATTCTGCTGTCAAATCCTTAGAGAATAATGCATTAAAATATTTTTTTGCTGCACAGCAAACATGTTCTGTTTTTTTTCTATAGAGACCTCATTATTCATTTTATTTTCATTCATATGAAAACTATTTTTTTTTCTTTTAATATCTTCGTCTTCATCAGAGTCCAAAATTTCTTCAATGCTAGTATCTGAACTGTTGTTAGAAACTACATTGCAACTATTACGAGATTCAGTGAATCGACGCTTCTTTGGTATACTTTTTTGTAAAATCGATTGACTACAGCTTGGAAAACCTTGATTTTCCTTATCTTCATTTTGTTGATCATTTAAATCAGTAAACATTGCCTGGCTACATTCAGTAAAATCGTCGTAGTTCTGATTATCTACAAATAATATTACAATAATAAATAATGATTGAATACATGTAGGTAAGGTTACTAAAATGTTTACTACCTCTGCAATATTTCATTAAAATCAAAAAATACTACCTTGAAACGCCATATTCACTTTTAATATCCACAAATTCGAATAGGAGAACACAGTAACACATTTCTGGTTGTCAGACTGGCTCGAATGATGGCGAAAAGCATTAAATCATTACAAGGAGCCAATGACTCATCAGTTCGAGTCATCCTTCAGGGAGGCCGATGACTCAAATGGTGAGCCACCGACCAATGAATGGGGCCTGGCTGAAATGTTCACGAAAATGAAGGTGGCAATGAATAGGTTAATAAATAACCAGAAACGTACTGTAATGTGGCTAATATTCTGGGGTTATTTTGTTTCGCCTCAAAATCGATATATTCTACTTCATCCGCCAAATCGATTGTAACAGTGGGCATGGGCTTCTTTTCAGCATTTTTAAATAAAGATTCCATTGATTTAAATATTGTTTGGCAACTATCTGCCTCACAGTTAATAACACAGTAGTGCTGGCCACTTAAGTTATTAATTAATAATGCAGCAAAGGACGATTCGAAGCCAGCTACAGTAGTTAGTGTTTCTGCATCCATGGCTTTGTTATTTGTTAATTCAATTAGCAGAACTCTAACCAATTCAGATCCTGTAAGAAAATAAAAAATGCTAAACTCTATAAACTGTTAGAATATGATATAAGAATCCTCCATCAAATAAACCTTAAGGTAGAGGACAGTGACACAATAAATAAAGTCAAATATTTTAGAAACCACTGATGCTGCTGCTTGATACTATTCAGTCATACTATACAAAGATATTCAACTATTTGATTTGCATTCTTACCTGGCAAAAATAAAGTGGGGACTGCACCAGGACTCAGTCTTCTAGTCCATGTCAAATATTTCGTTTCAAAATGGGCATGGTACAATCGACGGTTTCTGTACACATACTGGGGATCCAAAGACGATATACTGATTCCAACTGCTCGAGTCCATTCAAGATATCGATCCATATCCTTGTCAGGATCACATCTTTGCCTAAAAAACAGATAATTTATTTAGAAGAGAATGCTCACATCTACAGTGGTTAGTGAAATTATGCTTAATAGCAAACGCCGTTTGCTAAACGGTCTCATCTAAGTGATATGCTTAATAGCAAACGCCGTTTGCTAAACGGTCTCGTCTAAGTGATATTATAATTCAGCTTTAATTTAGTACCATAATATGTGCCTGTATTTTGTACTTAATATCATGGATATAATCAAGCACGGTCAGGTGGTTTCCATCAATATTTACTTACGAGTTTTACCGCATCTCGGCACACAACAACCTCTCTCGGAAGCGGCCATAATCCAGGTCAACAGTGTACAAATCGTGAGGCAAATCAGGGTCCAGCAGGCGTAAGTCTAGCGTATTAGGCGAAGTCGTCAGGGTCCGGGGATGAAGCAAAGTTGTTGAAAAAATCTTTTTTTTTTTTTTTCCTTCCTTTTGGCAACTGAGCCGATGTCGACTATTCTGCCAGCGTCATGTGGTGACGGCAACGCAGTAGGTAAGCCGTCGAACTTTGCACTTCGTGGTAGTTGTCTAATTATAATATGTTAGTAGCTGAAAGGACGAGACAATTTTTGTTAGTAAAGTTAAAATAAACATTTAAAACACTACAAATCTACGAATATATCTACAGAGTTATTATACCTACACACCCAACTACATTTGGATTTCATTTATATTTAAAAATGATGATAAAAGTTTGACAAGTTTAGGAGAAAAGTTAGTCAAGAGGGAATGGAAGTTAATAGGGAGAGGGATTTTAATTTTGGAAAGCTTACGGTACAAGTCAAAGGATTGGGAATTTAACGGACATGAGAAAAAGATATGATCCAGAGTACCATCATCAAGACCGCATTCGCACAACGAACTGTCACGAACACGGATCTTGTTCAGGAAAAAATCTTATAAACACAAACGGAGCACATTCACGGATCAGAAACGGAAACGGAATGACATTGACAGTTGACACTGACATATTTTGTATTTTTTTTTTTAATATAAATAACAACGTTTCTAGTCTATTTATTATCAAAAATAGTGTCACTGACTCTGGCAGGGCCACCATCAGGGATTTTAATTTTGAAAACGCAAAATATTAGTCGCTAATTAGTCGAAATTAGTCGCCGAATATCAGAATTAGTCGGTCACTGGTTCAAAAGATATAAGGGTTTATAGGTGGCCCTGCTGGAGAGACTCTCCCCAGCAGGGTCAAATTTATATCTCAAAAACTAGGGCACCTAGCGGAGATCTGTTTTCTCCCATATTTAGTCGCCAATTAGTCGCCAAATATCAGAATTAGTCGGTCACTGGTTCAAAAGATATAAGGGTTTATAGGTGGCCCTGCTGGAGAGAGTCTCCCCAGCAGGGCCACATTTATATCTCAAAAACTAGGACACCTAGCGAAGATCTGTTTTCTCCCATATTTAGTCGCCAATTAGTCGGAATCAGTCGCCAAGTTACAGATTTAGTCGGGTCTTAGTTTAGGAGATATAATGAGTTCAATTAGTAAGGTATAGTCCAAGAGCTAGATCGAAGAGTTCACGAAAAATTACCAAGAAAAAATATTTCTATTAATATGTGTAATAAACTTTTAGTTTTATCGGTCTAAAGTCTTTAGTAATGTCCGAGAGAGATAAATTCTCAATTAAATTCATGTTTTTATGTTTTTAATTACTAGTTTAGAGTGGCTTAAACTTCTTTGAAAACATTAAACCTTGCTCTTGGTCTATTTGGTGTCAAGATGTACAGTCGCATGAAACTGTTTTACCAGTTTACAATGTTAACCTCTAATTAACGTTAGAATAATAAAAAAATATCGTACCTTTAGTAAAATGTTTAAAATACTAAAACGTTGAAAACATATTGTCAATTGTAATCAAATTTTATTTTATAAAAATGAATTTTCAAAAAGTTCGTTTGATGTGTGTTGTGTTTGTGTGTATTTTGAGGTGATTGTGAGTGTGGTGTTGTGGGTATGGACGGGTTGAGTTTTTATTTTATCTTAATTTAGGTTAGAATAATAAAACTTCTGTTGTCGAAATATAAAATGATTTATTACCTTAAAATTATTGTACTTTCAGAAAATGTTACAAATTCCTATTTATTCAATATTATAAACAGATATAGTTTGTGAGTTTGGATGTTAGGGGTTTTATTAACATGTTCTTCAATTTCTTCTTCTTCCGCCAAAAGCACAATTATAATCATATCCCAGTCCACCATCGTTGACGAACTTTCGCGACAAACTGGCATGTTTACTGTAGCTGTAACCTAGAAAGGTTTACTCGCGCAGGCTCGCGAGGTCGCGCGCAAGCTCGAACATACGCGATCCGTAAAGAAAATACCCGAGACCGTGCGGGAATTATTCCTCTCTGTCTGCGCTGACCCTTTAACTTACGTGACGGGCAACTCGTTCTAAGCAGCTCGTTTGTACATGCGCATCTATCTCTTTCTTACTTACCGTAAATGAAACGGAGCGCAGCGATCTATCTGCCAGTGACTAAGTGGTAAGTGCACATTGTGTTGGGTAAATAATTACACATACACATACACACATTACACATTACATCGTACATTATTGTAGATTTGTTTAAAAGTAATGAATACAGCTTTCCTATGGTGGGTTGAAATTATAGACTAAGTTCATATTTATTTAATTCGAAACAAACATTCCTCCATAAGACGTCATAGAATGATACTATCTAGAAAATACATAAAGTATTTTGTACTCGCTTGTACCACTGTATGGGGAAATTGAATTCTTTAATATCTTTTTAATTACACACCGACTAAATCTGTAACTTGGCGACTGATTCCGACTAATTGGCGACTAAATATGGGAGAAAACAGATCTTCGCTAGGTGTCCTAGTTTTTGAGATATAAATGTGGCCCTGCTGGGGAGACTCTCTCCAGCAGGGCCACCTATAAATAAACCCTTATATCTTTTGAACCAGTGACCGACTAATTCTGATATTTGGCGACTAAATATGGGAGAAAACAGATCTTCGCTAGGTGCCCTAGTTATTGAGATATAAATTTGGCCCTGCTGGGGAGTCTCTGCAGCAGGGCCACCTATAAACCCTTATATCTTTTGAACCAGTGACCGACTAATTCTGATATTCGGCGACTAATTTCGACTAATTAGCGACTATTTTTTTGCGTTTTAAAATTAAAATCCCTGATCATGGCCCTGCCAGAGTCAGTGACACTCAAAAATAGGCAACTATAATAACTACTAAAATTATAATTACATTTATAATAACAGTCTGCTTAAAGCGGACCGGTATTTTTCAAATAGGTCGGGAAAAAGGTATTATTTAGACACGGGTATAAAATTTAAGACAGCGACATCTACTGCAATATGGCAAAGCTTTTTGACGCATAGAAGTTCCCTACAAAAATAAATGTATGGGAGTGTAATGACACTGGTTAGAACTTCACTGACGTTATGCGTTTTCAGATAGTGACTGTATGTGTTTTGTTTGTGATATTGACTCTGTTTCTGTACCTGTTTCGTGAAAAAGTGACTATAAAACGTGACTATGTCGTCGGTAATAAACGCGGAAAGTCAACGGCGATGTTATAAGTGTGGACGTTCACCGGCTGAGGACTCACTGACTACATTGTTTCGCTTTCCTAAACCCGGAAAAACTAACACATTACGGTATGTATTTATATAATTTATGTTGAATTACCAATTGAATATTGTATGAATTGTACCAGGGCTTCGAACAAGTGATACCTACGTCTAGTTGTTTGTGTTACAACAACAACAACAAAACTACTGCACTACACAAGCTATGAAGACTTCAAACCAAAAACACAAACCACATTTCTCAAGAGACAATAAAAAATATTTATTTATGAATGAATTATGTTCGGCTGCAATCGAGGATACAAAGAAAACCGATATATTTTACTTAAAGTAGTTTAATTAATGTAATTATTACAATTAGAGCGGTAAAACTAAGGTACGCGACAATTGTCCGATGTGAGAAACAAAAGTGATCGACCAATGCACTAAGTTATTATTAGTCACTGCTGTTATACGATCCTCGGTCCCACATCAACGGATTGCTGAGAAGGCAAATCTCATGGTGCAGCGCGCGATGTGGTGTTAGTCATCGACTCAGGAATTTAGGGTTCTGCGAGTAGCAACATAACAAATGAAAAGGGTGAAAGAAGGTACATTTCTAAAGGATGATGGGCAAATTTGTATGGAGCTTGGTCCAAGAAGCTCCACGATTGAAACATGTGCCAAAGTAAAGGCCTATATTCCTGCTTCAAAGTGACAGAAGAGCATCAAAGTTAGTCCTGGTGATTTTGAGAAAAAAAAAATTTTTTATCGTGTAGTGAATATTAAGTAACTAGGTAATAAGACTACTGCTGTTCTCCAAAGTAGTTTTGTACAAAAATATGTTTTTTAAATGTAACTGGCTACTATTGTCTACATATCCAGGGGTCTGTTTCATAACTAGAGAGTATAGATCGAAGCGAAGGTATCGTTTAAAAAATAAAACAAAAGATAACATTATCATACATTTTTATTAAAAACATCTTACACTAATGTCTGCCATTCTATAAATACTCGTCTAATATTAAATCTAAAAATCTAGCTGGTTGATGCACGGCTTCCTGATAACGGGCATACCCAAGGTACCAAGCTATCACCATGACATGGGCGCAGCATCCCACGGTGCGTTTTCCAGCTTTGCACGAGCAATAATAGTGCTCAATGGCATCCAAGCCACTGGTATTATCTTTTATTACAATATAGGAGTAATACTTTCGTGACCGGGTGTGTCTCGATTGGATTTTGCCCCTTAAAAGACAAAGACTCTCTCCTTCAATTCCAACAGCATTTAAATCAGCAGTCACTCGTTCATCATCTCTATAAAGATCTATAGAATACTCGCCGTCGTCATCCTGCACGTGCTCGGCGTAATAACTGTTGGCCAGTTTTAATTGGTAACATCCCACTGCAAACAATAGCAGGTCGTCTTCGGTGAGCCTTGGAAACATTTCAAGGCCAGGTAGTCCTGCGGCCATACTTTGAAATGCAACTCTTTGCCCGTTCAGCCGATTACGTTGCACGTATTCGGCCAATACATTTGGCATTTCATTCCTCATTGATATTCTTTCAAGAAATGCAGGAGCATGTTCATTGTCCATGCAAGGAACATGAAGTGCGTTTGTTAACGCAGCTGCAATTCTATAATCAGCAAACATGTGGCGCATTGCGTTGTGATTATATTCCTGTCGGAATAACTTAAAGTCTCTTTTTATCCGGCCATTCACATTTTCGACCACCCATCTCACCATTGTCAACATTCTGGACTCATTGGCTTGGGTGGTGGTCAATTGAGTCTCACCGACCGTGACAGTGGCTGGCATATGAGGTTCAAAGCCGTATGCCTCTAATTCACTCATTGCGTCTCTGAATCCTCGGTCGAGGATAAAAACGTCCCCACTATTATAAAAACAATGAAATGGATGTTCTTCATTGTGCAAGATTTCAGTTGTGATTGTTGAATCGGACTTTTTGGCTTCATGAGGCCCAGTTACATCTATGATGTACCCATCACTGCATACAATCATGAATACTTTCAATAAGTTGAGGAACTTGTGTGGGCTATAAGTTTTCATTTGGAATCCGAAGTTACTGCTTTTAAATATGTAGATATAGGTCCCATCAATGACGCTAATGAGGCGGTTGTTTTCAGGGGTTCCAAAAAGTGCATTAGGTACCAATAGGTTTCGTTGCAGCAGTCTCTCTCGCTCAATATGGTCCCATCCAAGATGGCGAGGAACAAAGTCTTGAATTAATGCATCTCTGGCCACTTTCATTAATCGTTCCAGTTTTCTACGACTCATGTGAAAAATCAGTGCTAACCTAACATTCGGTTCTCCGGTTGTTAGCTTCGCAAGCATTATAGCAAGAGCAGTTATCGGTTCATTACATTCACGAAGTGATGGTGTTTCATTTAATATTGTAGAAATATCTTCCTTAGATCGACCAGTCCAAAAATACAACTCATCATCATCTATCTCTTCCAGATTTTCAAAGTCATACATTCTTCTTTGTCCTGCAACTTGCTTTACCGTGGTAATTAAGTCAGTTATCTGCTCACTGGTAAAACTGTGACTTAGGTTTGGTCCATTGAATAATTCACTCCAATCATCAGACTCCGAATGAAACTGACACGTTCGTGCAGATTCGGGAACATAATAGTTATTCTCCATTAACAATCGCTTTTTTACAGCATCTGTAACACGCCGCCGAGTCCTACGACGACACCCGAAAAACATACAGGCATTCGACGTGTTAGGAGGCCGAGAATAAGTTGGTAATTCAATCATAGCAACTTCTTGCATCACGGCATCTACTTGTTGTTCTGGATTGTGTTGGTGATTTGGGTCAACGCCTTCAACGTGTGGAGGTTCTGCGACATCATCATTTGGTTGTTGTATGTTTGGTGGTTAAGGTACATTGTTCAAAACCCCTATCCAGCACGGTCGACAAACGTATTCAGCGTTGTTAAACTGTATCTGCAACAAACAAAAACACTATTACTACTTATAATTCATTCGTTACAACCCATATATGTCCCACAGCTGGGCACGGGTCTCTTTCCGAATGACGGAAAGGTATGGGCCATTCTCAACCACGCGGGCCCAATGCGGATTCGTGGAGGATTTGTAAGGTTAGTGGCCAATCTTAGTCAGGAGTTAACAAGCCACCCATGAAGCCCATGACTTGGCTTAGCGACTGTTACAAAAACACAACACCAACGGCTTAACCTCTTGGAAAAAGCCACTAAAGGTTAGATACTCAGACGGTCACCTATCCAAGTCCTGACCTCGCCATACGTTTCTTAACTTGAGTGATCGTTAACGAACACACAAGCGCAATGTACTGCGAGCGCCTCACTAATATAATTGCATGTACTATATTCTGCGCATTACGAACTGAGGCTTAGCGCCATAAATCATTCTCCTATGTCTATCTCCCTCACACTCGTGGAACATCAGCGCATAACAAAGATTCTGTAACAACAATGCCTTCGCAACTCAACCCAAGTGTGGGGTGCGCGAGCGCAGGTGCCTGTTTTGACCTGTACTTACTTTTATTATTTTAGTTGAAGGAAAACTAACAGAATTATTATTTCGTCAAATAACTCATTATCGTCACCGTTAAACCGTTTTTGGTAATTCATTACAACTCCAACAAGCTTAGTTTGTATCTCGTGTCGATTAAGTCACACCGACATGACGGTACGATCTACTACGCGACAGGGCGATCGCGGGAAGTTGAGCGGGGAAGCGGGCGGGGGCGCCGCATTCCAGCGAGGTGCAAACAGCTATTAACTTACATCAAGTACTTACTGTCTATGTATAATAATAATGAATTGGGTAAACATACCTGATACGGATGCAGATTTTCTGTAGCAATTATAGCTGCTTCTGGGTGTTCATAAAACAGCTCTTGTGATAATGTGATTCGCCTTTTTCGTAACACAGAACGGTTACACAGCAAACAAATAACTCCTGCTGAAGGTCGATACATATCGAAAACTCACGTTCAACAATCGCAAAGAAAAAGAGGTGTCCATATACAAGCATAAGTCGGGATTTATTTCTATAGGTTGAAGTTTTTTTACTAATGCAGACAGATCACATCACAGAAACACAGCACACCGAACAAGTTCTAGCTCAAGACTACCTGTGGCGTGGCGTGCGCGCGCGCCTCTTGGGAAAGGGTGAGGGGAGAGAGAGAGAGGTGAGAGGGGGTGAGGGGGACAGGCTGATGCGAATGCCTTCTGCGCCCGTGCCGCCATTTATTGTACAATAATAATGAAGTTAATATGTACCTATCTATGAAACACCTAGTAAAATACACTGAATGAAAAAGCTGATTTAAAAAAAACCCTCGGATGGATTTTAATCGTGTTTAACATTATTTGTAGAGAAAAAAAAAAATCTATCGATTGGCATTATTCTCATCCGTGGAGGCTCTTGGACCACTTTCGCCCATCATCCTTTAAAATTATTACAGTTGAGTTCAGAAACACCATGTCATGTTGTGTATAGATGCTGGCGGGAAAAATTCCGAATCATTCCCGACGAATATTTCGGAAGTATTCCGAAATTGAATTATTCGGGCGAAATATTCGGCGGAAACATTCGATTGCGGGGTACGAATGTTTCTCGCGGGGGGGAAAACTTCTCCGGGGAGCATCTCCCCTCTTACCGCACCCCACACCGCCATCGCCTGCACGCACGACTCGCGGCAGTCGCCAGTCGGGCGTGCGCGGCCGGCGCGGCGGCAGCGGCCGGCGCACAGAGGTGCAGCGGCGGCGGCGATCGACGATCGATGCAAAAATGATTTTTCAGCAAAAAAAATAAAAATCTTAATTAAATTCATTTTGAATAATTCTGATTTAAAGAAACTTTCCCAGAAGTATTCCGGAATTATTCAGAATTTTTCGGAAGTTTTGCAACTATAGTTATGTGCACTTAGTGGTGTTTTTGAAATGATTGTGAGTAATTTTCGCGTTTAGAGTAGTGTTACATGTGGGGTTTTTGCATGAATCGATAAGTTGACATTTATAGTCATATAATACCGATGCTAACAAAATTCTGAAACTGAAAAAAAAATAACATGTGGGGTTTTAGAAATCACCTATTCATTCTCAAGTAACTGTTCTAGTCTATGCTGAAATAAAAATAAAAATATTGGTCAGGTGTTTAAAGATGTAAATGTACTTGAGAAACATTCTGTTATACAGACACAGAAGAACTCATCTTTCCTTACTTTATTCTACCACACAAAATTTTATGGATTTGGAAACACTTCTATGGCAAATACATAATTATAGTAGAGCAGTTTTTTTTTTATTATTTAGAGTGATTCTGGTTCACAATCAACCATCCTAGTCAGTTTGTTATTTTGATATAGTTATAATTTTGGTTCAGCTGTGAATTATGGGCAAAGTACTGCTTTCCTGATAAAGAATACTGGTCACCAGAATTCCAGCATAAACTTCATACTCAACATAAAATGCTCTGCAACAGACATTTTCCAAAGACATCATTTAGTGATTACCCTGAAACTTCAAAGAAGCTTCACAGATTTGCAGTTCCAGATGACTTCAAAGAGGTAATTTATGTTATTTATTTAGCATACTTAGAACAAATAAAAACTTTTGAAACATCACATATTAAGTTTATAGTAATTAATTGAAAAAAAAATTGTCACATATTAAAATTGTTGCAGTATGGAAAACAATAGATATTATGTCTGTTGGTTTAGAGTTTTAAGGAATATCCTACTAATTACAAATGCAAATGTTCATGAAGATGTTTGAAAGCGACACTCAATCACGCTAAAACGGCTAAACATATATAGATGAAATTTGTCACACAGATATACCATAATCATTGACAGGCCAGTTGGCGTGGTTGGTTAAGATACCGCCTATTATGTCGCAGGTCGTGGGTTCGATTCCCATCCAGGACAAACATTTGTGTGCATGAACATGTCTGGTTGTCCTGAGTTTGGGTGTAATTATCTATATAAGTATGTATTTACAACAAAAAAAAGTAGTGTATGTAGTATATCAATTATCTGGTTTCCATAGTACAAGCTCTGCTTAGTTTGGGATCAGATGATTGTGTGTGAAATGTCCCAGGATATTATTATATTATTTATTATTATATAATCCAGATTAAAATATAGGTTACTTTTCATCTCAGGATAATGAACAATTCCCGCCGGATAAGCAATAAGTCTTTCTGTGATAGATAAGCTAGCCAAGTCGAAGCCACATGCAAAGTCTATAGAAAGAAACAAAGGTTAAAGAATATTTAATGGCTTTTGAATGTTCAGTTGCATACAATTAGAGTTTTAACAAATATGACTTAGTAAAGAAGTATTTATCCTTAACATTTCCGTATATATGTCATGTCCATTTCCATTTCAGCTGTCTTATAGTTACAGTACTTAACTTCCTTTTTTCTAGTGTGTTTCTTTATATCTGCAGTTCTTGTTCTATCAGATAGAGGCTATCTTCCCCAACTAGTAGTTTTAAGTTTATGATTAATATTATTACTACTACTATTACTACAACAATTTTTAAAATTAAATTTGAAATATTGACTCCTACATTTGCCTTGTTGCAAGCACAGATTAGAAACTTTAAAAAAAAAACCAAAGGAAGGAGATGGACTACTGAAGAAAAAATAATGGCTCTGAGATTATATAAAAGATCACCAACATGCTATAGACTGATGAGAAGATTGTTTTGTTTACCAGCTCAATCTACTTTAAAATTTCTTTTGAGTAAATTCTCCCTCGAAGTAGGGGTCAATAAATGTGTTTTCTCTGTATTAAAAAGAACAGCCGAAATTCAAACTGCATCCGACAATGAATTCGCGCGAATCCGACAATGAAATGAAGCGTTCAAAGCTAAAGTAAAATCTAACCTTTGTTCAAAGGCATACTATTCTATCAACGATTACTTAAACGATAAGAATAGTTGGTCGCTGTGTTTAGCTTAAGACAATGTTTATGTTCTTTCTCCAGAATTAGCATAGCTACTGACAGGTTATATGAGTTCATATAATTATTTATTTTCTTTGACTCTCAAGGTCAATTTATTTTAATTTTATTTTTATTTATTATTGACATAATCTACTCATTTCAATGTTTATTTATTTTTTATGAGTGGTATTGCAATATGTGGTTAGCTAGTGACCTCGACAATTGATCATAGTTTTTCTTGCCCAAGCAACCGGCAGCAAGTTCGTCATGCTCCCTTAGATGTCACTGCTTGCGGTAGCGTCGGGGGTCGGGTTGTCTCCTTCCCTCAAATATGGCGAGGGGGGTAATGGCTGATCTTTGCGTTATACTCGTGAACGGGTGCTGCTTGTGGTGACAGGTCGTCTTGCTGACCTTGGTTTTGTTTTGTTATTAGTAATTTAACTCGTTGTTGATTTTACTTCGATGGTCCTAGTTTATCCCTATCTGTGACTTGTGAGTTACGACTACATGTACGGCTATATGTAAGTGGGCACGCCCTTTATTACTGGAGGCTTTTATTTAGGTATAATCTTCTGCTTACGTTTTTAGTTTTGTGTTTTGTTTCTGCTTGAGTATTGTTTTCGTTTTTTTTTTTGGTATATTGGCGTGTGCTAGCTTACTTATAGCAAATAATTTAATTTAATGTTTTGTGTTGCGTAATGTACCTAAATTATTATGCGCAGTATTATATAGAATCATTTTTTTAACTGAACAGACAGCTGTGCTGCTGGGGAGTTTGTTGCGCCACTTCTTCTCCCCAGCTAAAGCACTAGGAAGTGGTGAAGGGCGGGCGTTTTTGGGGGACTGTCTTATGTAATTTTGACGTTCAAAAAGTGCTGATTCTCAGCCTAGTTTGAATAAATGACTTTTGATTTTGATTTTGATTTTGAATACATTATCATGTTTGATGAAATGTCAATAAAAAAAAAATATATGTACAACTGAAAGACAGATATAATAGAAGGCTTTCAAGACCATGGACTTCAAGGCAGATCGCCAGAAATAGCAACACATGCTCTAGTGTTCATGTTAGCTGGCATTAGAAAAAAGATTAAGCAGCCTGTGGCTTATTACTTATCCAGCGAGTATATAACAGCAGACCGACTAGCAGTCTTGATAAAAGAGGTAATGTTATCAAAGCAATCCAAAATACTATAATTTTACGGCTATCTATCTAATAAAACACAGAACTCTATTCTACTCAAGTACTGTGCACACAGGTTTATTTAGAGAAAGTAATTTGAAATATAGAGGGTGTATATGTGGTCAAATTTAAGGATCTGGTAAATACTATAAAACTGAACAACTTTTTCCATGGGACAAACATCGTAATTGCGAAAGAAATATCAACTGTTCCATACAAAACTTCAATACCTACTTGACCCAAATGTACGGGAAAACTGATTATTTTTTCGCAATTACGATGTTGGTCCCATGGGGGAAGTCGTTCAGTTTGATGGTCTGTACCACACGCATAAAATTGACAACACCATTTTGGTACAGCCTGCATAGATGTTAAATAATCATTTTAGATACTGAATTAAAAAAATACATTACCCAAGAGTTTCCACAAATTAAATTAAATAATCATGTGTAATAATGTTATGGTCTATTATTTTTTTTTTCAGATAATACGTGAATGTCGTGAAGCGGGTCTTAGCATAGCGGCAACGGTTTGCGATATGGATGGGGTAAATCGACGAGCTTTGTCCATCTTGGGTGCCACCGTTGAAAAACCCTCCATTATTATTGACAATATAGAGATTATCAGTTTGTATGACCCGCCTCATCTTCTAAAGTGTTTCAGAAATTTATTTCTGAAATACGATATCCAGTGCACTACACAAATAACATCAAACAACAAAAGTGGAATAGGTAAGAACTAAGAATTGTATTTGTACATTAAGTGTTCTCATTTAGTAGATAACTAGCTGTTGTCCGCTACTTCGTTCGCGTGGAAGTTACAAATTTCATTTGTCATGCATGTATTACATGAACTTGTTTATTTTAGGTGTTGCAAAATGGAGCCACATAAAATCTTTTTATGAACTGGATAATCAGAACCCCCACTTTGTTTTTGCCCCCGGCTTAAAATTAGAACACCTCAATCCTAATAGTAAACAAAAAATGAAGGTTAAATTGGCGGCACAAGTCTTGAGCCATACAGTTGCTGCTGGTATGATGGGAAAAATTGCAGAAGGTATATATGTTTTAATAATATTATTTCAATCTGTTAGCAGATTCCTGTTTTTTTTTTTATTTTCGTTAAGCAATAAAGACATAATAGGTTGGGGAAAAAGTTTCTTCGCATTTTTTAAGAAAATTCAAAACATTTTTTAATATAGTTTATTTACATTTAACTAAAGTATGTAGGTACCATTTTGTTCGATAACTTTTTGCCATCTTGTAGGTAGGGACATGATCCCATTGCTATAGAAATTTTGGGATTTCTGGTCAAAATACCGCGACAAGTGGTTTTGACAGTCCTCTCGTGATGTTAACCTGACACTGCCTAAAGAATTCTGAAGAGACCGAAACAGGTGTAAATCTGAAGGTGCAAGGTCAGGACTATACGGCGGATGCATTAACACCTCCCAGCCAAACTCTCTTCATGTTTGCTGAGTGGCTAAAGATGTGTGAGGTCTAGCGTTATCATGATGAAAAACTACGACCCTCCTGTTGATTAATTCCGGCCGCTTTCTCTCAACTTCTTGCTTTAATCTCATCAGTGGTTCGCAGTAGAGTTCAGAATCGATGGTCCTGCCTGGTGGTAACAGCTCATAATTAATAATGCCCTTCCAATCCCACCACACACACAGCATCACCTTGTTGCGAGTTAACCCGGGTTTCGCCACAGTCTGTGAAGCCTGACCGGCCTTTGACCACGACCTTTTTCGCACGTTCTTGTCATATGTGATCCACTTTTCATCACCAGTTATCAGCTTCTTCAAAAATGGTTCGGTTTCATTACGTCGTAATAAAAAATCACAAATGAGTACACGGTTCATTAGGTTTCTTTCAGTGAGCTCGTGAGGTACCCAAATGTCGATCTTTTTTGTGTACCCAGTTTTTTTCAAATGCGCCAAAACTATTTTATGGTCAATTTCCAGTTCTTCAGCTACGTCGTAACTACTGATATGCCGATCTTGCTCCACTTTTTCAAAAATGGCATCCATTTAATCCGTAATAGGGCGACCAGAGCGACGTGCATCTTTGACATCAAAATTTCCGGATTGAAAACGCTTAAACCAAATTTGTGCTACTCTCACTGACACTACACTAGGTCCATAAACATCGCAAATTTTTTTCGCGGCTTGCGTTGCATTTTTACCTTTTTTGTAGTAAAATTTTAAAATGTATCGAATTTCTTCATTAGATTCACTCATCTTGACGGTACAAAAAACTAATGAAAATCACACATTTTCCTAATTTGAATTTGGAATTATGTTCTTTAAAATTTGAACTTTCAATGATACCAAAACCAGCCAGATACAAATAGTATAGCCAAAGAGATTTTATTACAAGTTCATACATACTATAATGCGAAAAGACTTTTTCCCCAACCTAATTAATACTTTAAATACATTTTTACTTCCATTTTCAGGAACACTGACTTCAGAAGCAGCTGTAACTGCAGGTGTCATTTCAAACATGGACAAACTATTTGATTCTGTCAACAGCGACTCCTCAGATTTGCGCCGCGGGAAAATACATGCGACAAATTTAAAACCAACCACACCACATCTCCAGTTATTTAAGGAAATGAAATTATTTTTAATACTTTAAAATTTGTAGACTGCACACGCAAACCACCTTCAAAAGAAGGATGGGTATGGACCCTGAATGCAATCGAACTTTTGTGGAATAAACTCCGTAATAAGCATTCAAATATTCAAAGTCTTGCCACCCGCAGACTACAGCAGGACCCACTGGAAAACCTGTTTGGCTGCATTCGGGGTAATTGTGGTGCAAACTATAATCCCACTGCTGGGTTTGTTGCAGCATTAAAAACTTCTATCTTGAGCAACCTAGCTCACCTAAGCACAGGAAATTGCGAAAGCGATTACTACGAATCGATAATTGACAATTACAAAGAGGTATTGACGAAATCCACAAACATATGCACAAATGATACAATTTCAACATTACAAAATTTTTCATATTCGTCAGATTTCTCTGAGGAACTCGAAAATTTATGTAATGCTGAACCATCAAGTGCTAAATCTCAGGCATGTGCATATGTTAGTGGATTTTTAATTAAAAGACTAAGACTTGATTGTACTTGCACAAACTGTGATAATATTTTAATTTCCAAAGAAAAATCGTTAGTAGAACATTTATTTGTACAATTTAAAGAGTACAATTCCGAAAAGCAGAGCTTAATTTATCCTCATTTAAATATTATAAATTATTTGGAATCCTGTGCTTCGGTAGCAAACAGAATGCTTAAAGACATAGGACACGAAAAGCATGTACTTAAAGAAGTAACAGAAAAAAATTAAACAATCAGTCGATCATGACTTTTTAAAGGCTTGTCCAGCACATTGGGAAAAAATCTCAATTATTTGATGAAAAATATTACATATATTTGTTTAAAGAGGCACTGTACATTAAAAAATCGTCAGTTCTCAGAGGAAGCTTCGAAAGCTACGTTAAAAAGAAAAATTGACATTTTAAAACACAAATAAAATAAAATATTGGTGTTGATTAAAAAAAGAGCGATAGTTTCAAATAAGGTGTGGCAAATTGGGGTGAATTTTTCAAGTGGGCGTGGATGTCCAAATCCGTTACTATGAGGAATAGCGAAAAATACTCAAAGGAGTCTTGGGCTCGATTTTGATGAAAACTAAAACTGCATCATTGAATTTTTGCAAAATCATTATCTAGGTTTAACGATAGGTATTATTTTTGATTACATGTTTTAAATGAAAACCTGCTTTAAAAATAAAAAAATTGCATCCAAATAGGTTCACCCGTTTAAGAGCTATGGTGCCACAGACGGACACACACAGCGGTCAAACTTATAACACCCCTCTTTTTGCGTCGAGGATTAAAAACTAAACTTATTTTAAACTATAACTCTCTTTTACTAATACGAGACGGAAGAAAGGGATGGCTACAATTTTAGTTCTGTATAGTATAGAGCCAAGCCGAGCAAAACAAAGGCACGGCCGTACCATCCTTTTCTCGAAGCCATTCGGGCAATTTTCGACCCCCTGTAACTTCGTTGTGGAAAACACTAAAAGCCTAAATTTTCAGTGACCAAGAGGGCATTACGTCTTTAGATATATTTCCAAATTATATTAACAACAATACATTTGAACCAGTAGTTTAAGAAAAGTCAAAATTCCTTAATTTTGTCACTGACTCACTGACTCACCGATCATCAAAATTCTAAGGTACTTCTAGCAGACCCACAACCTCCGAATTACTGAACACAGTTATTGTTTAGCCTACGAGTATACAGCAAGGAAAAACTGACATTCCGAATTTTTCTAAATAAAATTGTATGTAATTACAAAGTTACTTTTACAGTTCTCAATTAGACTTCATTTAACACGTTGAACGCCACGCGGCCCACCGGTGGGCGATTCAAGCAAACCCGTTCAGGCTTAGTGGAAATCATCAATTCCATCATTTTTCGCTAAAGCTAATATCGACACAAAACAATCAAAAATGACTAAATTTGCATATTTAATTTGATTTAAACAATTTTTCGTGATATTTTCTTAAGGAAACTTGTAATCGGTCACCGGTGACCCCCGTGGCCTGGTGATATAAAATCTTGATATTACGTCTGCGGGGGCCGCGGGGTCACCGCGCGGCCCACCCCGCGCGCCCGCGCATCTTTCTCGCGCGGTGTAAGTTATTCCCGCTAGCCGCATTTATTGTGTACAGTGATGATAGAACACGTGCACGTGTTATTATTTACTTTTGTTGTTCCGATGTTTTGTTATTCCCTTTTTGGCGAATTTACGTAAAATTGCTGTGGTTATAATGGATTATTGCTTTGAAGACTTTGATTTAACCCAAGAAGACTTAACGGAACTTGAAAATATAGAAATAAATTTTCTAAACAATAGCTTCCAGCTCAGTTCTGATGACGAACTGATAACCCGACCATCACTGCATAAGCGACGTCGTTGTGTTATACTGTCAGATAGTGAAGAAAGCGATGCCGAAAATACCACTATTAGGGTTACCCCTGACATTTCAGGTAAGCAATTTATTTTTAACTATTTAACTAACATATATTTGAGTTGTTTATTTCAATAGTTTATAATACCCTTGTTTTAGAGCGAATTTAACATTAACTATTATTTTATTACTATTTTTTTACCCGACTGCAAGGAAAAGGTTATGTTTTTAATAGATTTTTTATTAATCAATTATTAGGTAGGTACAATAATTGATTCAGAAGTCCTGGGTACAATACCTATATTCAACTCTTTAGGTAAATACAAGTGTCATGCTATGCTTGTGTTTTAAAACTTGAATTAAAATAACTATGCATTTCATTATAAACTTTTCAAATAAACCCTCAAATTATTGACTTTGTATTCATAACAAATAAATATTTCATTATGCAGGTAATACACCATCTTCAGGAGTATGGACAGCACCCAAAGGTAACCAAAGAAGTATCATACCTTTTACTGAAAATCCTGGCCTTACACCTCATCTTCGCATTAGCATGTGTCACGAATCCCCTGCAGCTTTTTATAAACTAATGGTGTCGGATGAAATTTTGAACTCATAGCTGACTGCACTAACAAATTTGCTTTAGAAAAAATTGCACACAGCAATGAAGCTTCTAAGTTTGCAAGGCTTCGTAAGTGGATTCCTACAGACTCCACTGAAATTAAAAAGTTTTTTGGGTTACTATTGTTCATGGGTATTGTAAAACTTCCCAGAATAGCGGACTATTGGTCTAAAGACCCAATAATATGTCAATCATATCCCCGAACGATTATGTCACGCAATCGTTTTGAGCTGCTGCTACAAATGTTGCATTTTTCTACCGAAGACGAACTTAATAAATTAGATCGGCTTCATCGTATACGTAAGCTTTTGAATGATTTGAATGAGAATTTTCAAAAAAATTATACCCCTGCTGAAGACTTGTGCATCGACGAAAGCGTTGTCCCATTTCGTGGAAGAATAATTTTCCGGCAATACAACAAGCAAAAACGACACAAGTATGGGATTAAGGAATTCAAATTGTGCACTGTTCCCGGGTATACGTACAAGATCAACGTATATGCCGGCAAAAACAATGAAACCACAAACAATACCCCATCTAATGTGGTCATGGAGTTATGCAGTGATCTCTTCAATAAAGGTCATACACTCTATACAGATAACTGGTACACCAGTTTAGATTTGGCTCGAAAACTCTTAGAGAAGGAAACCCACTTAGTAGGCACGCTAAGAAAAAACAGGAAACATCTACCAAAGAGAGTTATTTCCACTAAGCTCAAAAAGGGGGCATATATAGCAAAAGAAAGCACAGATGGTATAACTGTCATGAAATGGCGAGACAAGAGGGAAGTTCTGGTTTTGTCGACGAAGCACTCTACGGGATTCAATACAGTAACAAAACGTGGAAAAATAGTTTCAAAACCCAAAATTATATGTGATTATAATAGAGCAAAAGGGGCCGTTGATTTGTCGGACCAAATGGCTGCCTATTCTACACCTTTGCGTAAGTCGGTTAAATGGTACAAAAAACTGGCGATAGATCTTCTTTTAAATACTGCTATCGTTAATGCTTTGACGTTGTATAAAAATGTAACAAAAAAAAGCATTCAAATCGTAGATTTCAGAAAACAGTTATTGGAGCATCTATGTCAGAAACTACAAGAACCTGAAGTCCTAGTAAGACCGAGAAGAATAAAACATGTTTTATCAAAAAGAGATGGTATGGTAAGAGCAGCTAGAAGAACTTGTCGTCAGTGCTATAAAGAGATAGCTTCAACCATGGGTAGCAAGATTGCTAAAAATAAGTCACAAAAAGTGATCACTTATTGCGAACAATGTCCCTCCAAACCATCACTTTGCTTGCCCTGTTTCAATAAACTTCACTAATAATATGTCATTTTTTTTCTATTTTATTATATTTTAATATTTTCTAGGTCATTTAATTGTTAGCCATTTTTATACATAAATAAACACAAGAAAAATTATACATTTTTTATTCTGTTTTAGGGCACCCCTAACATCTCCTAAGAAATTCGCTGTAATTTTTAATATTTTCTAAATAATAAAAAACCAAGCTGTTTTAGTCGTTGCACAGGGCCACGCGGGTCACATCTTTACCGTTTTCATTCAATATTAATGCCCCGTGGCTTGTAATCAACGTTTGATGTGAACACCTCGCTCCGGTCACGGGTGACCCCCGGGGCCCGAACAGTTCAATACAGGGTGGCCCACCGGTGTCCCCCGTGGCCCAAATGACTAACTGCCATTTTTTGCTCGGCGTTTAACGTGTTAAATTGATGTAATAGATAATTAGCACTTTTAAAAACTTCCACGATACCGCAGATAAACCGTAGAAAAGAAAAAAGGAAGACTACCTACAAAAAGAAATGAGCTTCCATCAAAAACAACATGTACAGACCAGCAGGTCGAGCTACCCGGAACTGTAAAATTTTCCCAACCAATCTTGAACCTAATGCTTTAGCGGTAACATTGAAAAACTATCAAAGAAATGTGTCAGATTGTAGTAGCTTGATGTGCTGGTGTCTGTACAAAAATGCCAAGTCTCGCAACGCAGTTTTTCTGCCGTACAAATCGAATGTAAACCAAGACGGTTAATTCAGTACCTACCTATGTATGGGAGCAGCTATCCAACCACTTTATTATAAATTGATACCTTGCTAGTTAGCTAACAACATTTTAAAATAACTATATCAAAATTACATTTCCTTACTTTAACCTCTCGCGTGTTAGAACCTTTCTCATAGAAATGCCCCAACTGTCAAAGATATCTAAAAAAAAAATACGATTTGGGTAGACCTTCAGAAAAACGAATATTTCGTCGTTTAATACATATGAACACAATATAAATTATACCTTCCCGGAATCCTTATGAGTTTTCCTATCTACTAATAACGCTACGTAATAAAATAAAACTGACCTGACTTCGCAGTGACGTGATATGGTTTCACTTTGATAATTTCGTACACATAACCTTGACACTTTATCACAATACATCGAATTCACACATATTTCTACAAAAACTATACAACAACACAATAACACATATGTTTACATATTCATATCATAACTTATATCACTTGTAAACATACTATTTGCACGACACAACAACTTTTTCGTGAACCGATAAAAAAATTCCGTACACACACGTCAACCGCGTGAAATGACAGATGAATTTTATTTTTTATTTTGTCCGTTCAAAACTGTGTTGTTACCATAGAGGTTTACTAAAATAGTGAGTCACTGATTTGTTTAGTACAGATAAGCAATAGGAATCGCCATAACCATGCAATAAACGTCAAAAAACCGCGACCAATAGTGGCCGATCTGAGTTGAGCACCCATGGGTTCGAACGGCACTTGAGGCATTTTTTGAGTTGAGCACCCAATGGTTCAACTTGACATTTGAGAGGTTAATAAGTAGTGTGACTTGGCTTGCACACGGCAATATAATGTAGGGAGCAGCTGATTTTTTTTTTGCGATTTCGGGTTTGCTCCCATAGTAAATGTTGTTTGTTATCATGACTACAATCATGTATTTATACAGCGTTACTGGAAACTCGACCACTTTCTTGCAGGAGGTGATAGAGGGGCTAAAATGTGACAAATTTAACCCCCCATATGTATGGCCGAAAATTAATACTTTTAGAGATATTTGAATTTTAGGTATTTTATAAATTACTCCGAATTTTCACACTAAACTTTTAATTTAGAAAAACAAATTATGTTGGTTGGGTTCATTTTTATGTTTATTTATAGCTAACATTCTAACAAAGCTAATACAGCAGTAAAATATCTAAAAATATCAAATCATTTCAAATAACAACCAATTATTTTAAAAAATCAAACTTTTTTTTTCATTTCTAGATAATAAAACGTACCCTAGCTAAAAAAAAAATATGCAGTTACTCTTACAAATAATTACAAAAACTTCTTCAGTTAATCAACTATTTAAAAAGTATTATGTTAGTACAAAGAGGTATTTAACTACATGGTGAAAATATGGGGGGTTAAATTTGTCACATTTTAGCACCTCTATCACCTCCTGCTAGGAAGTGGTCGAGTTTCCAGTAACCATGTATATATATATAAAATTACTTACCTGTAATCAAATGTTGTTTTACGAGCATGGATAAATGCACCTAATTTTAAATTTTGAATTATGTAACTTTGTTTTACATACTTAAATAAAGAAAATTATTATAATTTCCGAGTTTTTTTGCTAATATTAAGTAAAGCAAAGTAGGTAATAAACGAAGTTACATTTTTCTTTCTGGTTGTGCAATAGAAATGAAAAGTTATGTCAAATTAGCATAAATATTACATAGGACATTCATTTTTTATTGGTTGGTAATGCTAATTTGAGATAATTATGCATTCCTATTGCACAGCTAGAAAGAAAATTTCAGTTTTCATTACCGAAAGGATCCAACCCACATCCTTTAAAATATTTCAAATATCGCGCCCTGTTCACGTCCTTCACACAGTTGTTCTGGGGTGCCACTAGATGGCGCGCAGCAAAAATGTCGCTACTTTTTTTATACGAAGTCGTTATTCTTCTATCTAGAGTATTGTATGTTCTGTGCCGGTAACCCCATAACAAGCAACCTTGATCCACACAAATACTTACCTTACGACTAAAATATGCTTTTTCAGTTTCAATATTACTAGTTTTTGGTCACCCGAACATTACGTACCCATATATTTTACTCAATAACGAATCCTTTGCCGTCTCAATTTTAATGTCTTTAAAACTAAGTGGAAAATTTTCCTGCACAAAATTAAGGTCACTACAGTCGCTGTCCTCAAATTTGATTCTGCTTCTAGTAGGATTCAAAGGAAGACGGGAAAGCGCATCGGCATGACAATATTGTACTGATTTAATAAATTCGATTTTAAAATTATAAGCAGACAACTGAACAGCATATCGCTGTAGTCTACTTGCGGCTGTCACGGGTATTCCTTTATTCGTCCCAAAGATATAACTCAATGGACGATGATCACTACGCAAAATAAAATGTCGCCCGTATAAGTACTGGTGGTGCTTGCGCACACCGAACACAATAGCGAGCGCCTCCTTGTCCAGTTGCGAGTAATTTTGCTCGGCGACGTTAAGTGTACGTGACGCGCAGCACACGGGTCGCTCACTGCCGTCTGCGTACCGCTGTGCGAGCAGTCGAGCACGGCGCGGCGGCGGCCAGTCCGTATGCGCTGCTGTCTACTGATAACACCAACGGCAAAGTAGGATCGTAGTGTGCCAACACTGGTGCGCTGCTTAATACTTTTTTCATTCGACAAATAGCACCCTCACACTCATCATTCCATTGCCATTTTACATTTTTTTGTAATAAGTTGTACAACGGTCTCATTATATCATTTATATTAGAACAAAATTTTGAGTAAAAATTAACAAGGCCCATAAAGCTCTTTAGTTGAGTTACATTTGTTGGAGATGGGGCTGCCTTAATGGTTTCAATTTTATTAAAATCCGTGTGCAAACCATCCTTATCAATTTTATAACCTAAATACGTTACACAATCCTTAAAAAAATGACATTTACTGAAATTTATTCTTAATCCATTTTGTTTTAACCTATCTAACACTGCCCTCAAATTTGCTAAATTAGTAGAAATCTCCACATATCCTGATTGAGCCATTCGACTTAATAACCTGTACAATAGGCGTACCATATTCTGACCTTTCGACTTTGTAAACAACTCCTTCTTGCTCTAACCGTTTGAGTTCGCTTTCGACTCGCGGGCGCAGTGCCAATGGCAGAGGCCGCGCCTTCACAAACACGGGGGTTTCATCCTTGAGGTGCAGCGACACAGGTGACTTGAATGTACCTAACCCTTCTGCAAACACTTCAGGGAATTCGTCCCTCAAAGCTTTTGCTACCGAGTCCGAGTAGCTAATATTGTGACATTCAACCATTCCTATTTTCAATTGCTTAATCCACGTACGGCCCATTAAAGGAGGACCCCCGTTTTCAATAATAAATAACTTAAGCATCGCAGACTTGGAACCACAGACAACCATTACCACAATATAACCGAGGGTCTCGATAACGTCGCCCGTATAATATCTCAGACATAACAACTTTGTTTGAATAGGTACACGTTTAAATTATTTATCATAAAAACGCTTCGAAATTGCCGATATTTTACTGCCCGTGTCAATTTCAAATTTACATGGCACCTTTTCTACTACTAAATTCGCATAATACGGTCCGTCACCGTCATTACTTGTAATCAAGTTAAAAAAATTAGTCATCATCTGAGTCCGAATCATTTAAAAAGTACCGACCTTTGTTCTCCCTTGCACTCTTAAGTTCACTTTTACCTTGGCACATTACTTTTAAATGGCCCTTCTGGCCGCACGCATCACATGTATAATTTTTAAAACGACACTTGCCGGCTACGTGACCGGTCTTACCGCAACGCGCACAAAGACGACGCTGTGACGTCGTAGGCACGGGAGCCGCGACACACCGCGCGCGCGCTCTTCCGCTGCCGAACCGGTGCAGGCCGCCCTCGCCGGCCGCCGCCGCCGTTGCCCCAGCTCCGCCAGCGCTCGCACCGCCCGATGCGCATGCCGTGCTCGCATGCCGCTCAGCTGCCTCGAGCGCCGTGGCCAACTCCACAGCCCTTTTGTAGTTTATACTCTTTTCGGCAAACAATCTAGACCGCATGTCTTCGCTGTATAAACCCGACACGAACTGATCGCGAAGGTTTTCTTCCAGAGAATTGCCGAAGTTGCAGGTTTTAGCCAAATGTTTTAGACCATGAAGGTAAACACGAATACTTTCTCCCTGCTGTTGCGTCCGCTGCCGAAAAATGTGTCGCTCCGCTATTTCATATCTCTCCGGCTCCAAATGATTTTTGACGAGTGTAACTAATTCTTCGAACTTCTTTGCCTCCGGTTCCGCGGGTGAATACAAATCACAAATAAGATTATAGCACTCGGAGTCGGAACCCACTAATGTCAAAAGCGTAGCTACTTTTAGATTGTCATCGATGCTATTTAACAATATAAATTGTTTTACACGACGAATGTAACTGTCCCAATTTTCGCCTTCGATATTAAAAGGTTCTATCTTCCCAATCGGCATTATGGCAAACAGAATTCAACCTAGGTACCGAACTTTCTAGACCGACTGCGCCAATGTTATGTACACGTCAATAAAAGGCAGAGATCTGGTAACGACTGCTTTATTAAAATGTGTAATCCACCCACATACATATTATTATCAAAGTACCGACATAACAGTAAGATTATAAACAAGTTTTCATATACCTACTACGTACGTCATTTGTTTCTTTTTTAATAGGTAAGTATTTCGGTTTTTCCACCGAGTAAAATACCTAGATTAATAAATGAATAAGTAGATAGTGTGAAAAAGTGACACACGAGTGACCTACCTACGCTCGCGTTATAAAAGCTAGTGGGTAGTATCCTATTTATTACTATTGCCATCAACCAGGCACAAATTCAAACTATTCCAACCCTATTACCCTACCCTTTATTTGGTACTACTTAAGTGTGATAGAAAGTGGTTAACCTTCAATATTTTATAATAACAATAGCAGCAACCATTGATATAAAAACTAATATAAGACAATGGCAGCAACAGTAATATTGAATAAAGATGTGGATACATTTAAGTTTGAATGTGCTTACTCGTATTCATGTAACATGCTTACTCTCTTTTATTTTAGGTGTTAGCTGCCCTACACTTTTATGGCCATGGGAGTTATCAGAAAGCAGATGGGAGGGATGCCTGAACGCGCCTAATGTCGCGTAATGTCCAAAAACTCACGGTCAAAGTCACTCAAAGTCACGGCTGTAGGGTAGTTTAGCCGGATTGCCGGCCACCTCTGGTTTTCGGTCAGTACGTAGTTATTTTAATATAATAAGGAAACTTTATCCTACTCATTTAAAAAACAACGCCTACTTAATGTAATGGTATAAACCCTACAACTCTTGAATAGGGATGATGCCTGGGTAAAAAAAAAGAAATTCTATTTAGTCCGTCAGTCAGATAATAAAAAAATATTAGACACGTATTTTTTGCTTTATCATATTAATAAAAAATGACTTAGATAACTCGCATTAAAGTTCGGGAGTGGGGGCTTGCTACGTCACTTCTACGTATAAAATCTACAAAGACGTGACGTCATGCCACATTTTAACTCAATGTATCGCCGTAATCTTTTGATTACGGAGAAAAAGAAAAAATACGTGTCCAATATATTTTAATAATCTACATGACGGACAAAAAAACATTTTTTAGTCATCATCCCTATTCTGTAGCTTATTAATTATCTAACTGTGTCGTCAGTGACCCTCCGAAAGTCTTACAGCGCACGCGTGTGTCGAAATCGGTGAAAAAAATAGTGCGCGCATAATTGTTGCAAGGTATGTTACAAAGTTGTTTATCGATTTATAAATTTAAATTATTGTTCTGTGTACGGGAGATAAGTTTAGTTAGTGTTATTTTAATTAAAATGGAAGAAAAATTATGTTATTTACATTTAAATTGAATGGCCGGGAAACTCGATAATGATTTGGGGGACTATCTACTTCTCGGCCGGCCGGCCGGAAACTAGAAGAAAACCATTTACAATTAATTGATTCTTCTGATTATAAATTAGGAATTCTTTAAAAATAAATAATTTGTACACAAAGTAGAACCGCTTCTCATTTGTGTGGTTAGATTTCGGCCGCATGTTTTGAGCTAATTGTGTGGTAATAAAATTTTTTAGTAATTGAATATTTGAGGGCTGAAAACAAGAATTTTAATATTTACCTTTCGGCCTAAGCTAATCGATGTGTCCGAAAACTAATAATTTGCTAACTGATTCTCGGCCAGTAAAAGCTAACGTTATCTAAATGAACTAATTGAATCGAAATCTTCAGTCAGACGAACAATACCGACATAAAGGGACTTCCCCAAAATTTGTCTTATCAGCTAGTTACAAAATTAAGCAAGTTGACCAACGGCCGAAAACTAATCAATTTAAATTTGGTTTTCGGGCATGTTTGAAGGGATGGTCGAAAATCAGTTCAAAAAATCTGATTTTTCGGCCAGGCAAAAAGCAGGTGGCCGAAAATTAGTTAACATAAACTTAATTTTCGGCCGTATTTGAAAGGACGGTCGAAAACCAGATATTTTAAATCTAGTTTTCGGTCATAGAATTAAGAAAATTAAATTGTTTACTTATGTAGTTATAATCTACAAATATTTTAAATAAAAACAAAAAGTCCTTACAATGGTATTCGCATGGGTATTGTAGGATATAATTGTACGCGTTCACAATTTAGTTTTCAATTTACGTGATTTCGTAAAAAGAACTTTAATACCTTCAAATAAAGTGAAGTTTCCGATGCAGTTTTATTATTTTTATGACCTTTTCAATAGTACTAGTCATTCTAAATTCAACTTAATTTATACACAGCTAAAGTTGATATTTGTTTATCTGGAATTAACGTATATTGGAACAACAAGATTTTGCATATACGTAATAAATTATTTTCATTACTAGTTTATTTTTAATTTTTTTAATGGTTTATTAAAACATAAAAAAAACAATAATATTTAAATATATATATATATATATATATATATATATATATATATATGTGTGTGTAAAGATAAATAAAAGATTTAATCATATTAATTTCATTTTTTAGATGCCTCCTGAGAGGAAGAAACTTAAAAAAAATATTAAAAAAACGAGAACTCATTTTCAATATACCGAAGAGGCGTTAGCTAAAGCTGTTCAGGCCATAAGAATTGAAAAAAAAAGCATTAGAGAAACTTGTCGTCTTTTTGGTGTTCCTCGGTCAACAATCCAAGATCGAATTTCGGGTAGAACTAAAGAACAGCCTCGAAAAGTTGGTCCAGAGCCTATATTAGGCCTTGATGGAGAGAAAAAAGTTGTGGACTGGATTATAGATTTAGCAAAATGTGGTATTCCTGTAAGCAAAGAAGTATTGCTGGAAACAGTTACAAAATTAATAAAAGATATTGGAAAAGAAGATAAGTTTCCAGAAGGGCGACCAGGACAAACATGGTACCAAGGTTTTCTTAGAAGACATCCGGAGATTAGCTTACGTGAACCTGAAAGTATTAATAAAGCCAGGGAAGCGGTAAAAGAGAGCTCAATCAGAAAATGGTTTACAGAGCTTGAATATTTTTTGACTGAAAGAGGAATGGCAGACATCATGAAAGATTCTGACAGAATATTAAACGGTGATGAGACTGGAATTTCACTATGTCCAAAATCAGGTAAAGTCTTAGCCCCGAGAGGTTACAAAAATGTTTACGTTGTTAAAAGAGGCAACGAAAAAGAAACACTTACGGTTTTAATAATGATGACTGCATCGGGGAAAGTATGCCCTCCACTTGTGGTGTTTCCATACGTTAGACCGCCAAAAGCGGTTGTAGAAAACATGCCAGAAGGTTGGATAATAGGAAAATCTGAATCAGGTTGGATGCGTTCAGATGTTTTTTATGAATACATTGCTAACGACTTTAATGACTGGTTAGTGAAGAATAATATAAAGAAACCAGTAATCCTTTTCGTAGATGGGCATAAATCACATATGTCAATGGCCTTAAGTGTTTTTTGTGATGAAAATGGCATTGTTTTATACGCTTTACCTCCGAATACTACTCACATTATGCAACCAGCCGATGTTAGTGTGTTTAAACCTTTAAAACAAGAATGAAAAAAAACTTTAAGAAACTGGCAGGCCAAATCGGAAAACCTCAATAAAACCGTGACGAAGACAAATTTTTGCAAAGTATTTAAGGAAACCCTGGATGTAGATATGACACAATCTATTAAGAACGGATTCAGAAAGTGTGGCCTATTCCCCTTCGATGTAGATGCAGTAGATTTCACAAAATGTGTAAAGGATTTTCAAGAAAGAAGGAAGAAGGGATCACTATCTTCCGGCGGGTTAACGGACCGAGATTTCACAAGTGCAGTAAAAGTGATTGTTGCGATAAAAGAAAATTTATTGAAGAAAGGGATTGATCCAGATACGGTCTGCAGTGAAATAGAGTTATTAAAATCGTCCTTCAGTAAAAATCGACGGTCAACTTCCAAAACACCACGTAAGTCTACTGAAGTTGTTAATTCTTCTGCGTTTAAAACACCTGAACAAATTAATTTTGACGATAATATGATAAGAAAGGCAAATGTCAATACTGCTGGAGGAGATGGTGTTAATGAAGACTATTCTTTGCTTGATGATATCTCATTTCCTGATGTTGGAGCGTACGTATCGCTAAGTGACATTTCTATTTTAAAAATAGCCGACATAAACTTAGAGGATTCAAATGCAACCCAAATTACTTTAGAAGAGATTCCTCAAGACGATAAACAGTATGATTCAGCACAGGCATTGTTACCTCTACAAAGTGACTGTGTACCATCTACGTCAAAGATAATTACAGTAGCTGAAGTACACACTCACCAGTCGCCATCGTCTCCAAAAAATGCGATCCATCATAATAGTAATAACGTGAATCCTGTTAATGATATATTATTAGGAAATACTTCGTGTATGCTGCAAAATAATAAGCAAAATGATCCATTTAAAAATCGTTTAAGATTTCCCATTAGTCCAACTGGAATCCTAACTAAAAAGAAAAATATTAATAAATTTCCTAGCGCCATATCTTCAGAAGCTTTTAGAAATTTTCACGATTTAAAGGAAAAAGAAAAACAAAATAAGATAGACGAAAAAAATAAGAGAAAGGTTGAAAGAGAACAAAAAAAATGTGAACCGAAACCAAAAAAACAGAAAATAGTTAATAAGAACAAAAAAACACTTAATTTTCCTAAGAGTAAACAGACCGAAGACGAAAATGAGATTAACAAGGAACAAAAAACGGACAATAATATTAAAAATATTGATCAAGATAAAGAAATCAATAATAAGAAGACTAATAAAGTTACAAATGAGACTGACAAATCTATTATAGAGACTGATTTCGAAAATATTAAAGAAATAAATAAGGAAAACGAGATGAGAATCATTATTGAAGACGAGGATGTTGATCACGAGTTAGACATTTTTCCGTAATCTCAATTATTTTTGTTATGCCTATTACACTTTTTTACTAATGTTCCTACTATTATATAATTATATAAAAAATGTTTCTAAATGTTTGATATTCCAAAGATTTCAATTAAAACCGTTGATTCATACGTATTTTTTGCTTTTTAATCCATTATAGAACCTACTGTATAGCAAATACAGATAATTTTTCAAATAGTAGATTAGTGGCCGAAAACTAGCAAAATAATGGCCGGAAACTGAAACAGGTGGCCGAAAACAGGCGAAATCGCTATTTTCAGAGATTTTAATTTTTAGTAAATTTAATGTGACGTTAACGAGTAAAAGGTCTACAAATATCAAAACTACATTATATTTTGAGTTCAAAAATATTTAAGAAACTAGTCTGCGACATTATTAACAAGGAGAAAAATCGTCACAAAGTCATATGTTCGCTTAAGTGGCCGAAAACCGGCTAAGTTACCCTACTGTTGGATGCTACTACCCAGCCCAGGAACGCGGGGGGAGCGGTCACTATAAAACTGCCGCAGGTGGCGGGTCGGGCTCTCTTTTACGTTTGGATTGCGTTGCGTGCGGAAGCGCTGTCCGTCTGCCGTTCGGTGTAATCTGCTAAATCTGGTATCTCTGTATCTCATTATTCTCTTGTTGATTTGATTGGTGATGATTTTGTTCCTCTGATTGTAATTGTCTTAAGTTTGATAATAATTTTTTCCAAAACTCATGTGATTAGTTTTTAGGTTAATAAATAATTCTTTTTTTATTGTGATTTCACTTCTGTCCTAACATCAGAAGTGGGATAACAATCCAACCCCAATTTAGGCCCCTTGACCAGTTTGAATTTCATAACAGAGGAATTTTGTCGTTACCCACGTGTGAATTTTTTTTTAATTTTTTTTACTTTGCCTTTTTTCTCTTTTGTTGTTTATTGTTTTGTGTACAAAGAACTTGTTTTTGCGGTTGAATATGCCTTACACGCATAGTTCACGGAGCAGATCGCGTAGCAGATCGCACCGCCGGCATCGTAGACACGATCGGTCGCGAGATAGCTCACGAAAACCTCGGAATAAGTCACGTAGTCGTCGCGAACGGACTCCATCTAGAGTACGATCGAACGGGACACCACCGCTTGTGTCATACGTTAGCCAAACACCGCGGTCTACCCCTGCAGAAACGCGAACGATAGACACAATCTTATCCCGTCTGGAAATGATCGAGAATAAATTCACGTCTACCCCCATTCCGCAATCGGACCCAACGGTGCCGTCCGTAGCTCAAGCTATAGTAGATGCGATCCACTGCATAAATCCGGGACGTCCCCATTATTTTGTGTCAAACTTTGACCCGTCTATCCATGACGTGGACTCTTGGTGTGATGAGGTGGATCGCGCATTAATAGCCAATCGCTGGAGTGACAGAGAATGCCTGTCACGCGTAGCCGGATGTTTAAAAGGCGACGCGAGAACTTGGTTAAACGAATGGGTAACCTCTGATAGATCGTGGAGTAGCTTTAAACGCGAATTTAAACCACTTTGTGCCCGAAAATTAGATTACGCGACAATACTTTTTGAAACAATGAATACGACGTCTAACAAATTCACGTCGTACGCTGAGTACGCGAGACGTACCCTGCTCCGTTTACGCATTGTCAAAGGCCTTAGTTAATGACGCAAATAGTGGTCCGCGGCATAGACGATGCACAAGTACGGGCAGCGGCTGCAAACGCAGAACTCTCTTCAGAAAATCTGGTGTCCTTTCTGTCTATATATGCGAAACCAGATCAAACGAAGGGTGGCTCGGCTAAAACCACGGCCCACCCTTTGTCACGAAAACGCGGTACAGAACATGCAGATTCGAACCAGCGCAATAAGATCTGTTATAACTGTAAGGGCCAAGGTCACTTGTCTCACAATTGCCAAAAAAAATCTAAACCGTCCGAGCCAGTGTCGAAAGTACGTCCCAACGTTCCAACTTGCACGTTCTGTAAAAAGACAGGGCATACGGAGGACGTTTGTTTTGCCAAAGAAAGATCGTCTGGACCACAGGGTCAGCAGAACAAACGCAACGTAAATTTTTGTCAGGATCCTGCGGAAGAGACCGCGACATAACCACAGCAATAGTACACGGCATACCGATCGATGTGTTAATAGACAGCGGCGCCCTTAATGTCTCCCTCATATCGTCCGACGTAGTCAAACATTTGTCTTGCGCAGTAAAACCCACTAAGTGTGTATTGAGGGGTATTAGTAACCACGAAATTGTGTCCACGTCTTACGTAACCCTTACGGTTGAGTTCGCTAATATTGCGCTAGAGGCTGATTTCGTTGTAGTGCCAGCCGCGTATATGAGTACACCCCTGATAATTGGAACTGACATTTTGAATAGGGATGGCATAACGTACATCAGAACCAAAGACCGACAATATCTCACATGCACGCCTGACAGTCGGAACACGTCTCTTGTGTTCACGGTCTCTCAAGAAACTGACATACCTATAGTTACGCCACTACAGGGAGTCGAGCGGGACTCTCTTAAGAGAGTAATTGATGATTTTGCGGAGTTTTTTATAACAGGCACGGCGACAACTACTGTCACTACGGGCGAAATGCATATCAACGTAACCAGCGACGTGCCCATTACCTACCGCCCTTATAAACTTTCAATTGCTGAGAAAGTTAGAGTTCGCGAAATCATCAATGACCTTTTACAGAAGCGTATTATTCGAGAATCCGAATCCGAGTACTCTAGTCCGATAATTTTAGTGAAGAAAAAGGATGGGTCGGACCGGCTTTGCGTTGATTTTCGCGCTTTGAACAGGGTGACTGTCAAAGAGCGATATCCGCTCCCGTTAATAGATGACCATATCGATCGTTTAGGTGACAAAAACATAACGAGATACTCGTCTCTTGATATGGCCTCTGGCTTCCACCAGATAAAAATTGGTGACGAATCAGTCCATCGCACTGCATTTGTGACGCCCGAGGGGCATTATGAGTACTTAAAAATGCCATACGGTCTGACAAATTCGCCCATCGTGTATCAACGCATCATCAACAAAACGTTGCGCAAATTCATCGACGCGGGACAAGTTCTGGTTTACATAGATGATGTACTGTTGATGAGCGCCACAGTGGACGATGGTGTCGATCTGTTGCGACAGGTACTTACGACCTTGACCAAGGCAGGGTTTTCGATAAACGTACGCAAGTGTGTCTTTCTCACCACCGAGGTTGAATATCTTGGCCGGATAATAAGCCAAGGTCAGGTTAGACCGAGCCCTCACAAGATTCAGGCATTAGTAGACTCGCCCGCCCCGGAAAATGTCAAACAAGTCAGACAGTTCCTAGGACTGGCCGGTTACTTTCGGAAGTACATTGAGAGCTATGCAACGAAAACGTTCCCAATTTCACAATTAACCAAAAAAGGTGTTCAGTTCAAGTGGGGTCCCCAACAGGAAAAAGTGCGACAGGAAATTATTTCAATTTTGACTAATGAGCCTGTATTAGCAATTTTTGACCCAAGTTTACCCACAGAGGTTCATACTGATGCGAGCAGCATCGGTTATGGCGCAATTCTTTTACAAACCCACCCGAACGGTAGTAAAAGAGTGGTGGCTTACTTTAGCCGGACCACTCAAGGCGCAGAGAGTAGATACCACTCTTATGAGTTAGAGACGTTGGCGGTTGTGAAAGCATTGCAGAATTTCCGACACTATTTAATCGGACTCCAGTTTAAATTAATTACAGACTGTAATGCTCTCAAATCCACCGAACGTAAAAAGGATCTGCTGCCGAGAGTTGCCCGCTGGTGGATGTACCTCCAAGATTTTACCTTCGAGATGGAGTACCGAAAAGGGGCGATGATGTCACACGCCGATTATTTGAGCAGAAACCCCCTTCGTAAGGTGTTTCATATCACACAACGTCGCAATTGGGCTCAGATAGCGCAAGCTGCAGATGAAGAGACACGGGAGCGTCTCCAAAGACTTAGAGAAGGCGGCCTAGATCCAAATCGCTATGTTGAGAAAAACGACCTTTTGTACTATAAGTACACTCCGATTGGCGAGCAACCGCGTTTCCTTTGTTTTATTCCTCGAGGTCACAGACTTAGTCTGCTTCGAGTGTTCCATGACGAGCACAGTCACATTGGCTATGACAAAACCTTGGACCTAATCCTAAGGCACTTTTGGTTCCCAGGCCTTAGGCAATTCGTTAAAAAGTACCTCGAACATTGTTTGATCTGCATCTCCAAGAAACGGGTGTCTAGGGCTCCACAACAAAATATAACTTCGTGGGAAAAACCCGATCAACCTTTTTCGGTGGTACACTCAGATGTACTAGGTCCACTTCCCGAGTCAAACGGCTACAAGTTTGTTCTTATTATTGTGGATGCGTTCACTAAGTACACGCTCCTTTACTCCATTTATAGGCAGGATGTAGAAGAACTTTTAAGAGTGTTCACGAACGCAGTTTCACTTTTTGGTGTACCAAAAATGATTGTAACCGACAGAGGCAGAATGTATCAGTCCACTAAGTTCTTAGATTTTGTTAAAGATATGGGATCGGAGATACACTCGGTTACTGCAGAGATGCACCAATCAAACGGCCAGGTCGAGAGGTACGCTCGCACCGTTCTAAACCTTCTTCGCATCGAGACCAATCACAAAGGGGCAGCCTGGTCCGAGACGCTGTGGAGACTCCAACTTACCCTTAACGAAACCAAGCAGAAGACGACTCAGGCATCGCCGTTAAATCTGCTGGTGGGCACCGACGCGACAACCCCCATCATCAGGACACTGGTCCGTGATGTTACTTTGGAAGGAGTACAGCCGAATCGTGAAGCACAAAGAGAGTTACGCCGAGCCCGCGCGACTGATCTTTTAAAACAAAACCAATCCCGACAGGATGAGTATGTAAATCGAAACAGACGCGCACCAAAAGTCTTTAATGTGAATGATTTGGTTTTCGTCATAAAGTTTTCGCAGGCAACTGGAAAAATGGACCACGGGATGAGAGGGCCGTACAAGGTCATACGCGCGCTGCCAAGTGGGCGGTATGAGCTGCGCTTGTTGACCGGCTCCTATGGCAAGACGACGCAAGCTGCTGCTCAGTACGTGGTGCTCTGGAAAGGGGAGTGGTGTCCTGAGACTTGCGCTACATTCTTTGAGCGTGAGTGTGCTTGCGTACCACGAGTATGAGGGGTCTGCATTGCCATAGAGGGTTGTGCAGATCTTGAAGTGAGACAGTAGACGGAATGCGAGACGTCTACGGCAGGTAAACTGCGAGGTACCTGACCGGTCCACAGTGGTGCAGGTAGTACGGGCATGCGGAAAATATTATTTTTAAATGAAAAGACGTTGCGTTTCTTCATAATACTTTATTAAAATGATATAATGGATGTACCAGTTTACAAAGAGAAAGATATAACACGTATTTTTTTTTTATTAACATGAAAATATTCATCAAATTTTTTCACATGAATTTCATATAATTAAATCAGCATTTTTAAATAAATAAATATTAATAAACTAAATATTAAATAGAGAAGACATTGATTTAGAGATGGGTGCTATCCACTAATAAAGCTTTGGCATCATCGTGAAGAGGATAGTATTTTTTATTCGGTACTGCACGTAAACTGTTGATAAGGGGATCTGAGGTAGCTAAGAGCATATTCATAACATCTTCATTACATGATAGACGAGAACATTTTCTTGAATGACCTAACCTATAATTGCGGTAATCTTTATTTCGCGCTTCTTGAGCTTCCTCAGATAACATCCCAATAGGTAAGGCAGCAACACTTATTATTTCTTTGCCATGCAGCAAGATTTTATGCACAGTATTTGGCATATTATACCAGCTGTACATGCTTACGTATAGTTCAGCAGTTTCGTAACAATAACTACCAAACTTATCCGAATCAACTAATGCACTAGAATTAATTGTTTGCAATATTATACCAAACCGATGAATAAGTTCTTTATCGTCTCTTGTGACTTCAGCTACAATGTCTGCATTATTGAAAAATCTTCTAGACGTATTTCCATCGTTAGATGTTCCCATTCCTTGCTTTACAAAATCCACTTTTAGACCTAAACGTTGAAACAGCTCACTTTGGATTCTTTTCTTCTCTTCATCTTTTTGTTGTTTGGTAGTTGCGTTCGTTCTCCAACTGGTAAATGACATATTGTACGCAATATGTAATATGCATTCCATAAATTTAATCCGTGCGTGAAGCGGGGATAAACCGACCTTGAGAGCCTCCGTATTCACAGTTTTATTTCGCACTTGGTCAAGGTTATTCATTTCTGATGGCTTTGACTTGCATATAAAACACACTGCACATGATGATGTGTCCGTAACTGTCTGCGCTATTTTGCCATCTATCATTTTGAACACAAGTTTATGGTAGACTTTGTAAGTCTTTTCCTTTAAACTAATAACAGTTTCATTTAAGTTTGCTATTTCAGACTCCATTCTAGCAATTTCATTTTTCGTAGATTCTGTAGTTTCTTTTTGAAATTGGAATTGTACCGGGCGACAACACCTTGTAGAAGAAGGAGTTGCATTTGTCCAATACACAACAGATTTATTTTCCTTTTCATACAGACGCAGTGGAACTAATGATGTCAAAAACATATATGAATCTGACACATTTTCGTCGATAAATGACTGTTTGTACTCAGCATGACCTGATGATCCGTCACATCCCCACTTGTGTAAAAACGTTGAATTTACACTAATCTGTGCAAGGTCGTCTTCAGACATTACTTCAAATAATCTTCTGGTTGTGTGATCCAGTAATGACTGCAAACTTACACAAGCGTAGCTTTCCGTTACATCAATATCCGTGGGGTAGCATTGCCTTTTTACTTCAAGTACTTTATGATAATCGGGAAAAATATCACAACCAATACTTTTTGCTGCATTTCTCAGTACTTGATATTGATGTTTCGAAAGTGATGCATCAAGTAATAATGCCAACGCTTTTTCTGGAGTAAACTTGATAGTATCCGATGATTCTTCTTGTACGAGTACCTTAGAGGCAGCTTTCTTAATCATTTCTTCAGGAACGCTTTCACACAATCTTTTAACTTTATATCGCTTTGTTCGATCGCAACATTCATCAAATGATTTTTCTGGTCGTCCTCTATGAGAGCGTTTTGATGGCCCTGGAACATTACTGTCACAATTCACCACATCAGTCTGCACCGAAGATGTCTCAACGGTAAAAATATTTTTCAGCCACTGTTCATTTTTTGCCATAAAAGCATTTTTATTTCTCGCTGCAGTTTGCCACTTTTTTGTAAATACGGGTAGAAAATTACGGCTTAACTTTTCATAAACTTGATTCCAAACACTTTCTGTAAGCTGTGGATACATAAGTTTTAAATTTTCGAGGCATTTATGTATCTCACGATTACTTGATATTATGATTTCCACTAAATCGGCATAGACAATAGTAAAGCTATCCATCACTATAATAACACTGTTATCGTAAGAGAAAATAATTGTAAGTGAAGTTAAAACTACCATTCAATGCTATTTATACTTACACGATATGATAAAATGTTAATTACCCTCATTAGAAACACTTATTAATATAATGCACTTTTTCTTAATTACAGAGCGTCATTAGTTAAGTACCTGGTATTTCCAAGATCGCAGGTTATCGCAGCCAAAACTAATGTATTCTTAATCTATAGGGTCTAATTAATCTCCGAAAGTATATTATTACGTATCGGTCGATAACGGAGATTAGTTATGATCTCATGATTGAAAACAAAAGGTTCCAAATGACCTTCTTCACTAAAAATGTAATAGCAAGTAATTATTCATTATATTATAACATTATGTTTACTATTTTATTAATACACACAATAAACTTATGACTAAACTAAAAATGAAAGTTGATAATTATAGTATTTTGGTTCTATTCATACTTGAAATAACAATATTTTTTGCACGAAATTTGTAAATTCTCGATCACCCTACTTTGGCATCATATAATTAAATACTGTATAATTATTTATCCGTATTAATTTTAGGACTTGTTTCTACTCATTCTAGTATGTGTGTACCAAATTGTAGACATTTTAAACAAGGTTGAAACAAAGGACTTTTTTCCGCCCTTGAACCAATGTGCGGTCTCACAAAGAGTGGCCTTGCCACCCACGTAACGGATGTCATTCCCGTATAACGTGTGTTTTGACGTGTAGAGGACGGACTGCGAGACGTTCCTTTCGGTGATTTGGTAATTGCCCTACACGATGGGTCATGTAGAGGACGGACTGCGAGACGATCCTTTCGGCGTTCTACGCCCTACATGACAGCGAATGAACATGGATCCATGTGTGTTGAATGATGTATGAATGTTGATGACATGAGTAATGACGTTTCTGTGTGATGAATGGAACTCTATGGAGTACTGAGATAACGTCTTGGTACCTCATAGACTATTTAGCTAGTCAGTTTATGAGTCTGGAGAATGAAAGAAAAAGGCCATGCAAGACGAATTGAGTGAAAGCAAAAGAATAGGCAAACGTGTTTGCTCTCTGAGAGACGTTAATCTTCCTTGTTGGTTTCACAGAAGACGACCTAACTGAAGACACCACTTCCGCTCATCATGGTGCAGAGCCAGTCGCTGGACCCTCCCGTCCAGCTGACGAAACCTATGGAGCAACCATCCAGAGCTTGCCGGACATTTCTGATGCTGTCGAGGACGACGCATGATCAGGATGGCCGTGTTGGATGCTACTACCCAGCCCAGGAACGCGGGGGGAGCGGTCACTATAAAACTGCCGCAGGTGGCGGGTCGGGCTCTCTTTTTCGTTTGGATTGCGTTGCGTGCGGAAGCGCTGTCCGTCTGCCGTTCGGTGTAATCTGCTAAATCTGGTATCTCTGTATCTCATTATTCTCTTGTTGATTTGATTGGTGATGATTTTGTTCCTCTGATTGTAATTGTCTTAAGTTTGATAATCATTTTTTCCAAAACTCATGTGATTAGTTTTTAGGTTAATAAATAATTCTTTTTTTATTGTGATTTCACTTCTGTCCTAACAATACAATATAATAATAGTATAGGTAATACAATTGACATAACCATTGATAATAATTCGACAGATAAGGACACTTTTTTTCTTGACTAAATATTTATGTGTATTACATCAGAACATTGCCGGTCTCGTCAACAAATCTGACGCTCTCTCAGTCTGCTTATGCGAACTTTCAGAACGAGATGTTGATGTGGATGTAATATGCATTTCAGAGCATTTTATGATGGCTGGCTGTGAGAATCAGCTACACCTACCTAATTATAGTTTAGCTGCTTGTTATAGTAGACAGACAAGTAGGCGAGGCGGTGCATGTATACTCGTTAAGCATGGTATTCAATGGAAAGCATTGATCAATGTAGCAAACATGTCCTTGCAAGGTATATTCGAGTATTGTGCAGTTAAATTAACGGACTATAACATTATAATTGTGTGTATTTATAGAGTACCTAACTCAAATAATATCAATGAGTTTTTTGATAAACTGGAAACTCTTTTAAAATATTTATCCAAACAACGATGTAAGAATATAGTTTTAGCTGGTGATTACAACATTGACATTTTGAAGAGAGGTAAACTTTCAGTCGAATTCGAGTGTATTCTGTTAAACTTTAATTTACAACTTGCTCTGAGACAACCTACTCGGACTGCGAGTCAAACATGCTTAGATAATTTTGCTCATAAATTTAACAAGCGTCGTTGTACATCAGAAGTATTGGAGTTCGCGCTATCCGATCACACAGCACAACTGTTAAAGTGCCCCGTTAAAAAAAAGGATGTTCTTAAGTATTACCGCAAAAGTACACGAGACTACAGTCAGGAAAATATAGAGAAATTCAAGACTTGTTTAAGTAGTCTATCCTTCTCAGATGTGTACGAGATGGACGATCCTAATGCTATAACTGTTTTATTGAAACGTTCCAACTAATGTACGAATTATGCTTCCCCAATAAAATGATTACCATTAGGACTACTAAAAATCCTACTTGGGTATCACGTGGGATAAAGTTGTGTTGTAAAAACAAACGGAAGCTTCTATGGAAATATAGGTTAAAACCAAGTCAATATAATAGAGATAAATTCAAAAGATATTCAAAATTACTCAAAAGAATTATGAATCTAACACAGAAAGCACAAAACGATTACAATATTAAATGATAATAATTTAAAAATTAATTTAAAAAAGACTAACGTAATGCACTTTAGACAACGTACACAAACAATCAACAATCTTAATATTCAATTTAATAATATAAATATCAATGAAGCTGACACAGCAAAATTTCTGGGAATATTATTATATAGATTCTAAATTGAATTGGAAACCTCAAATAGAGGCACTTAGTAAAAAAATGAGTAGTGCAGCCTACGCTCTGAAACAGCTTGCTGTGGTTCTCAACACAGATGCGCTAATTACTGCTTACTACGGATTAGCCGAATCAATTCTTAGGTAAGGAGTTGTAGCGACATACCTACATACAGCGCGTCTCACGTCCGACTACCGCCGCACGTTGAGTGCGCGCGCACTGGTGCGGCCAGCAAGACTTTCTAGAACAACGATCCGTGTCGCCACATCTTCTCGAAGGACGCCGCGCGAACGCCGAGCACCGCTGAATGTTCTAGATGGAAGACCAGCTACTCCGCGTTTTCTCGAAGCGCCGCGCACGCGCTCGCGCATGCGCGGGTAACAGTATATAAGGAGATGTATGTTACTCGCTCACTCACTGACTCAATAAAGATAGTTCATCTTGAGCCGTTCACTATGTAGGACACGTCTTTTATTTATAAGTACCTCATAGCACGTATAGCTGCTACAATACCTAACGTACATAGATGCTACAGAGTCATCTTTTGGAGGAATAGCACGGACAATGAAATAGCGTTTCGGGCACAGAAAAGGTGCATTAGATCGATGTTTAGACTGCAAACAACGGACAGCTGTAAATCTTATTTTATAGAACGTAAGATATTGACATTGCCTTCATTATTATATCCTGGAAACAGTTATGTTCATTAAATCCAATTCTCATTTATTTCAGCGTTGGTCTGATGCTGTCCCTAGGAATAGACGTGATAATTTTAAACACTGTGTACACGGCGCTAAAACAGCTCTTATTCGTAAGAGCATCTTTGCATGGCTCCGACCATTTTTAATAAATTGCCCAAATCATGGAGAGCATTACATATGTCTGCTCTTAAAAGTAAATTGAAAAGTTTACTAATTGAAAGAGCTTTTTACAGTATAGCAGAGTTTATGAAAGAGGACAATTTTGGAATAATTGTAATTTGGAATTGATTTTTTTTTTTATAGTACAGTAGGCGCTCGATAATCCGGCGCTCGCCAATCCGGCACGCTCAGTAGTCCGGGTTTGGGACTCAGGTAGTCCGCTCTATGATTTTACAAAGCTGAACGCCGGACTACTGAGCGGGTTCGAGTAGTTTCTCTCGCTCGGCAGTCCGGGCCTAACCTTAATAGTGTAACCACGTGTTTGTTTTGCTTTTTCTTGTTTCGCAGCGTCGCTTTGACAAAATGGCGGACAAAAAACGTAAACACGAAACATTAAGTTTAATTAAAAAGATGGAAATTTTGCGAAAGTTAGATAGTGGTGAAAATCAGATGAAGTTGGCTGGTGAATATGGTGTAGGCCGTGCAACAATTTACGATATAAAAAAGCATCGTGAGAAGATCGAAAACTTCGCCAACACTGCTGACGCCGGGACGAGTTCGCGACAAACTATGAAGGTTGGAGAGTATCCTCTTATGGAGGACGCGTTGTATACGTGGTTCCTTCAAGAACGAGCCCGTAATACGCCTCTTACTGGAGATATTATTCGTCAAAAAGCTTTAACTTTTTATGAAAAAATATATAAGAATGCCAACTTTAAAGCTAGTGATGGATGGTTCCAGAATTTCAAATCCAGATATGGAATACGTTTGTTGACTGTAACCGGCGAAAAATTATCTAGTGACACATCAGCCGTCGCTCCATTTGTCGAGAAGTTTAAGAAAAAAGTTGACGACCTTAGTTTAACATCGGATCAAGTTTATAACGCTGACGAAAGCGGCCTGTTTTGGAGAGTTTTACCTAACAAAACTTATGTTTACAGAAAGGAGTCAGAAGCTCCAGGCAGGAAAGTGTCAAAAGACAGGGTCACTATTATGCCCTGTGCAAATGCTAGTGGCACTCATAAGCTTAAGCTGCTGTTTATAGGAAAAGCGAAGAATCCTAGAGCATTCAAAAATGTTAATCTTCCACTTGTGTATAAAAATCAAAACAAGGCATGGGTAACTAAAAAATTATTCATTGATTGGTTTCACAATGATTTTGTGCCTGAGGTACGTAAATTTTTGAAAAGCAAGAATCTTCCGCCTAAAGCTGTTCTGTTGTTGGATAATGCACCTGCCCATGGACCAAATGATGAGTTATCATCTAGGGATGGTAAGATTCAAACACTTTTTATGCCACCTAATTGCACACCGTTACTTCAACCTATGGACCAGAATGTAATTCAGATGATAAAATGTAACTACAAGAAGAAACTCTTGTTGAATGCAGTTATCCGGGATGATGATGTCACTAAAACACTGAAGGACATGAACCTTAAAGATGCGGTCTTTAACGTAACTGAAGCGTGGAACATGGTACCTCAAAAAGCGATTCAATCGTCGTGGAAAAAATTATGGCCTTCACTAAACCAAAATTCTGAAGAAGAAGAGTGGGATTCAGAAGACGAATTACCTCTTGCAGAACTGAAGCAAATGTTGTTCCAAGGTAATCAGACAGAGTTGACTGAACAAGATATTGAGGAATGGTTTGCGGAAAACTCGGATTCTCACCCTGTAATGACCGATGAAGAAATAATAAATGATGCTGTTTCTAGCTCTGAACAAGATGATTTGGAAATGACCTTTCTTAGTCCCACGAACACCTCAGTGAAGGCTGAAGATGCCCTGAAATCAATAGATGTCAGTATCCGCTGGGCAGAGGAAAATAACGCTATTAACGACATTGAATTTGAGAAAGTTAAGAGAAATGATAATTAAAAAAATTTATTATGGCAAGAAGCAAGCGAAAATTGACAATTATTTGGTCAAAACGTCATCTTCCTCTTCCGCAACTGAAAATGTTACAAATGATGAACATGTGTAATAATGTATATTTGTGTTTTTTATTTTTATAATAAATTCACCTAACCATATTAAAATAGTCTTTTACTGTGAATCTATGATATGTAGACTTTATTTTACATTGTACATGTGTAAAAAGATTTTACTTCCTATACAAATTCGATAATCCGGTAGTTCCGACAATCCGGCATAGAGGGGAAAAAATCGGATGCCGGATTATCGAGCGCCTACTGTAATTCATATTTTAATTGACTTGACTATGTAACAAGCCTATCATTAATGCAGTTCAGAACTTTTTCTTTGACCGTTAATTATCGTTGTTTAATAATGCATGTATGAGTAAATAGCATTGTGATGATTTAGATTTATTTAAACAGTTATATTTTGTACGCCATTAAGGCAAAACATGGCAGTGACTCAATCTATCTTTTATGTAACATCTTGCATTTATGTGTTTACTCATGTTTTAGCAAAATATATATCTTGTATCTTATCTTGTATCAATTTAATAATAAACCGGCTAATTGTGGAAACAGTGCACGGCACACTTCTTGCTACTTGTTCAACTCGTACTGGAAACTGCGTCATTTTGAACCCACAAAAGAAATATAAAGCCGCATGACGACAGAAAAAATGATGACAGTGAGGAGGTTCCCGACACAATATTTGGAGAGTTACCTCGCAAATTTTCTTAATAATGTAGACACATTTAGTTTTTTGTGATTTTACTTGAGTAATAATAAAGATTTTGAAATACAATACAAAATGATGTGTTATTTAGTAGGAAACTTGCAATCGTTAATTTCTATAATTGAGTACAAAGTCCTAAATCCAGTAGTTCAATATGCCTTAATTTTGGTTTTAGCACGTTTTCGATGCATAATAAATATATTATGTTGGCACAAAAGTAATGAGACACTTGGTTTCCGTTTTATATTTTTAATTATTATTACAATACAAAAAGCTTAGTCAATGGTGTAATTACCATAAGCATCTAAGGCTTTTTTGGTAACGATCCGGCAAAGTTTGGATGCCTTTTGCCTTTTTCTGATGGCTGTTCCTCGAAAAAGTTGTTCAACTCCCGCCTGTAGAGGCGGGAGTTGAACATCAGAGAAATCATTAAACTGTTTTACCCCGTAAATGTTGTTTTAGGACTCTAAAAAAATGATAGTCTGATGGGGCGAGGTCTGGGGAATAAGGTGGCGTATTGTCTCCCAGCCCAAGTTCTCCATCTGTTGGCGAACGGCAGATGCGGCATGAGGTCGAGCGTTATCGTGTAGTAAAACTATATTGACTCGTCTTCGTCGTTTTTTCTTGATAGCAGCAGATAGTTTGATGAGCTGGGTTGAATATTTGTCAGCGTTTATAGTTTCATTGTTCATAAAACAACATACCTTGCGCGTCCCAGAAACAGCAAAGCAGAACTTTTAAGCGGTTCCTTTGACTCAGCTTCGGTTGAGTTGGTGGCGTTTCTTCTAGAGGCAGCCAAAAAGCACGACGTGTATCGTTCTCTAATGAAACCATGATTCATCTTGAGTAACCAGATCAGACAAAACTCTTTACGTCGGGGTCGCAGCAAAAGTGATTGACAGATAGCGACACGGACTGCACGACCGACGTCGTACGTGCGGTACCCACCGAACCAAAACTTTTTGATACCCAAGCTCATGCAGATGGTGTTCCACGGCGTGGTGACTGCAGTTAAGTGCTTCCGCTAATTCACGAGTGGTAGCATCCGGATTCAATTGCAGTTCGCGGCGTAAATCGTCATCATTCACTGCGGGTGGTCGTCCAAAGCGTGGCTGACTTTAAAGGCTCCCGTCTCCTGATTTAAAACGGTAAAACCACACACATAACATAGCGCGGTATTCGTAAATTACCAAGTGAGGATAAACTACTAACAAATCAGTCCCGGACTTGCGCGAAGTCTATAGGAACTGGTTCGTCCCACTCTAATTTTAATAACCAAAATTTTTGTAACAATGTTATTACCGGACTAATTAATCCCAACGGATCGTAAATCTGAAAGGCATTCGATAAAATAATACTGGGTTGTCCAAATATAAACCCGCCATCTTATTTACAATTTCACGAAATCGTAAGAGGGTTCTGGAAACGTCCATAGTTCGGCTATATAAGAAGAGGAGGCTTGCGCGACCTCAGAGCATGGCACGGCCGACTGCCCCCGGCCAAAAGACCGTTCCCTCTGCCCCGACCCACCCAGCTGTGTGCTATGTGGCTTGTCGGGGCACCCAGCCAATTACCGTGGCTGCTCCAAAGCTCCAAAGAGCTCCTCCCCTAAACTGGCCAAGCGTGCCAACGCTCGCCAGCAAAGGGAATGCCCTTCTTTGGTACTCCCCTCAACCGAGATGCCCACGCGACTAAGTCCTCAGAGACCCAGTCCGTGGAACTACCTCAACCACCAGCAGGCCTTCCCTGCTCTGGCTGCTTCCCAGCCCCCCCCTCCCCCCCCTCTTATCCCGGCTCCCACGGATGCCCGGAAACCCACAGCTCCTCCCAGAGCTGCTGCCCCCGCTCCCGCTGTCTCAGCTCCCCCCCCTCCTCGCTCACCCGCAGGAGCCAGTCAAGGTCTGCCTCTAGATAACTTTAGCGTTATCTCCGGCACCTTCCTGACCTTCATGTCCCCTCGAGCTACCCAAATGGCCACCGAAATCGTGGCCGCTAGGAATGCCTGTGATCTCTTCAGGATCCAGAGCATCTATAATGCGTACCCGGAGATTACGCAAGCTCTGATGGCCTTTACCAAAAAATAAATCAACAATGGATAAAGGCATCTTAGCTAGATTCAAACCCCGTTCCCTCAAGTTAGGTTTTTTCAACGCCAATGGCATTCATAGCCAACGTACTGAGATCGCCACTTTCCTCCGCGATCACCAAATAGACATCCTCTTAGTTCAGGAAACCTTTTTAAAGCCTCGTCATCGAAACCCGTCTATTGCCAACTATCGCATAGTTCGCAACGACAGGACTCGATGTCACCTGGGCGGCACCCTTATCTACTACAAGAGAGGCCTATACTGCATCCCTATAGACCCTCCCCCCCTCTCAGACTTAGAAGTGACTGTCTGCCGCCTAGGCATGACAGGCCACCAACCGATCACTCTAGTATCGGCCTACCTCTCCCCGACTTCCTCAGATAGTTCCCTATCTGCTGACCTTTCCACCCTTTTTGGCTTGAGTGAATCCGTTATCATAGCGGGTGACCTCAACGCCAAACATTCCGCCTGGAATAGTACCAGGACCTCTCGCAGAGGTAGACTTCTGTTCAACCTCTGCTCCCTCCTGAGTTTCGATGTCATCGCCCCGATGACTCCTACTCACTTTCCCCACAACCCTGACCACACCCCTGACGTACTTGATGTAGCGCTTCTAAAGAATGTCAACCTACGGTTGGATTCTATAGAGGCGATACATGAACTGACCTCTGACCACCGACCAGTCGTTGTAAACCTGGCACCCCGCATAGGTCTCCGTGACCCCAGCCAACCCCCTCTCACTCAAAAAGTGACCGACTGGAGGAAAGTAAGCGAATGTCTGAAATCCACCACGTCCCCCCACTTAGACTCCATCCCCGACCACTTTGACTCTATCGCTGACACGACGGCCGCGATCGACTCATTCACAGAACACGTACAATCTGTCCTGGACGATTGTTCAAGGGAAATTCCAGCAATGGAAGAACATCGCTGGAAGTTGCCGGACGATGTGCGTGAGCTGCTGAATGAGAAGAAAGCGGCTGTCCGTGCCTACAGCAGCTTTCCCTGCCAAGCGAACAAAGCCCATATGCGCTCTTTACAGAGATCTGTAAAGAAACGCATAGAGGAGCTGCGTAACACTGGCTGGGATAAGATGCTGAGCGACCTAGAGCCTACCCACCTAGCCTTCTGGCAACTCCAGAGGAAGCTCAGATCCCAAGAGACTGCCTCTATGCCCCCCCTTATCCGCCCTGACAAGACCATCGCTTTCGATGATGTCGACAAGGCTGAATGCCTAGCCGACAGTCTTGAGACTCAGTGCTCACCCAGCTCCCAACCAGTAGACCAAGCTCACCTCTCTGAGGTCGACGCGGAAGTCGAACGTAGAGCCTCCCTCCCTCCCGTTGAAGACCCTGATTGTCCCCTGCCCCCCGTCACTCCAGACGAGGTGCAGGACATAATCAAGGGTCTTAAACCCCGTAAAGCCCCCGGCTCAGATGGAATTACCAATAGGGTGATCCAACTCTTCCCCGCCCACCTTATAATGCTCATGGTCACCATCTTCAATGGTGCCATGAGCAACAACATCTTTCCTCAAGCATGGAAAGAGGCCACTGTAATTGGCATCCCCAAGCCCGGTAAGCCCAAGGCTGAGCCCTCTAGCTACCGCCCCATCAGTCTGCTCAATGTGCTCGGCAAAATCTATGAGAGGCTTATTTATAAGCGACTCAGAGACTATGCCGAGACAAAGGGTCTCATCCCTAACGAGCAGTTTGGTTTCCGAACGCAGCATTCCTGCGTTCATCAGGTCCACCGCATCATCGAACACATAAGCGTTGGCTTCCAACGTGGTTTGATGACGGGCGCTGTCTTCTTTGATATAGCGAAAGCGTTCGACAAAGTCTGGCACAACGGCTTATTATATAAGCTCTACCAACTTGGCGTGCCGGATCGTCTCGTACTCATCTTACGAGACTTTTTGTCGAATCGCACCTTTCGCTATCGCATAGAAGGAGCGCTCTCCTCCCCCCATCCCATCCGTGCAGGAGTCCCACAGGGCTCAGTGCTCGCTCCCCTCATCTTCACGCTGTTCACCAGCGATATCCCGAAAAGTAAAAAGGCGCAGTTAGCTCTGTTCGCAGACGACACGGCCATTTACTACTCGGGCAGGGACCAGCACCCGATATCTCGCACCCTCCAAACCGCAGTCGATAATCTCGGCGCCTGGTTTAGGAAGTGGAGAATCGAGGTCAATCCCGACAAGAGTCAAGCGGTTCTCTTTCTGAGACCGCGTCGCACTCGACTCCCCCCCCGACCGATCACCATGTTCGGCAAGCCGATCCCTTGGGAGACGCGAGCCAAATACCTCGGTGTGACCCTCGACCACCACCTCTCCTTCGCTGAGCACATAAAGCAGGTGCGTTCGCGCGCCGCTTTCGCTCTCGGTAGACTCCACTCCGTTCTGAATGCACGTAGCAAATTGTCACTTAGGTGCAAATTGCGCATTTATACAGCGTGCATTTCCAATTGCAATTCCAAGCGTTTCTTCGACTCAGCCACCAACCATCGCAACCCTCTGGTTGTTGAGGCGGCTAGCTATGTCCCCTCTCGTATTAGTAAGGTCCGCCGCCCCAGGCTTGTCCTCTCAGATCCCGACGACCCCATAACTCTTCTCCAGGAGAGCAGTAGGGACCGTAGGAACAAAAACAAATCGACATTCCGACCTCGCCGCCGAGGTCCCTCGCGACGACCCCGTAATAATCGTCCTCCCCCCCGTCCCTTGCTCGGGTATGATGTGCCAGCTGGTGGCGTAGCTGAGCCTGTAGCTTTAAACTCCCCTGATAATAATAATTCAAATCTGATCCAGCCTGTCCCATCTTGCTGTCCTCCCCCCAGCGACGCCCTAAGCCGAGGCCCGTTCCCCACAGGGGGAGCCCTTAGCGTGTAGTCGCTTAGTCTGTAAGTTTTTTGCCCCTGGCTGGAGGCTTTGAGTTTTTCTTAAGGCAGCCACAGGATAGTCCGGTTAAGTAGTCTCGACCTCTCTAGGTCAACTACGAGATGCCATTCACAAAAAAAAAAAAAAAAAAGCGCGACCTCAACAGTCGAACAATAACTTCGATACGATTCGGACGATCGACAAAAATGGACATTTCTCGAAGAGAACTTAGGCTACTTCTACTTCATGAGTTTCGTCTGGGTCACAAGCGACGGAAGCCGTGCAAAATATTTGTAGTACAATGGGAGAGAATGTCCTCTGTTACGACACAGCAAAACGAAGTTTCGTGAGGGTAACTTAAACCTCGACGACGAGCCCCACCCCAGAAGACCACCAGCAATTGATATCGACATGCTAAAAAAAATAATTGAAGATGAACCAAGATCTACGGTGCGTGAACTGGCAGAGCGTCTTCAGTGCTCCCATGGGACAATAGATAATTATCTCCACAAACTTAATAAAACTTGGAAATATGGAATGTGGGTGCCGCACGACTTAACTCCTTCTCAACAACAACAGCGAGTCGACATATGCATGCAAAACTTGACATCACACAGGAACTTCGAGTGGTTGCGCAATCTTATTACCGGCGACGAGAAATGGGTCTTCTATGTAAATCATACCCGCAAGCGTCAGTGGCTTAGCGTCGGTCAGAAGGCAGTACCAACACAGTCACCAAAAAAAGGTTATGCTGTGCGTCTGGTGGGGAATTAGGGGAATAATACACGTTGACATTTGAATCACAGTTTTGCTAGAACAAACGTTGTTCAGACCATGGTCTACTACTATTTTATAGCACTAAATATGTAATTAAAATAAACAAAACTAGGCGTTCTCAAATAAGTCTTACGTATATGTTGCTCAAACGTGTTCAAACATTTACCGTAACATTAAAGTACTCATCGCGGTAGCGATACGGCATTCAAAAGAGATAAGAGAAGTCCACGTGGACTACAAGGATGTCCGGCCAATGCGGGCCGAAATGCAAATAAATCATTAGCCAATGACATGTAATCGCACGAAGTTCGGTTCTACCCATTTCTTTTGTTTTCTACTGTGCGGTCGGTAGTCACTGGTCAGTGTACTGAAATCGCTCTAGCGGGAACGCGTACGCATCTGATACGTAACGTCACAGGCACACGTCGCAAGTGTTGTTGAAAAAATGATTTCAAACTATTCCAATGTGGAGTGGTTGGATATGGTGCGTTTTTACGCAATTGCTGGTGACAATCTGGCGGAAGCTGGGCGCATGTACTCTCAACCAGATCATTTAGCGGCGCTGCGCATGCGAGGGATCTTGAACCCGCAAATTCCCACACCTGCTACAATACTGGCAGCTACACAGCGGTTACTGGATCACGGCCAGTTCACAGTGCCGACTCATGCCCAAGTAGGGTTACCAGATGAAAAAATCAAAAGTCCGGAGAAAAGGCCTGATTTCCATGGAAAAGTCCTGAGATTTTCTACAGATGAGAATTTTCTCTCAAAAACGTATTATTATCGTTGTATACACTGCGGATCTTGCGCACGCGTTTTACGCGACGCGTTACAAGCTTGTATGTACATCGCACTCAAAACAGCGGGGCGGAGGGAGGAGGGATGCGCCCGTCGCCCCGCAGCGCGGTTGCCGCTCGCTCGCTCACTCAGTCAGTTCGTCTTGCGCCATTGCGAGGGTTGGACTACGCTCCATCTGTTGGATTTATCTGTTGATACGAGTTTAAAATGTCTTCAAGTACCAAACGACCACGATACGTGTGTACAGTGGCCAGCACATCAAGCTACTACACATTGACCTTGAGCGCGTTATGAGCAACGACAGCGAGAATCGTGCGAAAGAGATAAATAGCTTTTTGTCTGCTCTTACTTGTAATGTTTCGTGCTGCAGTGCGTACGTGAGCTAGTGTGCGTATATTCGTCGTGGTGTAGAATAAGATACTATGCGATAACAAAAGGGTACTGGGTACCTACTTACCTAGTAACAGGTACCTAGCTGATTGAATAGGATCTACTTACTTGGAACCAAAACAGAGGGTCGTGTTGTATTATTATTACGCCTTGCTTGCTTGCTGACGTTTTCGAGTCTTCACAAAGCGCGCTAGTAGGTAACATAACTGTATGATTTTTAGACTGTGATAACTGCCTACGAATCGAAATAATGGCATGGCAGGCGGCGGCCCGCTCACGCAAAAAATAAAATACCTATGAATGCTTATAAGCATTTGTTTAAATTATCTTTTACTTAGGGCCGGTTTTTTGGTCCGTATTTAACTCAACCAATGGTTAAACATAGTAAATAATGGTTGAATTTTGGCTAAATGCGAAATGCTGAACATGAATGAATTAGGTAACATGAATGTAGGTAGGTTTTCATGTTAAATCACTAATGTTAAATAAAAAATTGTAACTAATGGCATTTTGGCAAACATAGCCAAGATTCAACCAATAGTTACATGTTTAAAACCATTGGTTGAGTTAACTACGGATAAAAAACCGGCCCTTCATTTTTAGTATTTGTTGGAAAATTCCCTATAACTTATTAAGTAGGAATTATCTATTTATATTACATTTAAACATGTAGGTAGGTACGGTATACTCCGTTACACCTTTAATAAGCGAAACTTCACGCTCGTGATGAATATTGATAGGTAGACAGAAAGGTATAATCTGATAATGTGATGTGAGAAAAACATTTTTTTTTAATTTCATGCATATTTCAATTACCTTTTCCGGGTTTTGCTATATACCTATTTACTGGCGGGCTGGGGCGGTCAGCTGTGTTCGTGCGTTCCATGCTCTTCTAAAGCCGCCTTTCCACTATGGGATATAATGTAATTTATATTATATCTCAAGATATAAACTAATATCGCTCACCGTAATTTTAAATGAAACCATTTACACTGAGATGTAATATATATTACACCTCAAACTATAAATATTTTTTCGATCGACCGAGAGATATTTTCATATTATATTTCGCCTCCTCTCTCCCCGCACACCATTCCGCGCCGCTACGAATGTAAACAGTTTAAAAGATATATCTCACAGTGTGAAGATCAGTCGCGGGATATAGTTTATATCTCGGGATATAATATGTATTATATCCCATAGTGACAAGGCAGCTTAAGTATTTTAACGAAATTTAATGCTAATAGGTATCAAAATAAAAGGCGCAATAACAACCTTAATCTTTATATTTTTTGACATTAATATTAATATAATTAAAAACTTACAAATATACTCTAGATTAATACCTACAACAGATTTTATAAACTAAATATTACAATGTAAATTTAAAAAAAAAAATCAAAATTGAATGCTGAAAAAGTGAACGTTAATCAATCATGTTTATTGTGGATCATAGGTACAGAAGTAGGTACAGGTGTTAAGAATTATAGTGAAACTTTTTAGCAGTGCTATTAACGCTTACCTACGCTCATCAACCAATAGCGTCGCACACAGCTTCAGATTATTTTCAATCGAAATAAATACCTATCAACCTTAGGCTAGGTTCAGACGGCATTGTCCTGCACGTTTTTTTGTGGTAGGTATTCGTTAAAAATAACGGATGTTCACACGATACATTTCCATTCGTGTAAAAGACGTATAATGGTCTATGCCACCCGAAACAAAGGGATTATTATTATAGCCGAGTCACGTAAAGTATTCATACAACAGTCAGAAAGAGATTTTGATACTATATACAACGTATTTATTTTTTTTATATACCATAACTCTAGGGTATTAATGAGACCACTATTTTGAACAACTTTTACTATAGGACCAAACCTGAAATCGCAAAAAAATCAGATATCCCATACCATATTATTTTATGTTCGCAAAACTCGTCGAAATGTAGGGAACTGCTGATTTTATTTTCGCGATTTCAGGTTTAGCCCCATAGTAAAGTTGTTCATAATGATAATAATTACAACTGACGAAGGTTGTTATTATTTTACATTTTTTCCGCATATCGTGACACGCCGGATGCATGGGCACTTTCACTTTTGTTTTTCTATTCCGTGGTTTTGAACCGACTTCAAAAAAGGTTTATCAATTCGACACGTATGTATGCAATATTATTGGAACTGCTATATATTCACATAATATAATCTACATATTAGGGCTTCCAAACAAATATACAAAACTTTATACATGTATGCATGTTTGTATGTATGTTTGTCCACGTATTTCTCCGAAAGTATTAATTGGATCGTGACCATTTTATTACACTACTTCATTACATTTACTTCAACATAAGGAACAGTGAGTTTCATCAGAATCGGTTCTGTAGTTTTCAAGATAATGGACTAATACGTGTAAGTGAAGGCCTGGCTTATTGATCGAGCTACAGGCATGGTGTCAACGGGAAAACATCTCAAGTCCTTGGTCAAATTCTAGTGCAATATTTATAACAAAACCTATTAACTACTTATTACAAACAAATCGACCGTCCCTATTAACAATGTCGGATATACCTACATTTTTACCAATATTCACTTTTCTACATACATCGAATTATAATTTTAAAAAAAATCATCACTGTCAAAACAAACATTGAACTGAGGGCAGTTCAAAGTTTGCCCTGACGATAAAAAAGAATCTTCATGATATTACGAGTAACAATCTCAGTTCTGCGAAAAAGACAGTGGTCTTTTTCGCAGAACTGAGATTGTTACTCGTAATATACTCGTAATAATACTGAACAGTGGTTCAGTAGGGACTAAACAGTAGTCTCCCTGCAGAACCGACATTGTTAATAGGGACTGTCGAAATATTCCAGTTTTTACTAAAAACTAAAAATTACGAAATAAAAAAAAAACTAAATCGACTTCATATGGAAATTAACTCAAAATTATGAAATAACTTTAATTTCGGAAGTCGGTGGCAAAAAAAAACTAAAATACAGAGTCCAAGACCTCCGAAATTAAAGTTATTTCATAATTTTGAGTTAATTTCTTTTTGAAGTTGATTTAATTTTTTCAACTATTTTTTTATTTAACGCCTCTACCTAATCCTATGTGTTGCTAAGCATCCCCTTATTTTATGTTATTGAAAAAAGGCCGCAAAAAACAAAGCAAGTCCTATTTTACAAAATCTACAGTTTACATTTTCACTGTCAGATACCCCGTTATAGAATGCTACACAAATAATGACCTTGAGATTCATTCTTTCACGATCTGTTTAAACTTTATTACGATTTGTGTTCAGTAGTTTTCAAGATAATGGACTAATACGTGTAAGTGTGACGGCCTGGCTTGGTTTGTGTTTTCCTATCATAAAAGTTAAAATACCAATTTCTAAGAGGCTGGCGAGGCGCAGCGCAGCGCGGTTGTCAATGCCAAACAAAAATCAACATTGCGTGCCTTAAAGTCGAAAATAAATAACCTCGAGGCTTTTTCCGCTAAACTGAGCCAAGCCGATGCCGATGAAGAACTTTCAGTATGGGACCAATTTTGAAATTACGAAAAAAAAAAGTTGTTTCATAAAGTTCAATACCTGTTCTACCAAAATGTATGAAACAGCCGATTTTTTTTTCGTGATAATAGTTGGTCGCATAGTGAAAGTTGTTCATATTCATGGGTAGAACACCCTGTGAAAATTTTGCTTAGTGATTTAAAAATAGCCCTCTAAACAGGCATTCTCCGAGTCTACGCTGAAATAGTCACCGACAGTCGCAATTGCCCAATCTTAACTAATATTATCAATGCGAAAGTGAGTTTGTTTGTTACGCTTTCACGCTAAAACGGCTGAATGGATTTAGATGAAATTTGGCACACGGGTAGACCATGACCTGGAAAAGGACATAAGCCGCGCGGGCGGAAGTTAGTATATTATAAACAATATTTACGTATCTCCTTTTTTCAATAATGACTAAAAACAAAGATAACTATTATTGGCATTCGACTCGACCATACCATACAGCTGGTCAATGCGTTTCAACACAACGGGAATTTAACAAAAACTTTTAAGATTATTTTGTTTTATTATTGTCTATTTGGTCGGCTGTTACAATGACCGCCTTGGTCATTGTAACAGCCTGAGAAATTATCGTTTTATTGGTCAACGCAAAAAGTGGCGGAAAACAGATGTGATCATCGTGTGCACGGGATTTTGTTTTCAAACTGGTTAGATGTAAGGCTCCCCGACTTAGATAATATTAATTTTTTTACAAGCTTTTATTTTTATTGATATTTGTAGCAGATTAATTATACCTACAGTTAAATATATCTACCAATGGCTACCAACAAAATTAAACGCTGCCGTCAAACAAAAGTAAGCTTTTACCTAGATTAGTATAATTTGACTGGGCTGTATAAGGCCCAGCGTCCATTGGCGGCACGGCACGGTAAAGGATTTTTGTAATACAGTTGATTTCGAATCTTATTTAACACTGTTAACACTCCATTTCATTGATACGTCACAGCCTGCTTTGACATCCTTCGGTACCTACCTAGTAAAATCCCTTGTCGTGTCGTTACGTCAGTGGTCAACGGCCATAACTTAAATTATTACAACCAACCAATAGTAAAGGAAAAACTCGCAAGAATATAACAATGGTGCGAAAAGAAGTATTAAATTTAAATTTACAGTATTAATATTATATTATCTATAACACGTTATTAGCCTTCACATAACGCTCATTGCTATTGCGGCATAATATTTTTCTTCCGTCCATATCCGACCGGAAACTCTTTTCATCAACAAAAATTACGATATTGTTTGCCCAGTCAAAATTATAATAGGTACTCTAGGCAAAAACTTAACTCTCTCCTTATGCGCCTGATTTATAATTCTCTTCGTGGCAGGGCGCCAGCATATCTTTGAGGCGCCTTCTGACGATGTCCATTGAAATCTATAACAAAGAAAATTTTGTTAAGTTCAATACATAAGATTTTTTGCTATGACAAATTGTATTGGCCAACTTAATACATTAGGCGCGGCAGACGCACATGCGCGTTTTCGGACGTTCACCAGGTGCTTGACGGCGCGTATGCGCGTCCATACAATTTACATAACTTTCTTCGAGTGCGGCGCGCCGCACCTGTGCGTTCGTTGTGCATCTCTATTGTTTCGAAAACATCGTAAAATAAGGGTCGGTAAGGGTGTAGTATAAAGAAGCGTTTGCATAAAGAATTAAGCAGATAATGTGTTAATCCGTATGGGACGGTTAAAAATAATTACGAGTACTTCACCTTAAGTTAATGGCGAAAGTGGATTCTATTTACTAGGCAACAACGTTCAAATTCCTCGGAGTCACTGCCTCATTTCTATCATGCGGTCGCCATAAAGACTGTATTGCATATGAATAGGGCCTACTCCGATGTAGGTAAACGTCATATGAGACCAACTAGACGAAAACAAGAAAACTTTCGTCTCGTTGGTCTCATTATAACCACGCCCCTATACAGATTTGGAGATAGGTGCAAAGCTTTAAGGCGAAGACAGTACAGACAATTTAGAATCAGTCTTAGACGATTTATAAACAATCTAGCAAAACATGCTTTATAATAATAATAATAAATCGTTTATTTGCGTATTTTGGCCTGTGTGTCATTAGAATTTTTTTTACAGACATTTAAAGTTCATAAAAATTTTATAATACTTTTTTAAACCTTATCTTAAAAAAACGGAGGGTGCTATCTTATTCAAACCTTTTTGAAAATATGCTTGATAATCGCTCTTTCTTTTGAGTTATCACTTATGCGGATATCTTACAAATTATTGAAATTAGCACCTACAAACCAATTTGAGGGAGAAATTTTAAATTTTAGACAAACTAATTAAAACAACATTTGAATTGAAATTATTAATTTTTCATGTTCAAAATAACTGCCGTTATTCTTCTAATACAAGCACGGCTCCGTCTTTTCACTTCTGTTGTTGTTATTTTCAACATCATCTCGAGTTTCATGGTTTCAACCGCTGAATTTATTCTCCCTATCAATTCTTCTCTCGTGTTTATTTCTAATAATTAAAAGACTGATGGATTGATGGGCGGTATTAGACGGAGGTTACACATTCAGTTTGGCTTCAGTTTGGCATCAGTTCGACCCGGGATTGGTGTCAGAATGACGAGAATCTGATTGTGTACGCGTAGATTGATGGATTGATGGTCCGGATTGATAATTAATTAATTATTTTATTCAGTATTTCGTCAAACTGGTCAGATTGGCGAAAAGCTGAACGTGTGTTTACTTGCTATCAGTATGCTGTCAGTCACCGCTTAGGCTGACCCCACATTTGGCGTGCGCGATCCTCGGGCGTGCGAGCTGCACGGACGCAGCGCGCGCGCTGCGCGAGCGTCGGGTGTTACCGCCGTGTGACGTGCATGCAGCGTGCGCGCAACGCGCGCGCGGCGCGCTCGCGACGCTCGAGTCGCGTTCTTACCCCTTCGCCCGCTATCCCCGCCGCCCGCTACTGTTTCGGTTCTTCTTACTTACTCGAGCGTCGCGAGCGCGCCGCGCGCGCGTTGCGCGCACGCTGCATGCACGTCACACGGCGGCAACACCCGACGCTCATGCAGCGCGCGCAACGCGCACGCGGCGCTCGCGCTACTCGCACGCCCGAGGATCGCGCACGCCATATGTGGGGTCAGCCTTAGACAGCGATGGAGTCGCACGCCGAGTATTTTCTTCTTTATTTTCTGGGCTGATTGACTTCCTCATGCAGGTGTCTTGTTTAGTTAGGTATGGTTTTACTATTTTCAACAAATGATCAAAACGGGCTTTTTCAATAATTGGCACAGTCACATTCTTCTCCTGTGTCTCTTATCTCATTCAGTAAATTTAAGTGTATGTAGAATTCTTTTTAAATTAGCCACTTTTTACTCCAGTGCTTTCTTTTTTTACGATTCCTCATAGACAGGGCTAATATTATAAATAGAAACAATACAATATTATAGCGTCTAATAGAGCCCGTCAATCCATCAGTCAGCCATCAGTCTATTCGTGATCAAGGTCACGGATTGAACTGATGCCAAACTGAACGTGTAACCTCCGTCTTAAACAGTCAGACAGACTGACGATCACTCACTTCTACGCGACAATACGCATACCTACGCATTAGGTATGGATTTTAACAAGAAAAAACCGGTTAAGTGCGTGTCGAACTACGCACAAGGAAGGTTTCCGTAGTTGGGAAGAATTTATCCCAAGAACAAACTTAACATTAGAGTTGAAAAACATGTTCTCCCATTCATTGCAACTGCAAATGTTACGTTACTGAGAACCTTGTTTTGAGATGTTTTCCCTTTAACGCCAGCTCGTATCAATAAGCCAGACCGTCACACTTACGTCACGTTACGTCACGTATTAGTCTATTATCTTGAAAAGTACTGAACCGATTTCGATGAAACTTTCACTGTGCCCTAAGTTGAAGTAAATGTAAGCCAACAAAAAAAAAATGATCACGATTAATAGTTTCGGAGGAATGCGTGGACAAACATACATACATATAAACATACAAACATACATCTATACATCTTTAAAATTTTGTATATTTGTTTGGAAGCCCTAATAGATCATCATATGTGAATATCTCGCAGTTCCAATAATATTATAATAATATAATTTTGATGAACTTTTAAATGTCTAATGACACATAGGCCTAAAACCTAAAGTTTTGCTAGATTGCTTACTGATAACTTTAATTAAATTAAATAAAAATGAATTCATTTATCATTCAATTTGGCCTTAGATATGCAGTTTACTTTAAATTATGGAATTTTCGGAAAAAAATTAGGTAAAAAAAATTGGTAAGACTTAGTCTATTTTTTTTGTGGATGAGAAATCATCAAATAACTTCTCCCGCTCTGGGTGGAGCGGGAGAGTGTGTCAGACTTCTACTGACTAAAACCCACGTTCCTTCAGTTGCTTCAGTGGCCTGTGCCAGGGCCACGGTAACCCTTTCGAACAACCCGCAACCCTGGCGGGGGTAAGACTTAGTCTGAGACAACCATGGCTTAAATGGTTCTAAATTGTCTGTACTATTTTCGCTTTAAAGCTTACCTTTTATAGCCCGCGTCATGTAAGTTTGCCGCTCTGAAATTCGCGCAAATGACTGCGCACTAGTCAATGGTGCCCATTCTGTTGTGGACAAACTAAACTTAATTTAGGCTATTGCTAACTTTTTCTCTCTAATAAAACAAGAAAGAGACGGACGTAAATTAGAGCTATCTTTAGTTGAACTAATATTTCCATACACATTTAGACTATACGTAAAAACATGTCGACTAAAAAACACGGTGAAGCGCAAGGCGTAAACTAGTTTGACACCTCTAATTTAGTTCATAGCTATAGCCGTCCTTTCCTCGCGCTGTTAGTAAAAGATAGCGATTCTCTTGGTTTCAGAGCGGCAAAGTTATTTGACGCGGACTATACCTAGTTATTAAGGTATAGTGTGACACATGGTTTTCATTGATTTCATACTTAATTCAATTTATCTTATTATTCCTGCCTACTTTAACTAATGTTAAAACAAAATCGTGCTTATTAATTAGGTAGTATGTATAATTGAATAAATGTTGTTATTCACTTTTTAAGAAAATCATGTTTTATGTAAATGATGAATAAATAAGTTAGGTTAATAAGTGTGATAAGAAGCTACACATGGACTCACGTTGTATGAAGTTGAGGTTAGTCTTGTGCTCAAAAACGGATCGGCAGGGTGCAGCCAGCGACCATAAGGCTGCCACATAGTCGACACCGCTGAAGTAAACAGTTTGTTTTCTGGAACGAAACAAATAGCTTTATTTTATTTGCCCATTATTACTCAGTTCAATTTTCTGTTACTCAATTTTTGTTATTTTAGTGTGCGAATGTATCGGTTCGCGTCAGGCTGGTGACCTTTGCTACTTTTTAGGGATCTGTACCAAAACGGTAAAAAGGAACCCTTATGGTGCGATTCAGTCTCAAGAACTGCTAGTGCTATCAATTTGAATTTTGGAATAGTTTTAGCTGACGTTTTCTCAACTATTATGCAAATATGAAAGAATTTTTTTTTTTCAACAGGTACTGAAAGGGATCTTAAAAATTCGAAGTGAGGTATCATTATGAAAGAACGCTGTTTGCACATTCTCAAACATTATTTTGTAAGCCGCATAGTTTTCGACTTTTGCTGAAAAATGTAAACAAATGCCCCCCCCCCCCCCATCTCCGAAGTTTGCATAGACAAAAATCTGAAATTATTCTGTGTGACAGAAGTTTATGTAAAGATTACAGGAAAAATAAACGATATCTAAATAGCACACTTATTTATATACGCATATGGTTGTACGGAACTCTCGGTGCGCGAGTCCGACTCGCTCTTGACCGTTTCTTTACTACCTATAGTCAATTAATAGCTACCTAACTTTGAAACAAATTAAAGGGACTACAGAATGATAGCTGGTTAACCCTCCGTTTGTGTAAACTATTCAAATTCGTATTATTATTTTTACTTGAGTAATTACTACTTGATTGCTACCCTCACGTCTTTCAATGTCCACCTTGTAGCTTTAACAAGTAAAAAGTTATGATCGTTTGATTTTTTTACCGGGAATGGATTACGGTTATTGAAATAAAGCTATTTAAAACGATTATAAAATTGTTTATTTTTATATACATCTACCCATTACATTAATTATACAAATAAACATAAAAAAGATACAGAACTTTAAAAAAAAAAAAATTATCCTTTAAAACTTTGTTTCTTTTTCCAACTAAAGCCTAAGTATTTATAGATTTGTATGTTCAAATAACATAATAGGTAGATGTATTCCAATACAAAGATGCATTATTGTAATCGTGTTAAATTGCTTTATTTCAATAACAGTAATCTATTCCCTGTGAAATTTTCAAATGATCATAACTTTAAATTATTCCGACCTCTCACCCTGCTTTGTCCCCTTAGGGGGACAGTCGGAAAAAAGTTTGATCTGTCCCTCCAAGGGGACAAAGCAGGGTGAGAGGTCGGAATCTATAACTTTTTACGTATTAAAGCTACGAGGTGGACATTGAAAGGCGTGAGGACAGATCGGATCAGATAGTAATTACTCAAGAAAAGTAATGACACATTTTTGTAGTCCCTTTATTTTGTTTCAAAGATAGATAGCAATTTTATTGACTAAAAAGTAGGTAACAATTTTTGGTCACAAGTCTGACGCGAACCGATACAGACAACCAGCCATTCAGACGCACATAGTTAATACATACATAGGAAAAGACGTATTAATACTTATACTATTCCCTACAATAATTGCTAACTTATTATTATTAAATTATTTATTTATTTACACACAAACATACACCCAATGCGATATCGTGGTATATAACTAGATTAAACTGGATCCGCGTGTTGAATTACTGTCCTTTCGCTGTTTCAACAGACAAAAAGAAAATGCGTCATTGCGTAATTGCGTAGGTATTTACTTACTTTATAATCCAATCACTACCTACTGGATTAACTTCTGTTTAGAATGTTTTATGACTAAATTAATTGTTCATCGAATTCTGTTCAATGAGACTTGAACAGCGCGCACTCGCGCAGCGTTAATAACTTACGATATCGGGAACTCATTATGAAATAACACAAGGATGATACCTACTTATCCCTTCTGCTTACTTATTTCGTAAATTCTATAAAAAATAACACTGATCGACTCATTTTTTCAATATTATCCTTTGTTTACTTTAATTTAAAAATTAGAATTACAAAAAATATTACTCACCATTATGACAGATTCACTCAATCAAAGCGCTATTACCACAGAACTATTATATTATCCTGAACGGATAGCCCGTTCTAGTGCTATGACGCGCCATTTTAAAACTCATGAACACTACGACACAACACACTTTGAATGAACACGGAACTGACTGACAGTGACAGTGACTGGTGACGACTAATGACGTTCGTTTAATTTCGTTATGAGTCGGAAGAACTCGGGAGCGGTGGCGAATGCGCAGGGGCGCGGATTGGCTCCTAATTATTAGTATGTGCAGCCATTGGTTAATTTTAGAAACGTTGGAAATTCCACCAATCACGCCAAGGATACTTTCTTTCTAACGCTCCATGGTGCGTCGTAGTTATAGATATGTATAGTGTTTAGCTTGACGTGCTGGCGTCTGTACATTCACAGATACTTTAAAACAAAAATTTCCGATTATGAAAGATGGAAGAGAACCTACCGAAGTGTTTTGTTCAATATGTAACAATCATTTTTCAATTAAGTTCAAGGGAGCTGCTGATATTGAAAAACATATCCTAACGGAAAAACATAAAAAAAATAGTCTGACTGTTTCAAGTAACACCAAAATCGACTCTTTATTTCAACCACAAAGTTCTGGACTGACAGACCAAATATCCGCCGCTGAAGCCACTTTAGCTTTCCACACAGTGAAACATCACCAGTCATTTAAATCTATGGATTGCACCAGCCAACTGGTTAAGGCTATATTTGCTGATTCCAACACTGCGAAGAGTATTTCTTGTGCACGAACGAAGACTGAGGCCATTGTAACGGGCGTGATATCTCCGTGGGTAATTGAACAGGTACAAGTCTCATTACAAAATGTCAACTTCTTGGGCGTTTCCACAGATGCAAGTAATCACGGTGCTGAAAAAATATTTCCAATTATGATACAATTCTTCGACTGGCAAGAAGGAATTAAAACAAAACTGCTGGATGTGCTGAGCACACCCAATGAAAATGCTGACACTATAACAGAGATAATTAAAACAAGCTTGCAAAAGTACGACTTGTTGATGAAATGTGTATCATTTACAGCAGACAACGCTAATGTTAATTTTGGCGGAGTAAATCGGCAACCGGGACAAAATGTTTGGACTAATTTAAAAAACTTTCTGGACAAAGATATCGTAGGAGTTGGGTGCCCAGCGCACATACTACACAATTGTATTCAACATGGCACTGATAATCTGCATATTGATATAGAATCTGTAGTAATGAAGCTGTTTAATTATTTTTCCGTATACACCGTACGCACGGAGGCGTTGAAGGATATCAGCGAATATATAGACGTCAATTATCAGAAACTATTGTTTCATAGCAAGACCCGATGGCTTAGTCTGTTTCCAGCGATCGAAAGAATATTGAAGATGTATGAACCGTTGAAGCAGTACTTTTTATCTACTCCTGGTGTACCAATTACTTTGAAGAACTTTTTTGAAAATGAACTCAGCGAAGTTTATTTATTTCTTGCTCACTCATTAATGTCAATATTTCAGACGAAAATTGAAGACATCGAAAAAGAAAACAATTCTGTTTTAGATATTAAAAGAATCCTCGAATCCACACATGAAATTTTAGTTGCACGAGCGAACGCAAACTTCATGCCACTTAAAGTGCGAGAGTTGCTGGCTAAGTGCACTGCGGAAAACCAAGAAGTTTTCAAGCACGACCTTAAAAATATGTATAAGACTTGCGTAGAATATCTGATCAAGTGGATGACGCCTTTAGATGATTTCAAAGTCTTTAATTGGTTGATGCTGAAAAAGGGCCAAATGATCGACTTTGATCAGATTGCTTTATCAATTCATTATCTAAATGGAAAAGGAATACACATAGATGATGTGAAGTTATTCGATGAAATTGCATCTCTGAATAGTTTTTTGACAAAACAGGAAGAAGCATTTTTTGACGTAATGCTTCATGCGTTGTGGGCAAACATTTTCAAGACAATAGGTATTTCACGATTGCCAGAGATACTGCGTATTTGTCAATATATATTTGCAATAACAGCTCAAAATGCAAACGTAGAAAGAGTTTTTTCTATCATGGGAGCTCAATGGTCGAAAGAAAGAAACCGACTAAACGTGTCTTCAGTTCGAGCTCTACTTTTAGTTCAATATAACTTGAAGAGTTTAACTTGTGAGGCATTTTAATAATAATAATAATAATAATAAACTTTATTTCGAGCTGAGACTCATATATGGTTAGTAACATTGTTCTTAAAGCTAAGTGTTAGTAGACAATAAAACAACTCGACACAGACTCACAATACTCACATAGGGTTAGTAACAATATTCTTAAACCTAGTGTTAGTTTACAATAATACACGCTGAGACATGTAACTGACAGCAGTGAATTATATACGGACAATCCACTCTGTCAGCTATCATGCTCAGAACCCTGTTAGGGCTGGCCATGACTCGTGCCACCATTGATGCTGCGCGCTTGCGCATTGTTGTATAAAAACAATCTACATGCGCCGCCGCAAACATCCCTGACGCACTGCAACGCCATGACAAGCCCATCAACTTGCGAAAAGCGTTATTGAATTGGACACGGAGGGCTCCATACGCCGCTTGCGAATAATTCTCCCACAAGCTGCACGTGTAAAAGCTAGTACAGAACGCTCTAAAGAGCGTCACCTTTACGTCTGTAGTACACCGTGCAAACCTGCGGGCTATCATATTCGCACGTACGGACAGAGCCCTCCGTTCCCTTTCAATGTCAGCATTGTCTTTAAGGTCGGTGGTAACCATGTGCCCGAGGTATTTAAATTGTTCCACACGCTCAAGGGGAACGCCGTTTAGCCGTATAGGGGGCACGTTAAGCTGGTATTTGGTCCTCGCCTCAAAAACAATGTATTGACTTTTTTTGACGTTGTACATCAACCCATGTTCTATTGCGTACTGTTCGCAAGTAGACAGTAAAGTCCTAATACCGCTGACTGACGCACTCAGCAGCACCATGTCGTCCGCGTAGCTAAAGTTATTAACGCAGACATCGTCTATATGACAGCCGACATGGTTACTGCTAAGCGCCTCAATCAGGGCATTCATATACAAATTGAAAAGGGCAGGGGACGTTAACCCCCCCTGCCTCACCCCGCAATCCATTTGATATGGCTCCGATAGCACACCCGCCCACCGAACATTATTGACCTGGTTTCCATACCAGTGCTTAAAGATACCTATAAGCTCGAAAGGCAAGCCTATAGCCTCAAGCTTCTTCCATAGAATATCGTAGGAGACCAGGTCAAAAGCCCGAGACAGATCCAGGAAGCAAGCGAAAACAGGTGTATTTCGTTTTGTGTAATATCTGACGGTCTGCTTGAGAGACAAAACTGCACTTTCTGTAGAGAGTCCGGGCCGAAACCCGAACTGGTTATCGTGCAGCACAAGATGTTTGTTCAGTTGTGCATCAAGCAGACCATCAAGTACTTTTGCGACTGTAGTCGCTAGAGAAATAGGTCTATAGTTCTCTTTATCCGAAAGATCGCCTGTTCTGCTTTTAACAATAGGCACCACGATCGTCTTCATTAGATCGGGGGGCAAGTATGAATGACCAATACATAAATTATATAATAATGCTAAAACCCTTGGTAAGTGAGGACCAGCGTGTTGAAAATGCTCGATACTGAGCCCGTCGTGACCAGGGGACTTTCCCTTAGTTATAGACTTTATGACCTTAGCCACATCTTTGGCAGTAAAGCGCGTGCCCACCTCGCCACCACAAGGCTCAGCATCCCGCACCACACGCGAGCTCCCCAACGGCGATTTCACAACAAAATTATTTTTAAAGAGGTTTGCAATGTTCTTTTTATCACTTACACCATTTACGCTAACAGGCAGACCTGGCCGAATATTCAATTTATTTGTGCCCTTCCAAAAGCCACGAAAATCACGCTTTGCATGCTTAGAGGCTATAATGTCCATCTTTATTTGGTCTTCGTGGTTCTGACACCATTTAAGCCGCGACTTGAAAAATGCCCTACTATCCCGCATCTCATCATACACTCGGCCGGTTGATGGTTTTCCACACGACATCCATAAGAGGAAATTCTGTCTAGCCAACCTGTGAGCGCAACTGACGTGCTTATTCCAGCCTGTGACTTGAGCCTTTGTCTTACGACTAACACTTGAACTACAAACCGACGACTCACTGAGCGCACAAACAATATCCGAATACAGCTTATCAATAACAATCCTGTGGTCAACTTTACGGCAAAAAGTATCACCACAGCCCGTTAATTCTACAGGAAAATCAACCAACTTTAACCGCTTGTTACATTCATTGAAATAAAAATTTACTTGCTCCTTGGTTCTTTCTCCCCAAATAACTTGATTATGAGCAATTATAACATCAGGAATCTTAGGTGTTAACAAATCAAATTTACATTCCAATATCAGAGGGTAATGGTCAGACCACAGCACGTCGTTTTTTACGTAAACATTAATCACGGAACTTAGCGCTGAGTGTGTGACTATACAGTGGTCCAACCATCGCCTGGAGCCGTGAGCTTCACTCATAAAGGTATAAGTATCACTCGTTAACCCCAGCTTGTTTATATCAACACAAATCCATTTTTGTTCCTCACAAAAGTTTGTCAACTCATTCATGAACAAAGTATTAGGGTGCGCATTAAAATCCCCCATAACAAATACTGATTCTATACTACAGTCATCTACTACAGCACTCACCGTACCGAGGCAGTCCGTGAAGTCCGGTAAGTTGTCACGCATATCGGTAGGCATATAGATACTCATCACAACAATCGGCCTATTATTCGTTACTATTTTTATTGCACACACACGAGGGTTATTGCACTGTAACACTGACACATTTTGAACTTCGTTACTCCTCCATAACAGAGCAACACCGCCATAAGGTCTTCCGCGTAACATGCCGGTCGTTGTGTCAACAGCCGACGTCCCCGTGGCACTAAAGTTGTCGTCAATGGTGCAAAGGTATGGTATCTCCTCCGGCAGCAACCACGTCTCTTGCAAAGCAATTATGTCGGAAGTTCTACACAGTTCTCTAATGCTGTTTATAGACCTTTTTACACTTTTACAGTTAAACGATACCATTCTGTACAATTTATTCATTATGTTTTGTACCATGGCCGTCGCTATTCAAAACATTATTATTATCGTGTCTCTGTTTATAATGCACAAATCTTCTAAAAATTATGCCTTGAGGCCACAAGTTTTCATCTAAAAATAACGGTACTTTGTGTTCAGATACGAAAAACTTGTATGCCTTGTGGTCCATCTGTTTTTTAGCATTAATTTTCTCTAAGAAAACTATCTCTTGCGTCTTAGATTGAATGTGATTGACAATATCGACCTCCAACGTGTCAAGGTGTACATTGGTTATAAATATTGGTGTTTTCTTACTAGCAGCCTTAAAACCGGTCTTCTCGCACGCGACACCAGTCTGCCCTCTGTACCGGTAGTTAGGTTTTTTCTTCCGACTAACATATTGCCAGTCATTCGCATTTTTGTTCCGTGGTTCATCAATTAACTCAGTAAACTGCGTATCTTTTTGTAGATTACTTACTACTACCTCCGCTAATGACTTATAATTCGTAACCGTCGGCTGCGGCGTCGGCTCGCATCGCATATTGTTACAACCGGCGCTGCTTGACTGCTGCGCACTCACGAGCACACAGTCCGCCGCTATAGCTGACGCACACTGACTCATCAACTGGCTGCCGGCAAGCGAACTATTCGGTGCGCGTGCACTCGGCAATCCGTCGGTTGGCGCGGACGCAAGAACTAGCACTTCTGAACTACCCGATATTTTTCCACTATTATCAAGATTTACAGAAATATCGGTTTTGTTTGATGAGGAACTTAAAGAAATAGGGAGTTCCACGCAGTCACTGCCCAAACATGAAGCCCCTCGTTTATTATTCACATTGCAACTAGGTGACATTACTAAAGGCAAACATTTAATTTGTTGCATATCCAATTTAAGTTCTGCCAGTTCCTTCGTTGTAGCATACCTTGATTTTACATCCTCAATTTCTCCCTTTAGAAAAGTGAGATCCTTTAAGAGCTTGGTACAGTCCAAGTGATCGAAAGTAATTGGAGGTAGTTTTTCCAACTGACGAGCCACAAACACTGGTATAATATCTGGGTCCACTGTCTTAAAAATGTTTATTATATCGTTAAGGTCACGCTTTTCTTTTCCCTTACACTTTCGAACTATTTTTCGCTGAGTCATTGGAAGCGATTCAAATATCAACGACTTTGAAGCTTGAATTTCGTCACTCGTGAATGCTGATGTACATACGCGCACTAACGTATCCTCGTCTATTACCGATATTTTATTTTGAATATAGGATAGCAATTCATCTATTACGATGTTACACTGGGCACATTTTATAACTTTCGTCATTTTACCAACACTCGCGCGTCGCGAAAACGGTAAACACGCCATGCACATATGAATGCGCGCGTGCGAATGATTTGATTTTATAAATCAATAATCAAAGAAAAGAATTTACTTAAAAAGGTTTCATCAAATATTAAATACGACAAAATTAATTAAGTACCTATTTGGATAAATAAGTATTGATTTTACCTGCAAATGTTGGTAACATTATTTTTAAAGATGATTATTGAAGATGATTATTTTTAGTTTGTTTTACTTTGATAAATAAGGATTGATTTTAACTGCAGCTGCAATTGTTACCAAAAGAAGATTGTTTTTAGTTCGTTTTACTTCGATAAATAAGTATTGATTTTAACTGCAATTGTTACCAAAAGAAGATTATTTTAAGTTTGTTTTAAATTAATACATAAGTATTGATTTTAACTGCAATTGTTACCAAAAGAAGATTATTTTTAGTAGTTTAATAAGAGAGATCTTTAAAATGTAACCTGTTTTTTATTAAAAATCCTGAGCTATCACTAGATTTTGCTAAATCCGGCCGGAATCCTGAGAAGAGTCGAATAATCCTGAAATCTCAGGACAAATCCTGAGATATGGTAACCCTATGCCCAAGGACGTGGTATTTATTGGTCCTCAGTACTCAGCCGCATTCAAAGAGCAAATACTCGAGTACTTCACACGCAACCCACGGAATAGTACTAGAGATGTAGCAAGGCGATTTGGTATCAGCCAATTTTACGTATGGCATCTGCTGAACCGAATGGGAAAACATCCGTACCATTTCCGTCGCACGCAAGAACTTTATGACGCTGACCCCCAAGCACGCATAGCTCTGTGTACGTGGCTGCTCCAGAAGTGAACATTCTGTGGACGGATGAGTCTACCTTCACGCGTGTAGGAATTTTTAATATTCACAATGAACATTATTGGGCGTTCAACAATCCACACGCAATAAAACAACACTCTCACCAAATTCGATTCAGTGTAAATGTGTGGGCCGACATTATTAATGATGAGTTAATTGGGCCAGTGTTCATCGATGGGAATTTAAATGGTGCCACCTACTTGGACATTCTGACAAGAGCGATACCCGAGTTAATGGAAGGCGTTCCTGTGGCTTCTCTTCAGCAACTGTATTACCAACATGATGGTTGCCCCGCACACTGCGACTCAAGTACGCACGTACTTGAATAATGAATTTGGTGAAAGGTGGATTGGGAGAGGTGGCCCAGTGGCATGGCCAGCCAGAAACCCCGATTTAACTCCACTGGACTTTTATTTGTGGTCGGAGGTAAAAAGGCTGGTCTACACTGAAGAAGCTACCAGTCGGGACCAGCTAAAACAAAAAATTGAAAGTGCGTTCGAAGTATTGAGGCGCGATACAAACACGTTGCGAAGCCTAAAAGACAATTTGCAAAAACGTGCCCGTCTGTGTATTGAAGTTAATGGACAACATTTTGAGCAATTACTTCAATACAGGTAGGAACTGTAAATAATGTCATTTAATTGTGTAAATCCCTAGTTGATTCTAATTAATCGTTGTAAATAATTAGATTCCAATTTTTTAAATACGCCTGAAATATTCGCTGTCAATTTTGTACCTACATTCTGAACTGTGATGTGAGTAGGTAACTAAAATTTAGGTTATTAATTTTGGTAAGTTAGTTACTCACAAAAATTAATAATTAACTTTAGATAGAATTTCTGACGGTCCTAAGCCCGATAAGTATGAAGGGAAAATTGGAGTCAATGACCGTTGTCTTGGTAACGACGGTCAATACATTAATGAAAAGTAGTTGTTAATTTAAAAATACAATTTATAATAAAGTTTTCTGAATAATGGCGGATTTATATTTGGACAACCTAATACAATTAGAAATTACACTCGTTTTAGTTTTAATTTGCGAATAATAGTTTAATTCGTCAGACTTACTTATTGTTCCAACCAATTAATGTTTTGTTTTGAATATTATCACCCAATGCGAGTTGTTTTGTAACATTAAATGTTTCGTTAGGGTTCGCGCGGTCAAAGTTAAAAACCCATTTACGTAAAACTAGACATGCGGAATTTAAAATCTGACTAGTACCTTCGCACATTGCATTTAACTCCGATATACTATTTGCACCACAGACTAAATCTTCGACGTAAAAAATATTTTTAATGGTCTCCGCTACGTACGGCACCTCACAATTGTTAGCCATCGGGCAGACTAGACGGCAGGACGGTAAGTGTATAAGCATGCAGAACCAGCAAAATGCTTGGACAGCAGAGCTTGAGAGAACTCTACTCAATATACATTACTTGTAGCTACGTTAACGTGTAAGGTAGTGTCATCTGTCTGAATTAATTTGTTAACGCCTACGCCATCTAGTGGCACCAAAGGACGGACATCGACAACTTGAAGTTGCTGATGACGACGCGCTACGGACCGCGCCACCAATCAACGCGTGTTATTCATGTCGGCCAATAAATGCTAGCGGCTACTGGCGAAGTTCACTCTAATCGGATCTAGCATTCTGCAATCCACGTTTTTTATATAGAATCCGTTAAAAAATTCAGTCAACACATTTTGTAAAGATTATTTTACTCAACAATAAATATTAGTAATGGTCAAATAATAAACTATTCATTTCCAAGAGTCAAAGTCGACATACCATTATTACCCCGATACACACGACCACGGAGAAGAACTGGGCTGCAGAGACACATACCAGAGCTTCGGTATTAACAAATTAAATTAAAATTTGGATGTCCTCGAGCGTATCTGGTCACTAAAAATAGAATGTGCGTGTGTGTCTGTGCGCTATTTCTTACTTTCGTGGAGAGACATGAGACAATCTGTTCTGTATGTTAGGTTAGCGGTTCAAACAGCGAGCGCCCTTATTTATTAACATGTAAGCTAGTGTCGGCTGTATGAATTATTGCTCCGAAGACTTTACAGTAACAAGGTGATATTGAGTTTTAGAACTAAAATAGTGTAATAGGCGCCGAACCAGTATTTTACTGCATTCATTGATATTATTAGGTCATTCTACTCAAAGAGATTTTAACACTGAAAAATATTGTCGTTTCATCGGGTGGAACAGGCGCCGAACCAGTATTTAACTGCATTAGTAGGAATTCATACTCCACCTTTCGTTTCATCGAGTGGAATAGGCGCCGAACCAGTATTTTACTGCATTCATTGATATTATTGGGTCATTCTACTCCTTCAAGTGACGGAGGCGAACGGAGTGAGCTGGAGGAACGGAAGGTGGAGTAGGATGCCCAATAATATCCTACTGCCCACCACAAGCGACGACTGGTGATTAGAACATGTCCATGTTTATGGCAAAAACAAAAAAAAGGATATTTATTCCTATGTTTGCAGAGCTATGTCGCCCATTGAAGATGACGGCGAAATAAAAGTAATGTTTCTCCGGGTTATTAGTAAATATGCCAAAACGTTTCAAATTGACAATAAAGACATTCGCTACGTAAATTACGAAGACATTTTAATCTTGCCAACGCCTACATGTTTAGATGCGAACAAAAAAAAATACAGGTTCTACCAATTAGAAGAAAGAAAGAAAGAAAGAAAATACGTGTACGACACTTTGAATTTCTTTGGCGGTGGTGTCCCCTTTTTATGCCATTGCATGGACTCTTGTTTGGACTCAGGCTCAAAGTGATGAACCCATGTTTCATCTCCGGTAACAATCCGCTCCAATATCTGTGCAGGTTCGTCTCCACACAACTCCAAAAATTGTTTTGACGCATCGACGCGCTGCTGTTTCTGAAGCGGCGTGAGCATTCGCGGTACCCATCTTGCACTGACTTTTGTCATACCCAGGTGGTCATGTAGGATTCGCAAAATGGTGGTATCTGATACTCCAACTAATGCAGTAACTGTTTTTTCTTCAAACGGGTTTCCTCCAGTACAATTTTTTTCACTTTATCAACGATGTCTGATGTGGTGGCCTCAACTGGCCTTCCTGAGCGGGAGTCGTCTTCAATCGACTCCCGACCATGTTTAAAAAGACCATGCAACTTGTAAATCATTGATTTACTAGGGCAATGTTCCCTATAAACGGTTTCCATTTCATTTAAAATGGTCTGAGCGTTCCTTCCTCGCTTCGTAAGGAGTTTTATCACAGCACGGTGTTCAATTTTCTCTATAGTTTCAGTTTTCTTCCGGATTGACTTGTTTAGCAGGAGAGTGTTCGTAAACAAATGGCGCAATAGGGCTGAAACTCCATTTATCAGGTTGGTGGAAAAATCTTGCACAAAGATATAAGACTTAATGAATTTATTGATAACTTTGTTATTTACAATAATTAATCAGTAATGTAATGCCCAAATAACTCTTTTACTCTGGCCCATCTAGTTGGTAGATTGTTGATGCCCTACGCCCAGAATTCCGGAGGCTGTGCAGACAAGAAATTGTTCACTGCCTGAGGTAGTTTTGAAAATTTTCCTCACGCAAATAAAGATTTAGTGGTCGGAACAAGTGATAGTCGGATCGCGAGATCCGGTGAGTACGGTGGGTGGGCAACCGGGTGCCATCCAAGCTCTAGTCTCCGAAGTGACATGATCTCATTATCATGGAGTAAGTGAACATTTACACGTCTCGGTCGTTTTTCTCTTATTGCGTCAGCCAGTTGAAGCTGTTCAGTATAAATGAAAGTCGTAATCGTCCTTCTCGCAGGGAGAATCTCGTAATAGAGTGGGCCCTTCGCATCCCACCAAACAGAGAGAAGATGCTTGCGTGAGTGACGGTTCGGCTTTGGCTGCGTTGGTGGCTCTGCGTCGTAAGGAAGCCAGACGGCGTGCCGTGTGTTGTTATCAGAGAGAATCCAGCTCTCATCGCCGGTGACCAGATCTTCAAGAAACTCTTTCCGATGTGGCTGAAAAAGAAGCGATTCACAAATACTAACTCTGACTTGACGATGACTGTCAGTTAGTTGATGTGGAATCCATCGTGCCATTACATTACGATAGCCGAGTTTGTGTAAATGAGCCTCGACGGTCGAATGATGACAGCCAAGAGTCTCTGCCAAATCACGCGTATTTATTTCTGGATTAGCCTTTAAACAGCGGAGTAATTCCTCATCGTCGAAGGTGGATGGTCGCCCAGATCGCTCGTGATCTTCAAGAGTTATATCTCCCGATGCAAAGCGAGCAAACCAGCGGCTTATCTTCCATCGCGGTACAACACCTTCACCGAACGCTTTGCTGATGTTAGCGGTAGCCACACTCACGTTGTGTCCCTGACGCCACTCGTAAAAGATGATCGTTCGGTGTTCCTAATCATTTTCACAAACTAACCAAACTTGCGGGATGTCGCTACGCCCCCGTAAGGGGGCGCGGCGTGCGGCGTCGGGGCATGGCCCCCCGACCGCGAAAGCAATACGGTGGCCCGTAACCACGGGCCCCTCATTTTGATCGCCGCTGGCGGAAGGATGTTTGGGCGTGCGGCATACACGCCCATGTAGAGAGGTGTCTGAAAATTTGTGTCTGTAGGCACGCCACGACGTTGATGCCCAACGCCGCTTGCTTCACCGTTAAATCGGCGGACAACCACTACCGGGTGAGACCCCCACCTACATGGGGGAAGCCCAGCAGATGGCCATCCAGCGACAGATTTACGGACTCGACGTTCCTACAGAAGGGGTGTATGGCCCCCCTCACCTCCCCGTTTTCAGGTCGAGCCGAGCCCGGGTGATGAGAAGGGACCGTGTTCTGAGTGTGTGGGCGGTATTGTACTGTGTAACACCGCCCGGTGTATACGCGAGTCGCCCGCCCGCATAAAAAGAGCCGCGACTTCGCGTGTGAGTTGGGTGCCTGTATAGAGGTGAATGTCTGTTGTTTGCTACGTGACACGCCTATATTAACCTAGCACGCGCCACGCAACAGATGCATGTATTTGTATGGAGTCAGTGTCACAAGTGAGCCGCGTGTAGACTGAGAGCGACTCACTCGGAAGTCCAGTCCGGTGATGGGGTCAGTCGTCCGCAACTAGGTCGCGGGGCAAGGGCCTCCTCGCGTCTGGGGGGCGCGTATGCCAGGGCGCTATCTGCTTGACATGAGGCCAAGCGGATGCGTCGGCACGCGCGAACATCCCCTTCGCGAGGCGCCGCACAAACTCATCCAGGCTCTCAATCCGGAGGTCCCTCTGAATGATATCGTTCCTCACGAAGCGAGGGGCGCCAACGATGGTCCGCAACGCAAGGTGTTGTTGCGTGCGGAGGAGCTTGCGGTTCGTCTCGCTCGTGAGGGCGAACCATGCAGGGGCGGCGTACGTCAGTATTGGGCGCACGTACAACTTGTACACGCCCAACTTGACGCGCGCCGGGATGCGGGACGAGAGCACTGGTCGGAGGAGGTTGCGGGCGACCCTACCTTGTGCGACAACATTGCGGACGTGTGACCCCATTGTGAGCCGACGGTCGATGGTGACGCCCAGGTACTTGACCCGGGGCGACCACTCGACGTCAGCTCCCTGCAGCTTCAAGGGTGGTGGGAGAGGCGCGGACCCGGTCACCATCGCCTGCGTCTTACCCACGTTGACCGACAGCCGCCACTTGGACAGCCACTCGGGAAGCAGGTTGAGCGCGCGCTGCATCTTGACCGCCGCGTACTTCGCATTAAGCGAGGTGGTAATGTACGCGGCGTCGTCGGCGTACAGCGCGAGCATCGCGTCCGGAGTGGTGGGGATGTCATCGGTGTAACGTGAGTAACACGCCGGCGACACGCAGCTGCCCTGCGGCACACCGGCGAGCACCGGGCGGGCGCTTGACAGCGCTCCGTCGACCACCACCCTGAAGGTCCTGTTGGAGAGAAAATTAGAGACCACCATAACAACACGACGGGGCGCGTCTGAGGTGGCCAGCTTATAAATGAGGCCATCGTGCCACACACGGTCGAAGGCCTTCTCCATGTCGAGGAATACTGCAACCGCGTACTCCTTTTTGTTCATCGCCGCCGAGAGGTGGTGCAGTACCCTCGACAGCTGAAGCGTCGTGCTATGTTCCGCCCGAAACCCGAACTGTTCCGGTCGTGGCGAGATATGAGGCTCGAGATGTCGCAGCAGGAGTGCTTCGAACACCTTGGAGATAGTCGGCAGCAGCGTGATTGGCCGATAGCTCTCCGGCTTCAGGATGTTTTTCCCCGCCTTGGGCAGCATAATGACGCGCCCCTCCTTCCACGAAGCAGGGAAGGTCCCCGTGCGCAGTATCCCCGTGAACAGGCGCGCCAGCGCCGCTACCGTACGGAACGGCAGGTGGCGCAGCACTGTATTGGTGATACCGTCGGCACCGGGGGCCTTCTTCGGCTTCGTCCTTAGGATGGCGCGTCTGACTGCCCCAGGCGAGAAAAAGATGGCGTCCTCCTCGGGAGCTATCGGCGTGGCGAAGTAGTCCCCAAGGTGTTTCTCGACCGCTGCGACATGCTCGGTGTCGCTGGTCGGGTTCGGGCAGAACTGACGCTCCAGGTGTTCGGCGAAGACCTCCGCCCAGTCCTCCGCTACATACTTTAGCGCCCCGTCGCTGTTTAGCAGCGGTCGCACCGGGGCTGGGGTGTTCGTCAGCTGGCGGCAAAGTCGGTGCACTGACGGCCAGCTGTCTGTCGTGGCGTCAATGCGTTCCTCCCAGCCCGCGGCGGTGTAAGCCTGGAGCTCGGCCTTTACCTTCTCCGCGAGACGGTTTAGCTGCCTTTTGATGGTGGGGCATCTCAGTTGTTGCCACTGCTTGCGAAGGCGCCTCTTCGCGGCGATCATTGACCTAATATGCGCCGGCAGGGGCGGCAACAGCACTCTCCCCTGCGGCTGCGTCGTCGTCGCCGCTTCTAAGGCGCTTTGGATGCAAGCAGTGACATCCTCCGCCGTCTGGTCCACGTCCGCGGCGGTAGTAATAGGCCGAGTCGGCGTGGTGGTCTCTAACTTCTCTTCAAACACTGTCCAGTCCGTTAATCGACGTGGCGCTGTGGGCTTCAGTCGGGTCGGCATACCCGATAAGACGACGAGCACGGGTTGGTGGTCTGACTGTAGCTCGTCGTCTATCACTTGTTGTGTGGCCTGACAGTGTAGCCCTCGGTGGACTACGATGTCCAGCACATCCGGTAGGTGGCCGGCAACGTCCGGGTAGTGAGTCGGCGTCTCTGGGCCGGACACCGTATAGCCGAAGGCTTCCGCGTCCGCAAAGAGCCGCCTCCCCTCGGTATTCACGAGCGACGAATTCCACGCTGGGTGCTTACAATTGAAGTCCCCGGCGAGGAGGGTGGCGTGCTGTGACGCATGCAACAAGGCCCGCAGCTCGGTGTGGTCCAAGCGGGCCGCGGGCGGCTTGTAGCATGCGTAGATGTTGATGTCCTCGCCGGCCACGTGCAGCTGAACACCCAGCGCGTAAAATGTGCTGAGCGACGGCAAGGGGAGTTCCTGGTGGACGACTCTTCGCCTCACAAGTACCGCCAGGCCACGGTATCTAATATTATGAGCCGACCGTTCATCCTTCCTGTAAGCGAGGTATCCCGGGAACCTGACCCTGTCCTCGGGTCCCAGGAGCGTCTCGCTTATGAGCGCCACGTCGATATCTTGTTCCCTCAGGAGATGGCGGAGGGGGGCGACCTTATCCCTTAGGCCGCGGGCGTTCCAATGTAACACCCTTAACGGTCTAGCCATGGTACAGGGTTAGTAGCGTGGCCAGACCGTCAAGGATGACAGTCTCTATGTCTTGACCCTGCCTGATGGCCTTTATTAGGTCCATCAATAGTTGAATGGCGCAGGCCGTGAACTCTTTTTTGTGTGCGCCGGCAGCGCCGCCGCTTTTCTCTTTGGGGAACTTTTTTAGTTCCCCCTGTTGCCGCCACGATGGCCCGGCGCTGGCGTCGACAGCGCCGGTGGCGGGTTTAGGTGGTTCCTTATTTGTCCGCGGCGCTATGCCGGCGCTAGCGGTGGGTTCCACTGTTGTTTTCTTTTGTGCGGCCTGCGCCCCATCTGAGGCAGGGCCGGCCTCTGGGATCTCTTCCTGGGTCGCTGGGGGCTTGGGCTTCTTACCCTTCCTTTTCCCCCCTCGTCCCTTCTTCCTCCGCCTTGAGGAGGTTCCTTGGCTCCGATCTGTGGGCCCGTTGGCCGCCGCCATCAGCGTCGAGCCTTGGGCCTCTTCTGGCCTCTCTTCTGTAGGCCTCTCTGTGGCCTCTTGCGGCCGTCGTGTGGTGGCCGTGATGGCGGCAGTCCCCGCTCGCTTGTTCCTGATCTCCGCCTGGAACACGGGGCACTTGATGTTGCACGCGGGGTGCGGGCCACCGCAGTTGACGCAAGTGGCCGGCTCGTCCCGCGGGCGCGGGCAATCACGTGCCGCGTGCTCGCCTCCGCATCGTACACAAGCGAGCGGTCGGTGGCACTGGTGCGAACTGTGCCTGAAACGTTGGCACCTGTGGCACTGAGCGGGCCCACGTTTGCCTCTCCAGGCCTCGATCTTGACACCACGCATGTACATGAACACGGTGGTGTCATAGATGGCCCGGACATCAGGGGTCTTCTTTAAAATGGCGTGGAATACACAGCCGGGTCGTCCCTGTGCACCTTTAATATGGCGCACGTACTCCGGCTGGTATCCCATCGCTCGGAGCTCCTCCTCTATCTCCTGGGGATTGGTGTCCGCTGGTAGCCCCCTTATGGCTACCTTTAGGTTCTTCTCCGCTGGCAGCGAATAGGCAAACCAAGAGACGCCGCTGTCCTTTTCCAGGCCAGTCAGGTACCTCTGGACCAGCCTGTACTCTTCCTCCGAGTCGGGGGTAAAACGGACCCCCGTCCCGTACGGACGAGCATTAGGAGGCCGGCCCAGCTTGGCGCTGATGGCCCTAAAGTGGGCGGCCCAGTTGGGGAGCCTCTCCACTACCAGCGGTGGGTAGCGTGGCTTCTTCCCCGGCTTCTTCGTCGTCGTCGCCGTCGCCGTCGTCGTCGGCGTCGTCGTGGCGCCGGGGGCGATAGCGGGGGGTAACACAGAAACAGAGGGGGCAGGGGGTAAATTTGATGGACTTACCCCTGCGGTCGTCATTTCCAGTGTCGGAGTCGGCGGAGGCGAGCGCACTGCGTCGGCGAAGGTGGGCGACGCTGGTTCGCCCAGGTCCAGCCGCTTCGCCTCCATGTTCGTTTCGCCGGAGCTCCTCCTGCGATGTTTCCTTGGGGGCCTGGGTTCGGCGAGCGCAAACTCGAAGCCAAACCCAAGCGGGGTGTCGGCTCCTCCCACGGTGGGCCGGGCATCGGCTCGCGGTGTCGTGTCCGAGGACACGTCGTCGCGACCGGACCCGGCCGAGCCCGCCGATGCGAGCGACATGCTCGATCCCGCACGCGATGAGCATGCCGACAGCATGGCGGGCGAATCGTAGGCGGAGGTGCGGGGGGGCGCCGGCGACGCCGGCGCCTGCGACGCAGATGCCGGGCCCGCCAGCGAGAAGCGGGGACCGGGTGCGGCAGGCGCGGGCGGAGTCGCGAAGCGCGGTAGTGGCGCGGCGGAGCGCACGGTGGACGCGCGGGGGCGCGCAGCCGGGGCGGGAGCGCTCGCGGGCGGCGCAGCGGTGCGCGCGGCTTGCGATGTGGCGGCGCGCATGACGGGTGGCGCGGCGGCGCGCGTGGTAGGCGGCGCGGCGGCGCGCGAGGTAGGCGGCGCGGCGGCGCGCGCGGCGGACTGCACTGCGGTACGCGCGGTGGACGTCGCGGGTGCAGAGGTACGGGCGGGTGCGGTCGCGCGCGTGGGTGGTGGTGCGCGGCTGGTCGACGCGACAGGCCCCGGGGCCTGTATTGGTACCGGGCGGAAGCTAGCGGGGCGCACGGGCACCTCCCGCTGTCGGCTCGACGGCGGCGTCGGCGAAACGCGCACTTGCGTCGACGTCGCCAGCGGATCGGCAGCTACTGCAGCCCCCGTTCCCCCCCCTCTTCGTCCCTCCTCTTCTTTCCTTCGTTGCGATGTCCCAGCTGTCGGTGGAACGGTCGACGCGTCGCCGATGTTCGGCAGCGACATCGCCCGGTCCAACGCCGGCTGGGCCTCCGGGGACCCGGCATCGCGGCCCAACGAGCCGCGCGTGCCGGGTTTCGGCATCGTGGTAGGTGTGGCCTTTCCGCGACCGCGGCGGTGAGCGGGCTCACCGAGCAGCCTGGTGGCTCCCTCTGTGCTTACACAAGTGCCGGCTGGTACTAGTGTAAACACAGAGAAAAACAAAATAAAAAGACGGTCCGCGCGGAACACAAGTACCCACACTCGCACTAACAATAGAACTAGTGTGGACGGGCCACAAGCTGATCCTATCACAAACTAACCAAATCCTCACTAGCGCGCCTTTATATACTCGTACCCTTGATGTGATAGCTTCGAGAACCTTCTACAATATTCTTACGTATCCCAGATCAATACTAAATATTCCGGAAAATTCTAGTAATTTACAATTTCTTGTGCAATATTTTCCCGCCAACCTCATACGAGTATATACTAATGATGAGGGTCAAATTATTATGATACTAAAAGAGCGCTCCTATCCCCACTCCATCCCCTCCAGTCCACGAACTTTTGGACCTCCCCTTGTAGTGCGCGTCAAATAAAGTTGCCGCTCTGGAACCAGGCTTTCCGATGCGTATGGCATGGCGCGCTGTTGTTTTAAGGTGAATGGATACGTCAATCTGCAATTATGACTTAACTTTGAAAACGAACTCCTCATAAGCGCATGGTTCAAATGCTGTGAAAAAATTTTTATGATGTGTGCCATACAGTTTAAAATAAAATTGAAGTTCAGTTTTATTAATATGATTGTTACTTTTTACAGAAAAAATTATACAAAATTGCTATGTTTCATGTTTATATTTTCGAACTGCTTCCAAACGCATGAAGCAATTTAGATCATTCTTTCACCAAATTATAGACAAAAAATAGCTTTAAAATCATGAAGTTCAAAAAATTCAGATAAGTTATGTACACGTGACAATAAAGCAATAAACTGATATTAGCTGACGCGATCATATCAACACCGGCGCGCGGGGACGCGGGCGGCAGTGTTTCTCTAGCATTCGCACGGGGAGGTTGTGTCGCTCGTTGTCCTTGCTCCTGTCAGTTGCATTTCTGATTTTCGGGTCAAAGAAGTAACAACGCAGATAGTGAATTAGGCATAGTAAGATCGGATTGAAACGTTTCGCACATTTGCGCTCGGACGCTGTGATCAGTGATTAGTAATCCTTGTAAATATTTATTTAGTGATAATTTTGTTTGCGCTTGGACGCTTAGTATTTTTTTTTTTTTTGTAAATAGATGTACATAGATAGTTTATATAAACACTGAGTAAATAATTTGTAAAAATTGGAATTAGTTGTTCGAATCTCGTAAAGGACATATTGTATAAAGATGCTATATCTCAGGCCAGTTCAATGAAACACGGGAAAGAAAATGAAAAAATTGCTATCGATCAATTAGAAAAACAAAAGAATGTTAAAATTACACCTTGTGAACCGTTCATAGATGAGGAAATACAACATCTTGGAGCCACACCCGATGATTTGATTAACGACGACACAATTGTCAAAATAAAGTGTCCTTTGACAGCATTTAAAAAAGAATTCAAAGAAGCTGTGAAAAAATATACATTCTATAAAATTAACACAGAAGGCGAATTGGTCATAAATCAAGCACATAATTGGTATTTCGTGATTTGGCAGAGACTCTTGGCTGTCATCATTCAACCGTCGAGGCTCATTTACACAAACTCAGCTATCGTAAAGTAATGGCATGATGGATTCCACATCAACTAACTGACAGTCATCGTCAAGTCAGAGTTAGTAGTTGTGGTTCGCTTCTTTTTCAGCCACATCGGAAACAGATTCTTGAAGATCTAGTAACCGGCGATGAGAGCTGGATTCTCTATGATAACAACACATGGCACGCCGTCTGGCTTCCTTACGACGCAGAGCCACCAACGCAGCCAAAGCCGAACCGTCACTCACGCAAGCATCTTCTCTCAGTTTGGTGGGATGCAAAGGGCCCACTCTATTACGAGCTTCTCCCTGCGAGAAGGACGATTACGACTTCCATTTATACTGAACAGCTTCAGAATCTGGCTGACGCAATAAGAGAAAAACGACCGAGACGTGTAAATGTTCACTTACTCCATGATAATGCGCGACCTCATGTCGCTTCGGAGACTCTACAAAAAATCGTAGAGCTTGGATGGCACCCGGTTGCCCACCCACCGTACTCACCGGATCTCGCGCCATCCGACTATCACTTGTTCCGACCACTAAAGCTTGATTTGCGTGAGATAAATTTTCAAAACTACGAAAACCTCAAAATGGCAGTGGACAATTTCTTTTCTGCACAGCCTCCAGAATTTTGGGAGTAGCGTATCAATAATCTACCAACTAGATGGGCAGGAGTAATAGAGTTATTTGGGGATTACATTACTGATTAATTATTATAAATAACGAAGTTATCAATAAATTCATTAAGTCTTATAACTTGGTGCAAGACTTTTCCGTCAACCTGATATATAGAATGTATGCTTCCTGTATTGGTAGATCCAAGATACCCTCGAAACCAGAAAAAGAGAGATCCGCAATTAATTCAAGAAGCAATCAATGGAACGCAAAAACAGGAATATCAAATCTATTAAGAAGAACCTTGAGAAACCATAATATGACGAAAAATGTTTTAAAACGAAGAGAAAAAAAAACAGAAAACAGGTGATAAAGAAAATATACATCGACAGTTTGAAGATGGACAAAAGTCATGCTCTACTGAAAGAGAACAACATAAAACTATCCACTCTTCATCTGTATACTTCAGAAATTTACAATTTGATGAGTTTTTAATTTATTTAAATAGAAGCTAATGAAGATTTGTTTGATTTGTGTGTGTATTGTGATGATTATTGATTATTTTGTGTCCGTATTATAATGTTAGGTATTGTGATATTAGTAATAATATTTGAGATTATTATCAATAATGTAATGTGTGTTATGTATATTTTTTTAATAAAAATATCATTATGTACGATCTAGTTTTTTTTTTTTTTAATTTAAATCACTTTACAAATCACAATAATCACTTAGAAACCTAACTGAAGTGACAGCTAACGTTCATATTTACCTACTTAGATATAGAGAAGGTACATAAAAGACGAAGCTAAATAAAAGATAAAATTTCCACTAGGTACCTGGTGATTACTGCAGAAAAGCGCAAAATTTCAAAGGCAGCGGATCGTATTATCAAATATGTGCGCGCTAGGCGCACGTATTTGATAATACGATCCGCTGCCTGCATTTGGTCGAGAGAGAGCGAGTTATAAAAGTTCAAGTAAATAAACAAAGTTGCACATCTGCGCTGCGATACGTGGACATCTTTGGTATCGGGTAGGTGTGCGGAGGCGCGCGGAGTTCGCGCTTGGCTCCGCCCAGACGCCGAAGGTCATTCACGTATATTATCGCCTTAATAATATCTTAGGCCGCGCATAAGATCGAATCCGACTGCCAACGGCTCAATGTTTTTTTTATGTTTTAATAAAATATTTTACATTTATTTGTTCAATGCATTGCTTAACTATTAGCAAGTCTTCTTTATATTTGGGTTGGAATATATTAATTGTCTACCCTCTAAAAATGGCAAATCATATATGTGTCTGATATATATGTGGGAATTGTTCTATATGGGCTGAATAAAAGCACTGATGTTCTTGGTAAACTTGAATTTTTATTTTCACGCGTCTTCCTAGCTAACGTTAACGTCTTTCCTTCCTTCCTCGTATTTCCGTCTCACACCTTCCACCTTTTTAACATTCGTTTGCTTTCTCTTTCAATCCTTGAGTACATCATATTTTCATCTCTTTCATTCAACATGCTTCACATCTGTCATTCATCTTTACGTTTCATTCCATACATCTTTCATAACATTCCGATCCTACAACTCGGCCATTCTGGCTGTCCCCAGTCAGATCTAAACTGAACAAACAGAACAACACCATTCACAACTAGAACTTTACAATAACCACTTAATTTGAATAAAACTTTACACTCCATGTCATGCCCTTCTTCATTTAACCATATCAGTACTAGGTACATAACAGATTAACAAACTCAAACTTATTTACTTACAGTTACATCTTACAATAAACCTAATTCCTACTACTTATACGGAATGACATGATTTACTTCCAGTTACATTTTACTAAAAACACAAAGGTAACAATGAGTGTACACCATACTATAAGGTGCACTGCATGAGAACCAATAAACAACATTCATCAGGCAAAACTTTTAAAACTAAGTTATTCACTTAAATTATTTAACTAAAAATAACAAGTCAATCTTCACATCTTCAACAAGTACATCAAATGGAAATTTATAGAAACTAACACAGAGTACATAACTAGTATTCCAATGCTTCGAACAAAATGGTACCTACATACTTTAGTTAAATGTAAATAAACTATATTAAAAAATGTTTTGAATTTTCTTAAAAAATGCGAAGAAACTTTTTCCCCAACCTATTATTTAAGTTCTTTTTTATGCTTTTTAGAGATCCGTCTAATTTCTGTACACTGCGTTCTATTGTCTAAATAAGACTATAAGAGAAAGTGCATTGCCCCTTATTCCATATGCATTAAGTTTATGTAAAAGCATTCTATGATCAACCAGATCGAATGCTTTCGTCATGTCCATACATATGGCGCTAATAGGAGTTCTTTCATCAATATCTGTCATAATAGTATTGAGGAAATCATAGATAGCCATATTTATAGATGTGTTTTTTCTAAAACCCTTCTGTTCTCTTACCAAGATGTTGTGTTTCGTGAAAAAGGAACACATACGGTGATAGATAGCCTTCTCAAATATTTTTGATATTACTGGTATTAGGGCAATGGGTCTATAGTTATTAATATCAGTTTTGTCATTTTTTTTAAATAAGGGCTTAATTATTGTTGGTTTTAGTTTATCAGGATAAATTCCAGAGCTGATACTAACATTAATGATGTGGCAAATGAGGCCAGATATCACATCGGAGACAAATTTTAATACTTTTGTAGAGATAGCATCATACCCTACGCTAACTTTATTTTTTAAATCCTGTATTATTCGGTATACTTCATTTGGTGTAGTTGGGGCCAAAAATACTGATTCACAACATGTGTTCGGTATCTCACAGCTCGCAGATCTTGAAGCCTTCGAAAGTAATTCTGCTTGATTCACAAAGTGATCGTTAAATGTGTTTGCTATGTCACTGGGGTTTGTTATTGTAACCCCGTTATTCTTTATTTCTGTTATATGTTCAAAGGGAGGGCAATGTTTATTTTCATTTATGATCTTCCATGTATCTTTTGATTTATGTGTTGATGTCATTATCTTATGGTTATTTTTTGCCTTTTGCGTCAGTTTTATTATTTTCTTTAGTTTTTGTGAGTAATTTTTAAGTTTAGTTAAGTTAAGTTTAGTTTAGTTAAGGTTTTGCTCGTAGTTGCCAAAGAAGTTGTCTTTTATTTTTGCTACATCGTCTTATACCGGGTGTTAACCAATTCGGATTCCTTTTTAACTTAATTTTTTTGTTGATCAAGGGAAAACATAAAGTCATAAAACAACTGGAATAATTCCATAAAATTATTGTATGCTAGATTAGGATCATCAGCTTGATAAATATCACAAAACGATAAAGGAGTTAAACATGATCTAAAGAAGAATGAGCAAAATGGTACCCGGCTCCAATAGATATGATTGTAGTGTCGTTTAAAAGGTCTTACCAAGAGGAACAATTTTTACTATAGCCGCCACTCTCAAATCTGATTGCGTTTGAAGATAAACGACAGTCTTACTAACTAATAAAAACCCTGTTCCTTCAGTTTCCCTTTGCTTTCCAGGGCCACAGTAACCTGTTTAGACAGTCTCGTGGCCCCGGCGATAAACATACATATACGAGTATATTAGTTACCACTTATTTATGTAAGAAAATGAGTACCAAGGTAATATTTTCGGCATTTCCGTTCATGTTTTCTATTAATAACGTTTTTACGTAAGACTTTGCCATGCACTCCTCATTTTAACTCGAGTCCCGTTGCTCCTGAGCGCGGGGTGTGCGCAAGAGCAGCGGGGGAGGGAGAGGAGGGGATCGACTGACACCAGACGTGTTCGCGTCCTGCGTCAGTCGCTCGTTCGTTTTGCGCTCGTGACGACGTTTAGCTGCTGTTTGAGTTTCTTTTGTGCTTTCATAACTCGGTTTTATTAACTACTGACCCCTGCGCTCCTACTGGACTTGTTACCCGCTCTAATTAACGCTGACCTGTGCTAGTGTTGTGGACTATACTGATTTGCTTTTCGAACTGGAATATCGCAATGGAACGTCTCAACTGTGTAATGTGTCGGCGAGCTTTATATACCAGAAGATACCAACAACATGTTTTGACAACTAATCTGTCAAGAACGCGCCCTGAGTTCGCTGCGTTTATTCATGAACATGCTGTTCTGGAGGTAAGCACTTCCATTATTATAATCAAGGTGTGGTTTTATTTCATCATCCCTTCGTCCGTGCCGTTTATACTCTTAATCTAAGTATAGCACAGGTGCTGCCACTTAAGACGGTCATTACCAATAACAATAGATAATGGTTAGCAGTACAAAGAAAAGGGCTTATCCTTTCTAACTCGATATTAGCTACCTGGACACTGTGCGCACGTGTGGAGTCATCGGACCTTCGAAAGTCACTTTTATTATTCCAATGCCCTATTATTTTGCATTAGCGTTCCATAAGCTTTATAAGTGCAAGCAAGATGGACATAGAGAAATGATTTATGGCCCGACGACTTTGTTGAATCTGCGCTTACTATAACAAAAGTGTTGTTAGGTTACGATCGACACTTTAATATTTTGTATTTACGTGACGTTGTTTTCTCAGTTTTTTAGCTTAGTTCCAAAAAAATATATATTAAATCATATTTTTACTACTTTCAGGTGGTATTCGATGGCACACGACGTGTGTGTCACCGATGTTGGCAGTCCGCTGATAATGCAGTGAGAAGACATGCGAACCCTGCCGTGCCCGTAGCAATGCCTGAAGCAATGCCAGATGCAGTGCCAGAAGCAATGCCGGATGCAATGCCGGAAGCAGTGCCGGATGCAATGCCGGAAGCAGTGCCGGAAGCAGTGCCGGAAGCTGTGCCGGAAGCTGTGCAAAATGTTCAGGAATTTCAAGTTTCAGAGTATACACGTGCTCCAAACACACCACGGCATTGTATATTTAACAACTGTCCAAACGCAACTCGCCATCGAATCCCAATAACAATTAAAACTCACATCTTTTGTGAATATAAGCTTTATATTCCAAATGGTGCAAGAGTGTGTACACAGCACTTAGAGAACAACGTTTGGGATGAGCTACCTCAAACATGTAATGTCACTCATGATTTTAATACAGAACAGTTTACTGACATTTGTGACATGTTAAGAATGGCCTTACAACGTGGACCTCGGCTAGACTTCAACACGAGAGGCGCTTTAACCAACGAAGAAATGCACTTTTGGACAGGACGCAAGTGCGAAGAGTTTGATAATATATTGGTACAAACACCTGCACTAAATGAAAGATGTAGAGAGCCGAGAACTGCATTAGGTATTTATCTAACAAAACTGCGTTCTGGGGAGCCAAATGAAAGACTTGCGACATTATTTAACATGTCACGACGAAAGCTCGAACGTTTATTGGTTATTGTGAGGGAGTGTCTCAGTAACAATTATGTCGGGCTGCATTTGGGAGTGGATCACATTGACAGACAACAATTATTGGAAAAAAATCTAACTATACCAAAAGCATTATTTGGAAATGAAAATAATGATAAGTTATTATTGATTGGTGATGGTACTTACATTTACATAAATAAAAGCTCGAACTTTTTATTCCAAAGATTATCCTACAGTTTACACAAGTTTCAGAATCTACTGAAACCTTTCCTACTTGTATGTACTGATGGATATATATTGGATGTAATGGGTCCATACGCTGCAACAAACACAGATGCGCAAATAATGGGCGATATTATGAATGATGGACAACATCCATTACATTGGTTACTCCGAACAAACGATGCTTTTATATTAGATCGAGGTTTTAGGGACAGCTTGGACCTCATTGATGAATGTGGGTATGAATCCTATGTCCCACCAACAAAGAACCGCCAAGAGACACAGCTGACCACTGAACAATCCAACGAAGCTCGATCGGTAACGCTATGCCGGTGGGTTGTGGAAGTGGCAAATGGCCGGTTTAAACGTGATTTTAAGCTCTTGCGGCAAAAATATTTTAATAAGTCACTGCCCAATATGTTCACTGATTTTAAGATTGCCGCAGCTATCACGAATCACTTCCACCAACCCATCGTGGATAGCGTACACGCAGACGAATTCGTCCATATAATAAGGCAGAAAATAGATACCCCGAATCTTCTGCATATGTATGTAGAGAGAAAACGGCTTAACCACAGAAGAGTAGATTTTCAGAGGATGGAAGCGAGCCAGATTGAAAACTTCCCTTCAATGACGGAGGAGGATATAATTCTATTAGCGCTAGGTACATACCAACTCAAGCTGGCAAGATCTTACTGTGCCGAGCATTTATCAAATGGTCTATATATAATTGAAACGTACAGAGAGGGAGCACTTGATGATCTGCCAGACTATGGCATACACGAAGATGCCTGGCTTTTGCGTGGACGAATCCAGTCGCGACATGTCCGTGTAAAAACATATTTTTGTTATATATTAATCAGCAGTGCAAATAATATTGTCCAACAGTATTGCACATGTTTAACCGGGCGACGTACGATCGGCACTTGTGCACATATAGTGTCCATCGTATGGTACTTAGGCTATGCGAGGCATACGGGATTTACTGCTCCGGCATCTTTCCTCAATGCTGTTATAGTTGATACCGATATGTAATGTTTTAAATCTACTCACTTATTGATAAAATATATGTTTTGTATTTAAAGAATGCTTGTTTTCTTACTTCTTTTAATAATAGAATCCTAAATGTGTTATATCATGTTATTCTAGCTTTATTTTACTTATATAAGTAGTTTGTAATAAATTCTTCATCATTTATAAAACACAAGCTGTTCCCCGTGGTTTCACCCCTGCTGCTCGGCTCCTTTTAGTCGTAGCGTAGCGATGATATATAGCTTATAGCCTTCCTCAATAAATGGGCTATCTAACACTGAAAGAATTTTTTAAATCGGACTAGCAGTTCCTGAGATTAAAGCTTTATAATAATAAGTATAGATAGTGAGATTACTGCTTTCCAAACGTGAATAGGGACAGGCGCCATGGTAGACGTTTTTCTGCATCAAAATGTCTATTCAATGATATATTAATGAGGACTATTGGAGCGGGTACCACGTTCCATACATTTTTGCCCATTGTCCTTTCATAAGGTTACCGTGACTGTAATCATGCTCTGTAATAGTCCAACTGTTAATTGTACAAGTCTTTTTAAAGGGGATCTTTAAAATTTGAGCTGTGTGATCTGACATGTCAAGGTCAATTACTTGATGAACACACTTTTGCGTAAAATTGTGCGCAAAATTATCTATACATGTGTTACTTTGTAACCTAGTGGGCTGGTCAATTTGCAATTTTAGATTATAGCTTAATAGGTAGTTGGTAAACTCAACGGAAGTTCTATTTTTTTTCAATATGTTAATGTTAAAGTCACCACATATAATGACATTCCTGTGTGCTTTGTAACAAATCTTAGGTAAGAGAATATTTAATTTTGAGTAAAAAGTATCAAGATTATTTGATTTAGGTACTCTGTAAATACATACAACGATAATGTTATGCTGTGTTAATTCGATTCCGCAGCACTCGAAAACTCCCTGAATCGAAAGTTTCCTGATATCTTCAAGTTCTCTATATTGATGGCCGTTTTTTATTAATATGCACCCTCCTCCTCTTTTTGTATCTCTAGAGTAGCACGCTGCCAAATTATAATTAGGTAAAGTGAGAATGTCTTCATATCCAGTTTCCATGAAGTGTTCGGTCACACAGATAACGTCGATGGTGTTTTGAAGGTCAAGTAGGTGCAAGAGTAATTGGTCTGCCTTATTTATTAATCCTGCGATGTTTTGGTGCATTATTGACAGATAATTATAGAAAAAAAAGATTTGAAATGTGTCCTTCGTGTCAATATTTTTACTATTTTCTATTTGGATTTCACAAATAGTCTTTTTCAGATTCATAAATACGTTTTCCATACCTGTGTCGTTTAGGAGACCTTGACGTCCCGAAAACATTGTATTATCATAGCATAAGTCAGCGTTTGAGTCCAGCAGAAAGGCATATTCATATGTTGTGTTATGCAAGTACAAAAGATTATTAAACATTTCAACTCGTGAGTTGTATATTGTTGTGTAATCACCACATTGTCTATAGATTGGGACACATATAATTACATTGGTATGGCTTAGTTTTTCGATGGTTTCTTTGATATGGTAGATTAAATCGTGATAGTTTTTAATCCTTAAGAAGTCTTTTTCTCCTATTAATATGACACAATCATAGAGCTATATGGATAGAGAAGCTATCGTAAACAAAAGTCTTGCTCCATTTTGGAAAGAATTGAGGAGCGTCGGAACAAAAACCGATAAATCACATATAGTCATTTTTTTTTTTATAGCAATTGGTTGTTCTCGTACATATCTTGCTCTATGGTTAATGTAACCCGGTCAAAAACTGATAAATCCGCTCTAAATTCGTCTGCAAAATACACGGATCTGAACATAAACCGATAAATACATCAATCGTTCTAAACAACGATGATGATCGGAACAGATATCGATAATTCCCTAACATTTTTCATTGTTGACTCTTTTGATTCTGTCAAAAACCGATATATCGAATTTTGAGTTTCTCATGACAAAACCATAAACAATTGTAGGATATATTAGTGTTATGCGGCCTTATTTTTAAATTTCACAGGTGATGGCTTGACATTGACGTTGTCGCAGTCAGTCGCTGTTACTTGTCAGAAAAATATAACGTATTGTTATTGTCAAGAGTAGTATTATTATATGGCTATGCTCTAGGTCTCTAGGTTATTGTGGTTCTCGGCTTTAAAAGCGTAACATGTTTTAATGTTTTTAAATGATCTGTGTTTTTCGCAAGTAAAGTTATGATGGAAGATTTAGGTAACCCTGTTGTAGCAGACATTAATCAAGGAGCTCGAAAGAAAACGAAGGGCAAGCGCAGAACTACTTTGGAACGGGAGAATAGGTAACTACTTAACTTTGTATTATTATTTTTAATGTACCCGTCAATAACATAACATATTCGTTCTAAGCACAAAATAGATAGGTACAAAAGTCAATCTCATGTATGTATGTAGGTACTTCACTTTTTATACCTACATACGCCAGCGCGATGCGCCGAGTTGTATGAGCGCGATCGGGCGATTGAGCCGAGATATCGTATCCGTGAGCGGTGTCTATGTGTGCGTTGCTCAAGCGTCCTTTGTTTATGTAGATTGACTTCTGTACCTATCTATTTTGCGTTCTAAGTGTCTGAAATTGTTAAACCAAAGGATTAAAGGTTTAACTTACCCTCGCAGTCTACTGTTTTATTTTCATGGTTTAAACATTTTGTATTTGGTTGTTCAAGGTACCGTGATACTAATCCACTGGCAATAAATTTTGAGTGGCCATGTTCGCACAATTCCAATAAGCTTCAATGCAAAAGGATGTCTGTCCGTTATATTTTAAAAAATAGGCAACATTTTTTAATAAGCGAAATAAAGTCAATCAGGATATCTATTTGACACGCCTGATCGCACCGTACGTCCCAGAACGACGTCGGCAGAGCAAAGTGGAACCATCAAAACGCAGGACTCGTCTCATTAGCACGACATACTTTCTCAATGACAAAGGTAATAAAAATAGACCAGTTTGTAAGGAAATTCTTATGAAAACATTTTCTTTGAAAAAAGACCGCTTGCATCACTTAGCTAAAACGATGTTTGACGGAAACATACCCAAGGAAAATCGCGGTGGCGACCGGAAGTCGGCAAAATCTGCTGCTAAAAAAGAAAATCTACGTCAGTTTATCCGAAAATTACCTGCAAGTGAAAGTCACTACAATAGAGCAAAGTCTCGAAGAATTTATTTATCGTGTGACTTGAATCAACGAAAATTAAGGCAAATGTACAATGATTCGGTTTCTCAAGACCTCCGTGTGACAAAGACCATGTTCCAGAAGGTATTTTCTGAAGATTTCAACATCGGATTTAAGAGTCCTGCTTCTGACGCCTGTAGCACTTGTATTTTATTAAGTAATAAAATAAAAATAGCTACTGACCCTCGCGATAAACGCATTCTGATGGTGCAAAAAAGGGTTCATAATTTACGGGCCAAAGCGTTCTATAAGCTATGCAGAAATGATGATCCTGACTCGGAAAATTTTTGTTTCGACCTACAACAAGTCCAACCATTACCTCGGACTCCAATTCAAGAGTCGTTTTATTCTCGACAGATTAGCTATTACAATCTTTGTTTCGTGGGTATGGACTCGAGAAATCCGCGTTTCTATCAGTAGTCTGAAGATCAAGGTGGAAGAGGAGCCACTGAAGTTGGATCGGCACTCTTGCATCACTTAAATTCTTTGAATTTAGCGGGCAAAAGAATGTTGCGTTTATTTTGCGATGGCTGTGGCGGCCAAAACAAAAATTCGCATATAGTTCACTGTCTTATGTTTTGGCTCGTCATAAATCCCCAGAAAATATTAAAGAGATTTATTTGACATTTCCCATACGTGGTCATAGTTTTTTACCCGCCGATCGTGTTTTCGGCAGAGTAGAAAAGGAGGTTAAAACCGTGCCGGTAATTACACAAAAGGAAGAATATCAAACGATCTATAAGAGACATGGGGTTGTTTTATTGCTGGAAAAAGATTGGGACTTAAAGGATGTCAAATCTTTGGAAACATGTTACAAAAAAACTCGAACGAATGAGGGATTTAAAACGCATTCATTTGAAAAAATATAATGTTATTCAGGGACGAGGAGCAAGGAGACAAACAAAAACTCTATATGAGGTAAGAACCTTCCGCAATTTGGTTAACGAGTCTGATCAAGAAAGAAAACGATTTAGCATCTTAAAATCAAGAAAAACACATCCCCAGTCATTGGCACCACTTCACGTAAATAAATGTTTAAGTGCTTTGAAGAAAGCAGACGTAAAGTCTCTCATGGTAAAACAATTTGGTGACGACTGGGAGAAAGATGAAACTTTTTCTTGGTACAAAAAATTATTGAGTGAAAATTCCACTGGACCTACTGATACAGAAGCAGATGTTTCTGACAACCATGAACGACATGATGACGATACTAGTTGCGATTGTCTAGAACCAGAAATAGATATAATAGTTTAAGTTTTTATTTTTAACCTAAATAGCCATTAAGCTTTTATTAATATTAAAGTAAGATGTGATTTTAAATAAAGTTTTTTGATTGGAAACCACTACCTTATATATATATCATATTGTAGTCTTTGGAAACTACCTAATCTGGCTTTATCAAATACCGATATATCCTACTTTGTTTTATCAAAAACCGATATATCCAGTTGGTTTGGTCAAAAACCGATATATCCATTTTCATTTTTTTGATAACTCAACAGGTACCACAGTCACGAATACAGTATTTAGGTTTCCAAACAGTGATGCTAACACCAATAAATTGATAGATTTTGTTTAACTCTAAATTAGACCACCATGAACTTGGCCATATTTTTACAATTTTCCACAAAAAACAACAATGTGATTTATCGGTTTTTGTTCCGACGCTCCTCAATTAAAACTAAAGTTCGCTGCAGCGTTAAACATTAGTTATGTCGTCTAACCAAACTATTAAAACATGAAGCGCTAGATCGCTTACAGAGTACAGTTTTCTCGCGACCAAAACGTCGTAAGCGCCGGGTATTTCATGGCGCTTACGCGTTTCCTTCAACGTAGTGAAACAACGGGACGCCCTTATAGATCATACACCGCAGAAGAGATACAGCGACGATACGGCTTTTGTACCTACAAAACTTCATTAGTAAATTCATATTCTATTTCAAAATTTGTAAGTATAAATAAATAAAAAAATGGTAAAGTAGAAAAGTAAAAGACTAGATCATACACCGCAGAAGAGATACAGCGACGATACGGATTTTGTACCTACAAAACTTCATTAGTAAATTCATATTCTATTTCAAAATTTGTAAGTATAAATAAATAAAAAAATGGTAAAGTAGAAAAGTAAAAGACCACTATCCACTAGCTACTAGAGTGAAAGAACACTATCTTTCCATTTTGTCAGAGTTGTTAGTTTATTATATGTTCTATTTGCTAAGTGAATTGCTTTTTTAGATTTTATTTTCTCTTCTACTCTTTCACACGTTGTCTACATCTCTTTTTATCCTTTGTCCTATCGCAGGTATGCTGGATGAGATTTCTTTAGAAATAAGCATGACCTTTGTACGTATTTTTCTGTTCCTTTATTCTTGTCTGTTTATTTGTGTGTACATAAATGGTTAAATAAATGTAGGATTAATGTTACTAAAACATTTCTGAACGCTAAAGAAGTTTGTTTCAGAACGAATGAATGTGTGAGTGAAAGGGATGGGATGAGTAAAAAGAAGATGGCGAACAACGAGGAATAAGCGGTGTACGTTTTATGTCGAAGGTGAAAATTAAAAATAGTAATTAAAGTGCAAGATTGTTTTTATTCTGGATATCCCACTCTACAACTTGGGGGCTCGTCCGGGATACCAGAAAAAACAATAAATAAGATTGCCTTGTGTGTGCATCGCGGTAAGGTGAGCCGCGACCACGTGCGCCGGGCGGCAAATTAACGACGACGAAGATTCAAAGTTTTATTTTAAAATACGACGATGTCCGACGAGAAGAACCCCGCTCCGACATTCAACTACGCCGATATAATCCCAAAATTTAACGGCGTCGACAAGACGTACTCGTCGGCAAAATGGGCGCAGGACATAGAAGACAACGCTGAGATATTCGGGTGGACGGCGCAGCAGAAGCTGAATTCTAGCGAGAAGGTCATTAACGGGCACAGCAGAATTATGGCTCAAATCGGAAAAAGCCTTCAAAAGTTACGAAGAATTACGGACGGCATTACATAAAGAATTTCCGGAAACCGTCAACAGCAAAGAAATGCACGAGCTCATGGCGTCCCGCAAAAAGAAAAGCACTGAAACATATTACGAGTACATGTTAACTATGAAGGAGTTGGGTAAGCGTGCTAAATTCCCGGATTATGTGGCGATACAATATATCATTAGACGGAATACGAGACTATGAATCGAATAAAACGATCCTGTACGGCGCGAACACATACTCGGTATTAAAAGAAAGAATCATCATCTACGAAACCATGAAGAGTAAAAATAAGAAAAGGCAAGATGATACGACGAAGCAGCAGAAGCAGGACCTGGAAAAGAAGGGTCATACGGAGAAGTCTAGTCGCCGGTGTTTTAAGTGTGGTGAGACAGATCACGTCGCCAACGCGTGCAAGAAAGGTGTAAAATGCTTCCGGTGCAACTCGTTCGGTCATATCGGACGAGAGTGCAAGGAGTCAATCTCAAATACAGATTCGCAGCCCTGGCATAGGCAACTGAAGGAACACGGGTGGGTTTTAGTCAGTAAAAGTCTGACACGCCCTTCCGCTCCACCCAGAGCGGGAGAAGTTATTTGATGATTTCCCATCCACAAAAAAAAAAAAAAAAAAAAGGGTAAGCATAAAGATGGCGGCGGAGGTCATAGTTCTCGTACTTCCATGTTGTGTACGAAGATTGCGCCGGAACTTGGCGATGGCATCGCGGATCCGGAAGGAAAACATGGCGGCCACGATGAAGATGAACGAGGAAAGAACGATCGAATGAAACATGTGAACGAGTCAGTGTTAACGTCAAACTTCTGTCAATCATGTCAGTGTCATAAGTGTCAAAGTGAAATGGTGTTAAGTGTAAACAAAGACTTTGCGAGTAACAAATCAGTTAAAAACATTAAGATTAGTGGAATAAATGTTGATAGCCTTATAGATTCTGGTAGTGATTTGAATTTAGTAGCTTCTAACTTGTTTTTTGAGTTGAATGTAACATCCTACGAAAAGGTAAGAGTCACATTGTCAGGACTCGGTTCTGCAAGCGTGTTTTCTCTTGGAAAGTTCAATGTAAACATAGAAATTGATGGTTATTGTTTTGATGTGTGTTTTTACATTGTTCCACAAGAAGTAATGCCTTATAAAGTTATTTTAGGCCAACCATTCTTAGTAAATGTTACTGCTGTCATTGATAAAGGTTCAGTCACTGTTAAGCCTCACCATAATGATGTTTTGCTGCAGTGTATGCTTGCCGAGGTTCTAGAACCAGTGTGTTATGTACCTGATCCACAGATACGAGAGGTGGCTCAGAATTTGGTTGACAACTACCAACCTAAGAGGATAAAAGAGGCTCCGATAGAAATGAAGATTATATTGAAAGATGACATTCCTGTTGCACAGCGTCCACGAAGGTTGTCACTCGCTGAGCAGAGGGAAGTAGAGAAACAAGTAAGTGAATGGTTACGAGATGGTATTGTTAGGCCAAGTTTTTCTGAATATGCGAGTCCATTAGTACTTGTAAAGAAGAAAGATGGATCTACAAGGGTATGTGTTGATTATCGAATGATTAATAAAAAGATGGTCAAGGACGAATTTCCACTTCCAGTCATAGAAGATCATATTGACAAGTTATCAGGGGCTAAGGTGTTCAGTAAATTAGATTTAAAAGATGCATTCTTTCATTTTAGTATAGAGGAAAGTTCAGTTGGATATACCTCTTTTGTAACACACCATGGTCAGTTTGAATTCCTGAGAGCACCATTTGGATTGTCAATTTGTCCTAAGTATTTCACAAGATTTATAACAATAATTTTCCGTGATCTTATAGCCAAAGGTCACATTCTTATATTCATTGATGATGCCATAATTCCAGCAAATGACTATAAAGAAGCAGTTGAGAGGTTACGAGAGGCACTCGAAGTAGCATCACATTATGGACTTGAAATAAACTGGAAGAAGAGTGAAGTATTGACTACGAAAGTTGAGTATTTGGGTCACATTGTGCAAGATGGTGAAATCAAACCCTCCACTGAAAAAACTGAAGCGATTGTCAAGTTCCCTGAACCCAAGACGGTGAAACAACTACAAAGCTTTATGGGGCTAGCATCATATTTCAGGAAGTACATACCTCATTTTGCTAAAATAGCTAGTCCATTGACTGACTTGCTAAAGAAGAATCAAAGTTTTACATTTGAAGATGAACACAGGTATGCATTTAATATTTTAAAAGAAAAATTAGGAAGTGGTCCGGTACTGAAGATTTTCAACCCAATAAGACGAACAGAACTACACACAGATGCCTCGAGTATGGCTTATGCAGCAGTATTAATGCAGTGGTGCGAAGACAGTGGCTTACATCCTGCATATTATATGAGCCGGAAGACCAGCGATGCAGAAAAGAAATATTCTAGTTACGAGTTGGAAGCTCTTGCTATAATAGAAGGAGTAAAGAAGTTTCGACACTATCTATACGAACCAATATGTAATTATTTTATAAGTTTAGGTGATAATTGTGCAATAATTATACAAGAATTATTAAAACTAAGTGATCATCAGGATAGGGAGGTTGTGGAAATTTATCTACACTTTACAAGCCACATGCTTAATATTTTTAATAAAACGATAAAACGTCTGGAAGGAAATGATGTAACTATACTAGATGTCTATAATATTATGGATAATTTAAGAAACGAATTAGAACAAAGAAAAACTGATAAGTACTTTGGTTATGAATCAAAAATGAGATTACAAAAAATTCAAAAGTCATCACCCGAAACATTCAATACAGTTGTCAGTAACTTTTCGCTTTTTATTGATATGAGCTTAAAATATATGATAAAATGGTTTGAGTTTAGCGAAGATAACTGGCTTTCAATACTTCCTAACATGTCTTTGAAAAATGAGGTAAAATTTGAACATTTTGAAATGGTTATTACAAAGGCCAAATTACAAGACAGATTAAATATTAAGATGGACGATATGTATTCCGAATCTATAAGACTTAGAGAAATCCAAAGAAAAGTCACTAATGATGATCAAGAATTTTTAGTGAAAAGTACAGTAGAAAAATGGCAATATATACTTAAAAATGCATCTGATAGCTTACCAAATATAAAAAAAAATATTTCTTACCTACTCTCCGTTCCTGCAACTTCAGCTTTTACTGAAAGAGTTTTTTCTGTAATGAATCTGAAGTGGCGAAAAGAGAGAAATAGAGCATCAATAAATTTAATTAAAAACGAATTGTTTATCTATTTAAATTTAAATATTGATTGTCAAACAAGCTTTGTAACATTTAAAGATAACAAGAAATTGTTATCATGTGCTAAAAGCACACAAAAATACGTTTTTAAAGCAAAAAAAACATAAAATTTGAAATATACTTTTTTTTCTTCCTAATACTTTATTTTTTTCCTATCCAAACCACTTTTATACGTTTTATTTGTCAAAAAAAGTTGGCAACCCTACCTGTACATATACAATTTAAATATACATTGCTAAAAGAACAATACTTCAACGGTTATTTAGAGCAAAAAGTTCAACATCCTGTATTCACGCGGGCCGTCGCACGTAACCAGCTATGCACGGTTCGTGCAAATAACACCTACGGCGAGCGGACAACTTCTTACCTAGTTCCTCGGCTAATTAACAGCCTACCTTCCGATTTGCGCTGTGACATTACGCCAAGAAATATTAAGTTAAAACTTAAGTCCCACTACCTACAACACATTGAATGCTCAATGTGAAATGCAGCTAACGTAGTAACTAGCATATCACCTGAGATGAAGTTACCAAGTTTCGAAATAGGGTATTAAGTTGTATTTATTGTTTACCTTGATGTTATATTTACTACGATGTAGCATTACATGTAGCATTAAGTACAAACCTTAGTGGTTTAAAAATGCTATTCTGCTGAAACAAATGTACTAATTTTTAAATGGTAAATAAATAAAAAAAAAAAAAATTGCAAGTGAGAGCAAATTTTCGTATGGTTGGAGAGTATTTAATTTTTTTTCGAGATTTTCTTATTTTATGTAATGTAATACATCTCTGCTACTTCAGCTTTTTTCACTAACTCATTCTCATTTCTTTATTTATTCCGAATTTTCCTTTAATTTTTTTAAGAATTTTAGTGAAAGTTCCCGTTTTTTTCTGAAGATACTTATTTTGCCGTTGTAATTTTACATTTTTTTGTAACAATACCTTTTTTGCAGCAGGTACTTTCCTTAAATCTTTCTTCAACTTAATTTTTCGGGGTGAATCAAAAATTGATTCAGAGTCAGAAATTTCCATTTTGTCTAAAGATGTTGGAGAAGACACTGGGTTTTTGTCAGCATATTCTACAGGATTACTAAAAGGAATAGCTGACTTCTTAATAAAACGCTTTCCAGCTTTAGTGGTATAAATATCACCAGCTCGAAAGTGTGCAGAGCACACAAACGAATATTTTGTAGGAAGCCACTTGACTTCGCTTCTATCCTTTTGAAGAATTTTTATCCATTCTTCTCTTTTCGGATGACCTGGATGAACAAACCTGAAATATATAGGTACATATGTGAACGACTGAATGGGACGAGATCTTAGTAACAGTAAAAATAATGCAATATCACCTACAAAAGTGCAAAATTAAGTACGAATCTGAATACCTACTAGCTCGCGTAATTCCTGAGTGCTAACGAATGACCAAAATTCTTTACGATAAAAAATGGCTAGTATTTAACTGAGCACCAGATCTAATGAAATTTTGCACCAAAAAATACTTTTTACCACCAAAAATAATAAATGTACACCAAATTTTTAATACCAATTTAAAGTGAGTGATAACCAAAAATATTACATTTTGCTCGTATGATATAGAAATAACACCAAAATTAATTATTGTTTACCCAAAAACAATAAATAACCACCAAAATTAGAACCCCATTTTAATGTGAAACTGTGACCAAAAAATGATGTTCCCATGTTTAGCAAATTGAGTATTACTTTTTAAGACGCTACCGAGCGCGCAGTGGCGCCCTCGTCGTTTGTTTGGTTATTTCTTTTATTTTAGAATGAAAATGAGCACGTTAAGTTGTGCTCCACAAGACAATACGTTATTATGATTATAAACAGTAGTTTTATATTATTAAGTTTTATTGTAATTCTTAAAACGGGAAATGTTGGCCACTTTTTTCCGTTTTTATGATTACAATAAAACTTAACAATATAAAACTACTGTTTATAATAATAACGTATAGTCTTGTGGAGTACAACTTAACGTGCTTATTTTCGGCATTTTCTTTTTAAATTAAAAGAAATAACAAAACAAGCGATGAGGGCGCCACTGTGCGCTCGGTAGCCTCTTAATATATTATATAAAATAATTTCGAAATAAACTTTCACACTTTTCCCAATAAATAGTCGAATAAACATAAACTTACCGATGAAAACTGACACCTGATGATTCCTTGATGTATTCTGTACCTTTGATGTATTCCTTGTTGTATCTGACCTGCATTTCTTGATGTATTTTTGCAGTATCGAAATACGCATGTCGTCATATTTTCTGAAATTTGTCAAAAATTATTTGATATTAGAAACTAAAAAGAAAGAACGTAAAATAATTATTCAAAAATGTTAATATGGTTAAAAACAATTAAACAAATCAAAACACTTTCTAAAAACACCACGTGAAGTCTACGTTCAGACGTTTATTTTTACCTACAACCGGTTTTGTAATAGAACATCTGCATGTTTTAGTCTATGATTGTAGATGGCGTGACATTTAAATGAAGATTTATCTTTTCTCTTGTGGTATTACGATATTATTACCTATTTATTCACTTAAACAACAAATTATTTTACTTACTTGCCTTCTGAATAGTTGTTTATGTCCAGGTTTGCACTTTTCTTCGAATGATCGTATTTCAACCTATTATTAGCACCGCCCCATACGCCCCTCCGCCCCTCTCCATGAATGTCAAAGTCGTACTACAGTAAGGTGTACGGATTGCAGTACAGTTCAGTCGAACACAGCGAGTGTTCGGATCGCGATATCTAGTTCGTAGTACATATATATCGATGGACACAATAGTCGGTTTTATTATAATGTTTGATCTTATTTTCTATACCCAGTAGGAGTTGTTCAATGCTACCATTTGGATATGAGTAGTGGCAGAAGTCATAGCCAGTTGCAAAAGAATCTTCTATAGTGCTGCAAAGTATGGCTTTCAAAATTAAAAGAACCTAACACACGTCTCAACCGATGGAAACTGCGACTTCACGAATACGACTATACGATCTTATATAAAAAAGGATGTACAAATCATGTAGCGGAGACGCCCTATCGCGCATCGAAGTTATGCACAGCAACTGTGCCACAGTCCATAGTAACGCCGATGACTCATCGAACGGTTTTGAGATAAAGCATGCACACCCGCCCCGCCGCATGTGCCGAATATTCATCAAAACAGGAAACATAAATAACCAAACGACCACTCGAAAACCAAATGGTACCCCTGATACCAACCTCACGCTGATGCCACATGGCTACCAAAACGAGTTTAAAGAATTTGTTTTAAAATATTGCGAACCGCGCCGATACGCAATAATATGCTCCGACCAACGGTTAGGAGAAGAACTTAGCGAAGTATACCGAAGCAATTTTAATACACAGCTAATAAAATTAATATGGTTTAAAGACATAAAAATTGAATTGATAAACGAGGAACAAATAATGCAAATAATAAAAGAATATCATTTAAAATTCAACCGTCACCTAGGACAACCAGCTCTAACTAAAGAAATAACAGAGAAATACTACGTAGAAATTTTAAAGAACTGTATCGGCAAATACCTGAACAGTTGTGTTATCTGCAACCGAAACAAATACGACAGAAATCCTTTCGAACCTTTCTTAGAAAAGACTGATACGCCCGAACGAGGTATTCCTCGTAGCGCTCCCGTTTTGAAACGCTCCCATCTAAGCGCTCCCGTTTTGTTCCTCCAAGCGCTCCCAAAAAGAGCGCTTCGAGGAACGATTAAAAATATTAAAATTTATTTCCTCGAAGCGCTCCCATGATTAACTTTCGGATAGAGATGAGACTATACTAACTGAAATTATCGATATGAAGTAGAACACATTGTTATAATATACAACTAGCGGCCCGTCCCGGCTTCGCACGGGTTTGGTAATTAATTTTTTTTTTGTTTTATTGTAAATCCTTTAGTCCACCAAATAGATGAATATAATCTACCGACATATGTACCTATTCATATTTTTTTATTGTTTAGAAAGCTTATGATTTCTCTCCATTATGTTTTCCATTACTACCCCCTTCCCCGCACACCTCAATGTTTTTTTTCGGAAGTTTTTCGTAGAAATAAGGCAATGAGGTGTCTATCGTTTACGTCAATGGTAGAAATGACTTTCCTTGTCCTAGGCGGGGCGAGAGAGTGTCAGACTCTTACTGACTAAAACCACCTACTGACTAAAATCACCTGCTCTGAGCCGGGATCCAGTAACGTATTGCTCTCAACGGTGATGCTACCTATGCGATTGATAAAATGGTTAAAACAATTTTATAATAATTTTTTGCCAAAAATAGCGATACTAACTTCTTAACTAAGAGTTAAAGATGCGGCGCGCGCGGCGTGTGAGTCCTTCACACACACATACAAACCGTAACCTCGCCTCCCCATTGTATCCTAGAGAGTCGCGTTTAACGAATTCACACGAACCCAGCCGAGCATTGCCCGAACTTGTGTTTACGTAAAATTGCGTTTTGTTGTTATCGCAAGTTGCGCGAATGTGTCACGGAAGCAAGTTTGTTTACTAATAAAGTTTGTGAAATAATTGTGTGAGCATGGAACCAATTGCTGGACCAAGTACTGGAAACGTGCTAATTAAATACGTCCAAAGTAAAAAAGGAAAGAAAGTGTTGTTATGTGATAATTATATATACAGACCTATAAAAGTTAATAAGAATGGGAACAGTGTGTGGCGGTGTACAATAAAGACGTGTGGTGCCTTCCTAACTCTTAATAAATATGAAGATATTTTAAAAAAGAACGAACATTCTTGTCGGCGTAATGAGGCATCACAATTTGTGCGAGAAGTAGTGGAGGATATTCACCAAGAAGCCATGTCCACCTTAGACCCTCTCCCTGAGGTTTATAAAAGAAAACTTAATTGTTTATTAGACCAGGGAATTAATTTGACAAATCAAATACCAAAGTTTGAAAATATTAAAACTGGACTTTATAATAAAAGAAATAAAAGTTTTGGAGTTAAGCGTTTGTTTGGGAAATGTCTAACAGATGTGCAAGTAAGTAATTAATATAAAAATATGTATATTTTATTTGATGCCTTGCCCTTTAGAGTCACATTAATCTATGCTCTAGCACAAATTACGTACAGATACTTCACTCCATAGAAAATTTATAAAACGTACTGCTATATTAGCCTACTCCGTCGCGTCAGCAACCACTGCATGCTTAAATGTGCTTAAATACTCAAGCGTACAGTTGTAATTGCTTCGCACCGAGCGATCCCACAGCAATCGCAGGGCTGCTCTTCGATAAAATTAATTTAACATAACTTTTTGTGTTTATGTTATTGAGAACTGTGATTATGTTTTAACTATTTTTTTTATCAACACATCTAGGTAAATAGAGGTCAGTATGAAGGTAAAATAAAAAAAATCTTTAAAAGTTACATGTGTTTTATTATATTATAATTATGTAGGTATCATGTTTAGATAAATTTTGTTTATCTAAACATAATCGTTATTTTCGTAAACGTTTTTGTAAATACCGATCACTGCCAATGACCATAAATTTCTTGTTTTAGGTGCCAAAATCATTTCACAACTTCACCCTTGCGGATTATGATGACGGTAAAAGGAGGATCCTTTTGTTTGCTACCGAGAAGAGTAGAGGGGAATTAGGAAGATGTCGTCATTTATACTGCGACGGGACTTTCAAAAGTGTGCCAAAACCATTTAAGCAGCTGTACAGCATCCATGGAGAAATCGATGGCGTTGTGAAGCCACTAGTATATGCTCTATTATGTGATAAAAAGAAGTCAACATATAAATTATTATTTCTGTTGTTGAAAACAACAGTACCAAATATGCAGGTTGATTTTTTTTAAAGCGAAGCGAGAGAGAGTTTCCAAATGCAGTTGCAAGTGGGTGTATTTTTCACTACAAACAAGCGCTTAAAAGAAAATCTCGAGACCTAGGTCTATCCAAAAATAGTATTTTTAGGAAGCATGTTGCTTTGTGTACTGTATTACCTCATTTACCTGCCTCAGATTTAGATGATGCATTTCTTTATATAATGAGTGAGTGGTTAGAACACCGATTTTGGAAAAACAAATTTACATGTTACGGTGAAAAGAATAAAACAAATTATTTCGTGGAATCACATTATTCAGACATTAATAAAAAAATCAATCAAAAGCAAGGTGTAAATTTAGCCAAACTGCTAAGGTACTTACAAAACTATTGTAACAATTTTGCTAAAATAAGATTAAAAATGAACATTTCCGAAAATCAAAAACATGCCCAAGAACGAAACAATGTAATTGAAAATATATTACATCAATACGTGTCTGGCGCTATTTCTATAGGACATTGCCTAGAGATGTTAAGATTTTAATAAGTATTTTTGCACCTGTTAGTAATGATTAATTAATCAGTAATAATTAAGATTATGAAACGATCTGTGATTTTTAATTTTAAAGATTTTTATAATATACATACTTATACTACTCTTAGTATTAGGGAAGGTAGTACAAAATGATCCCTCGAGGTAAAATGATCCCTGACTCCTTTACCGACTTAATAGCGCCATCTAGGATATTTTATGCGAATTTCTGGTTCCTGCGGCCTAGCTGTACAATCTGTGTTAGTGTCGTGGCGTTGTTCGCTGTAGAAAAGTTTTTATCACAAAAAATTCAAAATTCCTGTGTTCAATCTAAGGTAAGCTGTTATTTGACATTATGTAGCTTTAGTCTATGTACATATAATGAGACAGGTATGTTTGTCTCGGGTTTTGCTGTCAATTAGCTATCGATTTAACCGTCTTTCATTACAGTATTTAAAAATCATAGGTTATATTTCGATATTTTTCTTTAATGAGGTATTTGGGACAAAATGATCCCTACATTGGGTGGGCAAAATGATCCCAGGATCATTTTACCCCGTGCCAATTGTGTTCAGTGAACTTTCAATAAATGGGTGTATCATATTTTTAAATAGGGACACAATCATAACGGATATCTTTCTGGGCCGATTTTGGTTTTGAAATGTTTGTCGTAGTTCAAGGAAGATTTGAATGGTGAGAATAAAAAGTAGGTATGTAGGTAGTAAGTAGTGTAGTTTAGATTTGTATGTTGCAGTGTAGGTTAGGGTAGTGTAGTGTAAAGTAATATAATGGTAGTGTGTAGGGTAGGTTAGTGAAGGGAGGGGTAGTGAAGGGTGGAGTAATGTAGGGTAGGGTAGGATAGGGTAGCGCGTACGGTAGTGTAGAATAGATTAGTGTAGGGCAGTGTAGTAGTTTATATTCTGAAGTGGTACGGAGTTCCCGAGGGGGCAGCTAGTATATGAATATAAACCATGCATTTAATAATCTGATAAGTTTTTAAGACCCCTTATTTTCTTGCTAAAAAAAGCCGGACTAATTGAAAATTATTTGCTTTTAGAAATCATGCCACGAAATTATATTCGAAAAACCGAACGTCAAAACTGGAATGAAAACGCCATGTTTAACGCCATAAATGCCGTAAAAGAGGGCATGCCATATAAAACCGCCTCCAAACAATTCTCAGTTCCACTTATGGCACTTAAAAGAAGAGTTAAAGGAAAAAACGTTCACGCTGTGGGTGCTTCTAAAGTGTTAGGGAGCTTAAAAAAAGTATTTACAGATGAACAAGAGTTGGAACTTGTACAACATATTCAAGATAATGAAGAGACTATGTACGGATTTACAGTTGATGATGTCCTTAAGTTTGCTTTTGAGTTAGCTGAAAGAAATAACATAAAACACCCGTTTTCTACTACATCTCGAAAAGCTGGCAAAGATTGGCTAAGGGGGTTTCGACAAAGACATCCGAATATCACTCTACGTGCACCGGAATCAACTTCAGCGGCACGAGCGCGAGCTTTTAATAAGCCGGTTGTTGATAAATTTTATGACAATTTACGGAAAGTTCATGAGAAGCATCCCTTTCCACCTCATCGCATTTTTAATGTCGATGAGACCAGTTTGAACACTGTCCCGACCAAAAATACCAAAATTTTTGCTAAGAAAGGGCGCAAGCAAGTAGCTCGCATAACGTCTGCTGAAAGAGGCGAATCAACTACAGCAGTAATTTGTGGATCAGCTGGAGGAAACTTCATTCCACCAATGTTAATTTTTCGTCGCTTGAGAATGAAAATAGAATTGATGGATGGGACTCCGCCAGGTTCAGTTTATGCGTGCAATCCAACCGGTTGGATGAATATTGAGGTGTTTTCACAATGGTTTGAACATTTTTTGTCGCATACTAAACCATCTTCAGAAGACCCCATACTTCTGATACTAGACGGCCATGTTTCACACACCAGAAATTTAGACGTCATATTAAAAGCGAGAGAAAACAACGTCACAATTTTGTGCTTGCCTCCACACTGCACGCACAAACTTCAGCCACTCGATGTTGCCGTAATGTTTCCACTGAGCGTGTACCATAATCAGGCTTTAGAAAAATGGATGAATAATAATGCGGGTCGTGTAGTTACAGTATTTCAAATTGGTAAAATTTTTGGAGAAGCATATTTAAAAGCTGCAGTACCCTTAAACATTATAAAAGGATTTGAAAAATGTGGAATATGGCCACTCAATCCAGACGTTTTCAGTGATGTAGACTTCGTTGCTGCCAACACTACTGATCAAGAATTGAGAAGCGAAATCGTGGAGCCCCATCCGACAATAACTGCTATGCCTTATAGAACCCAAGTTACCGATGAAAGCATCCATACTAACTTAGCAGGTCCAACCTTCAGGACTCCCGATCTTCATGCGGATCCATCGACAAGTCTACCAGTTGAAGATATAACAATCCAAGGCTCTGTGTCGCCTTCTATTCTTTTGTCCTGTGTAGCGTACGATCAAACAGAGAACAGCGAATCTCTTGAACCACCACCTTTCATAATTGTTTCACCTGATACCGATGAACGTATGGATCGCAACCTGACAGCAGCCGTTATGGATCTCGGCTTACCTACCATTTCATTGCCGTGCACACCAGTTAAAATACCTTCCATCTATGACAATATTTCACCTTCAACATCTATGGAAGCAACACGATCGCTTACATCACCAAGACCATCTCATACAGCTTTCGGAAATGTTGTAACACCATCTGTTGCAGAAGCCGCCCAAACGTCTTGTAACATTTTCTGTAGAAACAATAGCTGCCCTTTGACATCTCCAATTGCGTCCACGTCTTTTAGCATTCCTCCAAGCCAGATTCGACCTTTACCAAAAATGACAGGAGTACGTCAAAAAACCAACAAAGCTCGGGTCTCCACAGCGATTCTTACAAGCACGCCTTATAAAAGTTTCTTAGAAGAAGAAATGAATAAAAAAAATGAGAAGTTAAGCAAGAAAAACAAACGCAACGACAACAAGAAAACAACTAAATTAAATTCTAAAATAACAAATGCAAAAGTTTCTTTAAAAGGAAAAGGAAAGGAAAATGTGACAAAAAATATTAAGGGACCAAAACCTAAAAACAGGAGGAGTGCAATAAATGAATCATCTTCAGAAGATGAAGATGATGCAGAATGTTTGTTCTGTAATGAGCTGTTTTCAAATAATAATAGAGGTGAAGGATGGATCCAATGCTGTGTTTGCTTAAGATGGGGCCACGATGCTTGCGCTGGAGTTGATCCCGATGATGCTGACGAATTCACTTGTGATTTTTGTGCCGATAATCCCTTTGCTAGAGCTCGGAAACAATTAAGACTGTAAAACCTGAGACTATAGTCATGACAGCGTAAATTGAACTATTATTATAATGATCAAGACGGTAAACTATACTGGTAACTAAGAGAACTTTGTTAAAAAACTACTTTACATTTTGAAATAATTTAAGACTACCAATTAAGACTGTACACTAGTCAATAAGAGAGCATAAAGCATTGTTGATTGAGATTATATTAAAACTGTTAAGACGATGTTAATAGTTATAAGAGCGTTGATTGCTTAAAATTCTATTTTGGAAACACTATTAAGGCCGTAACGGCAGTTGATATTATTTGCTAAAAACCATAATTTTTTGTTTTTTTTTATTTGAATATTATTTTTAAGGTGGTTATAATATAAATAATATAAATACGATAAAACTGGAGTTACGGTTATAAAGGTTTACGAAAATTAAACAATATTATTTGTTTTTGATACTAAAACTGATTTTACAATAAAACTGTTCGAAACTTATATTTATTTTACTTTTATTTGACTTATGTTTCATTTCTTGCTTGAATTTTAAATGATGGGGGTAAAATGATCCCGGGGATCATTTTACCCGCACACTGGGGATCGTTTTGGACACAGGGGTGTACAAAATGATCCTTACTTAGACCTTTACGAAAATATTAATAAGAATTATTTCTTATAGCTTAAGCGACTCGACGCATACTCAATTTATAGTTCGATTAAATAGCTACTCATTTATTGTTTTAAGTTTATCTTAAAGTTGTAAACACTAGTTATAGAGCTGTTTTCTCTTAAGGGGATCATTTTGTACCACCTTCCCTTAATGTTGTTTTAATGTGATTGTAACTTGGAATATGTTTTTATATCCTATTTGTAATGGATAACGTTACTTTGCCAAATCGCCTGAAAGTTTGTCATAATATAGCCTGTATGGATACAAGTTAACAACTTTTTGTTTCTCTCAAAAATACCCAGTAGTTTTTATTTTATTAGCATTTAAAGTTTCGAAAAATATTCAGTCGCGCTGGCAGACTCGCTAATGCGTATGACGTCACAGTACCGTGGCGTGGAGCTAGTCGCCAGGGGTTATTCCCGTTCGTCCACACCCCGTCGCCAGTGGTACACACAAAGTACTAATGTAATTATTATGTAGGTCTACTGCAATGTGATTATTATACGTATATAATTTATATTAAGTATATCTGTGCGTTTTATTTATAACATTGGTCTTTGTATACACATAAGAGTGCCGAAAGCAAAAAGATATTATTCTCTCAATTTCGTAATTTGGTTAATTAAGCAACTTCGATGTCGATGATGCACACATGAGTTTTTAAAAATTATCGATATAATTCATTACTTCATGCTTTTCCCTATTTTTAAACGTGGGAGCGCTTCGAGGAAATAAATTTTAATATTTTTAATCGTTCCTCGAAGCGCTCCTTTTGGGAGCGCTCGGAGGAACAAAACGGGAGCGCTTAGATGGGAGCGTTTCAAAACGGGAGCGCTACGAGGAATACCTCGCCCGAATAACCCATGATAAATTGGCAGATAGACATTTTTACCTAGAATACCAAACGTTATCTCACCGGGATAGATACTTACAGCAAATGGGCATTCGCCGAACCACTTGAACAGCTCTCCCAGCTACATAACTAATTAGCTTTAAAGAAAATATTCGCAATAGTAGGACCCCCTAAGAAAATCTCTATGGACTCCGACACGACCTTTTGTAACGAACCACACAGAATCTTCCTATCTAGTCTCGAGATAGAACCACATTACACAAGCTCACATCATCATACGTCACAAGCAGATATCGAGCGACTACATTCCACACTCACGGAAAGATTGCGATGCGCTTGATAGATTAATTCAATCTTTTTCGTTAATTAGACACAAAGAAAAACATCTCTATATTAGTCATAACCTACATTACGACAGTTTCTTATCAAAATCTTATAAATACTATTACGAAATACGTTTATATCATAAGTTTAAACTGTGTTCTTTCATTGTTCTTCTGTATAATATCATATTTAACTGTTTAACATGACTTGTTTACTAATTATGCCATTGTAAAACGAAGTATGTAATTTAACTAATCAATTTAAAGATGTTTACTCTACTTTTATATAATTTAATCATAGTTTTATGTCAAAATGCAAGTATTAATAATTCGGTATTAAAATCGTACGATGTGACGTCACTTGTTTACCACCGGCTATAAAAGCCGCCGCTCCGCCGTACTCGGCACGAGCCCCGACCGATCACCATGTTCGGCAAGCCGATCCCTTGGGAGACGCGAGCCAAATACCTCGGTGTGACCCTCGACCACCACCTCTCCTTCTCTGAGCACATAAAGCAGGTGCGTTCGCGCGCCACTTTCGCTCTCGGTAGACTCCACTCCGTTCTGAATGCACGTAGCAAATTGTCACTTAGGTGCAAATTGCGCATTTATACAGCGTGCATTCGCCCCATCATGACCTATGCGGGTTCAGTGTTTGCGCACGCAAAACCCCACCTCATTCATAGGATGCAGGCCCTCCAAAACCGTTTCCTCCGAAAGGCAACGGGAGCCCTTGGTTCGTTCGGAACGAAATCCTCCACGTGGATCTCGATATTCCCACCATCTCCCAGTTCTTGGAACGCAATTCCAAGCGTTTCTTCGACTCAGCCACCAACCATCGCAACCCTCTGGTTGTCAGGCTTGTCATCTCAGATCCCGACGACCCCATAACTCTTCTCCAGGAGAGCAGTAGGGACCGTAGGAACAAAAACAAATCGACATTCCGACCTCGCCGCCGAGGTCCCTCGCGACGACCCCGTAATAATCGTCCTCCCCCCCGTCCCTTGCTCGGGTATGATGTGCCAGCTGGTGGCGTAGCTGAGCCTGTAGCTTTAAACTCCCCTGACAATAATAATTCTAATCTGATCCAGCCTGTCTCATCTAGGCAGCCACAGGATAGTCCGGTTAAGTAGTCTCGACCTCTCTAGGTCAACTACGAGATGCCATTCACAAAAAAAAAAAAAAAGTACTCGGCACATTCGCTCCGGAGCCGTCACACCGAACGGACCTAAGTTAAGTACTTTATTTTGTTGTTTAACTTTTATGTGTATTTTTAGTAAATATTTTTTAATATGTTTTTGTTGTATAATTTATGTGTATACTTTACTTTGGTTAAGTGTATAATTCAAACTTTGATGTACAAGTATATAATATTTCCATTTCTATAAAATAAATATCTACACTTAACTGCTTACTAAAAATTTGTGTATTTCATTTTCAAAATATTTATTTATTAAATAACTAATTTAAACATCTGAATTATTAAAATAAGTAAATTATTTGACCCTTTGTATGTCTATTATTTTTAGCTCTCCCTAATAATTAATCTTACACGCTCAAAGTAACGACATGCCTTTAGTCATCCTTGGCTATAACCAAACTATTCATCCTACTACTAACAAAAGGCCTAACGACTTACACTTCCTCCGAGAAATAAATTTACCCTGTAACCATAGTGAATCCCAGGGCTATTTTAAAAACACTCAGAGACAAATAGAAATCCGAAAAGAAAAGAATTTGAAAGTTAAAAATACCCAGCTAGAAAAAGCGCGACGGGATACCCTTGCGCTTAAAAGCCTTGTTTACGTAGAACAAAGCGACAAAAGGAACAAAAGCGCCCCGCGATTCAAAGGTCCATTTGAAGTAACTAAACTACTGTCTCGAAATAGGTACGAAGTAAAGTGTACCCGAGTCACAAAAACGTACCACGTATCTCAACTACACATAAGGAAGAAATATAATGTTCCAGGTATGCCCACGGAACATCCGCAATTACAGAATCCCAGGAAGCTCGATCCTCATCACGGACGGTGAGCGTAAGATCAACCACGGACACTGGACGATTATCTTTCCCATAGATGTAGAACCCCTGCGTATAATGTATAGTAAAGAGACTCGACTAATAACCAAACTATCGGATAAAACGAACAAGCTCGTACTCAATCAATTAAAACATATTAATAAAAAAACTCGAACTTCTATTCAACATCTAATTTCAACAAGAATCAAAAGAGGACTAATAGATGGATTAGGCTCCATCATTAAAGCTGTCACCGGCAATTTAGATCAAAACGACATGACTAACATAGATAATAAATTTAGCATCTCTGCCTCTGTAATGAAAAAGTTAAACGAACGCTTATTAAAAATAGAAGCCTCTCAGGCACACAAAGCAGCACATACCGATCAAGCAACTAAACGTAACTCATTTAATTCAGATCGAAAATGCAATGATAAATACCTACGAAACTTGAGACGATAAATTAACTACTGTTACCTTCGCCCGACACTCCATACTACACCCAATACTCATAAGCCGTGAGATATTGAAAGACGCTTTAACGACATTACCAAACAACTTGCATTATGACAAAAACTTAGTCAACCTAGTGACACTAGCACAAACCGACGTACATATTGAATACGCACTGGTACAGTTAATTATTCAAATCCCCCTATATCAAGAAAACACTTATTCCTTAGTGACCTTTTTACCTATCCTACAAAAGTAAGACAGCACTTGTACCTACCCTTCCCATCCTAAACGACAGTACTTATACAAAGAAAAAGAAATATACGAAGCCCAGCGATGCAACCGCATCTCCTGCGACGCAGCTCCGGCAGCTCAATGTATAATACAAAGCTTTGAAGATCAGAAAATCCAATGTGAAACGTATCAAGTACGGTGCCCAGTGACTTACGTCGAAGAGATCAATCAAACAATGCTGTATCGGTACTTCAATCAAGACACGATTTACCAAGGTGAAGCGATCAAGGAAGGATCATATTTCCAACAACAAGGCGGAAGTACTCTGAATGTCTACCATCCAGAAACCTGGCTATCCACGGATACCACAACGAATAATCAAGAAGTGGACTTCGATCCAGATCCGGACCAGATTAACGAAGACATCAATGAAATCGAACAAACACATACCCGGACAATATCCAATCACCTCATCACGATGGGATACCTACTGCCCATCATCTTGTTTGTAATAGGATACTTTTTATTTAAGAAGTTCAGAAGAAATCCTCAACGATGTTCCTCAGAAAAGGGAGAGAGGTGTCAGAACACTGACTCAACAGAACTCCAACCCCTAGATGCGGATGTAACTAACGCCACCCCGCACGCGAGCCAAATACTTCAACGATGTTCCTCAGAAAAGGGAGAGAGGTGTCAGAACACTGACTCAACAGAACTCCAACCCCTAGATGCGGATGTAACTAACGCCACCCCGCACGCCGCACCGCTGCTATATAAGCTCCCGCGCCCCTAGCTCCGAGACCCCGACCATGTTCGGCAAGCCGATCCCTTGGGAGACGCGAGCTAAATACTTCGGTGTGACCCTCGACCACTACCTCTCCTTCGCTGAGCACATAAAGCAGGCGCGTTCGCGCGCCGCTTTCGCTCTCGGTAGACTCCACTCCGTTCTGAATGCACGTAGCAAATTGTCACTTAGGTGCAAATTGCGCATTTATACAGCGTGCATTCGCCCCATCATGACCTATGCGGGTTCAGTGTTTGCGCACGCAAAACCTCACCTCATTCATAGGATGCAGGCCCTCCAAAACCGTTTTCTCCGAAAGGCAACGGGAGCCCCTTGGTTCGTTCGGAACGAAATCCTCCATGTAGATCTCGATATTCCCACCATCTCCCAGTTCTTGAAACGCAATTCCAAGCGTTTCTTCGACTCAGCCACCAACCATCGCAACCCTCTGGTTGTCGAGGCGGCTAGCTATGTCCCCTCTCGTATTAGTAAGGTCCGCCGCCCTAGGCTTGTCCTCTCAGATCCCGACGACCCCATAACTCTTCTCCAGGAGAGCAGTAGGGACCATAGGAACAAAAACAAATCGACATTCCGACCTCGTCGCCGAGGTCCCTCGCGACGACCCCGTAATAATCGTCCTCTCCCCGTCCCTTGCTCGGGTATGATGTGCCAGCTGGTGGCGTAGCTGAGCCAGTAGCTTTAAACTCCCCTGACAATAATAATTCTAATCTGATCCAGCCTGTCCCATCTTGCTGTCCTCCCCCCAGCGACGCCCTAAGCCGAGGCCCGTTCCCCACAGGGGGAGCCCTTAGCGTGTAGTCGCTTAGTCTGTAAGTTTTATGCCCCTGGCTGGAGGCTTTGAGTCATCTTAAGGCAGCCACAGGATAGTCCGGTTAAGTAGTCTCGACCTCTCTAGGTCAACTACGAGATACCATACATAAAAAAATAAAAAAAAAAAGCTCCGAGAGAGTCTTCGTACCGTCAAGCTAGCGTTAAGACCTTGAAATTGTAATATTTACTTTGTGAAATTATTTTTTTTTTAAAAACACAATCGCGATCTTCAATTATTTGACTCGCGTGACTTGAGCAAAGTTGGTTATACGTTCATGAAAATTTTACTGTGATTGAATGGCCATTAAAAAGCCCTGACCTGCAGGGCTATTGCGTATCTCGGTTGACAGTTTATAGTGATGAACACTTGGCATAGTGTATAACAATTAACACTAACTAGGATGACGTCATAAGCACTGAGTATCGTTGATAGCCACCGTAACACATTTTGACAGAAGTTTTTGTATCGATACGTAAAAGATTGCGATTGTCTAACTTTAGTGGACATCGGTGGACATTACATTGATTTGGCACCTCCGTTTAAATGTCAAAATGTCCAAAATCTCAATTATCAATGATATTTTTGGCTTGAAATTCCTAAAATGAATTCAGAAATCTCTCGGAACCGTCGGACAAGAGAGATAGGAGGATTATTGCTAGACAAAACCTAACAGGGACGTTAATGACCTGTCTGTGCCGGTCATTGACCAGTATTTTAAAAGGGAAATCAATGACGCTGCAAAGATTGCAGTGGAAATTCATTTCCAAGATTCCTCTTCTAGGAATTTTTTTGGTCTGTCAGGAGCCAGCAAATTAATTCAAGACACTGTAAAAGACTCAAAAGTGGACACATTTTTCTTTGGTGCTGATTGTGCTGACAAGATCAGAGCAGCCCAGTCAATTCAACGAACTAGTGCTACAATATCTGAAGGTGAGAAGCAGCAGAAACACACAAACAAGAAACAGTTAAACTGGGGGGGGGGGGGGGGGGGGCACCGCAGAACCGTCAACAGCATCAACAAGTTCGCGGTGGGCAACATCACCAGCAAGTTCGCGGGGGCAATATGGCTAACAACAAATGTACAGAAGACATCCTTGCATCTCGAACGCCAGACGCCAACCAGAGTGGTAACGCCATCTCTCGCTCAATCGGTAATTTCCTTCATTCGACGTAAATGTCAGAATAGGCGATCATATCTCTTATTCCCTCCCGCAAAAGCACGCCTATCCCTAATTGGCGAAGGCGTGGACTTCCTTTTTTTTTTGTGGATGGGAAATCATCAAATAACTTCTCCCGCTCTGGGTGGAGCGGAAGGGCGTGTCAGACTTTTACTGACTAAAACCCACCCGTGTTCCTTCAGTTGCCTATGCCAGGGCCACGGTATCTTTTTCAAACAACCCGCGACCCCAGCGGCATCGGCCACAACAGTCGGAAGCGAAGAGAGGAAGGCGTGGACTTCCTCTCTTCGCTTCCGACTGTTGTGGCGCGTTCAAAAAGTGCTGATTCTCAGCCTAGTTTGAATAAATGACTATTGATTTTGATTTAGACCAATTCCCGTTTCCGAAATACAAGACTGACATGAGAGCAGATAATTTCAAAGCCATATCATTTGCTAAAAGGGGTATAATGTATACATCGGAAGTAGTAGTAAATCATTTCATTCAATGCAGTAGCCCATCTTTAATTTCAATTAAAAAAGAAGAATGATCTGTTGCCCATATTACCATTATGTTGCCACTAGATGTCATGAATTTTATCAGAACTAGAAGACTACGGCTGATGTCAGAATTATTGATCCCGATTTGTGTTCCAGTGAGGACGACTGAAATCTGTATTCTACTTTTTTATAAACTTTTATTATAATTATTATACTTACTTCTTATTGTCATATCATGAAACATGCCAGTTTCATTAGAACCTATATGTAACATTATATAGAAATTATGAATAACTACCTACTCCTGCTCAACATTCATTAGTTTTAATAACGGATGGGTAGGTACAATTTCGATAAAACGTTAAGTTTTATGAAAGATTTACTAATGCATGTTGATTTTTACTTCAACTGATATTGTGATATTGAAACGTGATCTCATTTAATTTGTAAGATTATTAAAAATATAAATTCATAAAAGTGGCGGTACTTTATTAAAAACGTGGATTGAGACTGAGTTTCAGTGAAATTCTATTTCAGTAATATTTAAAAGTTATACTTTTGAAACGGGAAAGCAGTAATAGACTTCACGCTTGACGAATAAACACAATTATTTATTGATATTCTTATACAGTTGAACAGAGATTCGACTTATCTCATGTACGGCAGCAAACTGTTCCCGCCAAATGAGCGGTCCGACTACTTATACACTTCGGCGGCCGGATGTGACGTCACTAACGGTCACTCGCTGGCTTGGCTGACAATTTATGCTCCAAATTGTCGTAAAGTGGCATTGGCTTGTCGTTGGCTTGGCATTGGCTTGGCTTTGGCTTGGCATTGGCTTGGCTTGGCTTTGGCTTGGCTTTGGCTTGGCTTTGGCTTGGCTTTGGCTTGGCGTTGGCTTGGCGTTGGCTTGGCTTTGGCTTGGCTTTGGCTTGGCTTTGGCTTGGCTTTGGCTTGGCTTTGGCTTGGCTTTGGCTTGGCTTTGGCTTGGCTTTGGCTTGGCTTTGGCTTGGCTTTGGCTTGGCTTTGGCTTGGCTTTGGCTTGGCTTTGGCTTGGCTTTGGCTTGGCTTTGGCTTGGCTTTGGCTTGGCTTTGGCTTGGCTTTGGCTTGGCTTTGGCTTGGCTTTGGCTTGGCGTTGGCTGAACACATGACGAGGCGTTACACTTTAAAAATGTACAACAATTTAAGTTCATTTATTAAATACTGTTGTGCTATAAAGAAAAGAAGCATTTTATGTATGGTTGGTTTTTTTTTAGAAATTTAAGTTTTTTTTTTACTTTTTGTTTGGCTCAATTTATTCAGATAATTATATTTTATATCTTAAATATGTGCGTTTTATTTTTAAAACCAAGAGCTTAAATAAAATTAGGAAATCAGACTAACTTACCTTAAGTGACGTCTGATGGTAATTTTATGAACGGCTCATCCTGAAAACAATTTTAAACAGTAGTATTCGTCTCCAACGAACTTATCCGCGTAGATATTTAGAATTCTAATAAACAATAAATTTGAACGCGACTAATAGTATTAGCCGGCAGCAGTGACATCGTCTGTCAAATCACTTTCTTTAGAGTCACAATACTTGTCAGTGCATCTTTGTTCACTAGTTGCCATTATGTGTTATTTAACGGGTGGGTGATACTTGGTATCAGCTAGGGAGGGAACCAATTGTTTTCAGGATGAGCCGTTCATAAAATTACCATCAGACGTCACTTAAGTTAGTCTGATTTCCTAATTTTATTACACGGCTCATCCTGAAAACAATTTTAAACAGTAGATGTTCAGAGACAGCTAATGGCAATATCCAAAATTGTGTATGAATGAGGAAATCCTGAAAATTCAAATTCAAATTATACTTTACAGTTTCTTATATTTTTGCCACAAGTAAAACTATAAACAAAAAGTACAATAACATAAACCTTTTAGGTGCACTTATGTTCTTACAATCACACAGATTAATATGTGTTAGGTGTTACTGACTATTAGTTAATCTTAAAACATAGAAATGAATAGTATGTAGGTACCCTTTTGGCTTCAGGTACCATGTAGAAACTAGTATTAAACAATGTGTGCCATTCAGGTGTTACCTAAGTACTAGATAGGAACTAGTATAAACATCTTCAATCCAAAATAATTATTTGTAATAATTTGTATTACTTAATTAAAAACACAATTATAACTTAATTAGTTTTTCTTTAATCATTGACAATTTAATTATGACGAACTGGTTGTTTGTAAAATACTACAACAATATAATAAAGGAATGGCTCTTATTACATTCTTTGCAGTATTTTTTAAGCGCTTAATCTAGGGTATTGGCAAAAACAAGGTCAGCTCTGTCATTTACAATGGGTAGATTTACAACGGCTTATTGTAGTGGATGTAGCTTTTTTAAAAGGTTTTTTAGTGGTAATTACTAAGTAAGGTATATCTCCCCGAGCTTCCTTAGTACTTTGCATATATGATTTTAAAGTTTTTGCTGGGCACACTGTTTGATTTTCAAAGTATGGTAAACGCTAAGTGGTGTTTGTTTTAGTTTTGATATATGTTTTAGAACATCAGATATATTAATGACAACACAGTCAGATGTAAAGTGTATATCTTTCATTTTAATTGATGCCAGTGTCTGAACTCTGTGGGCAGTACACAGAGCTAACAATGTAACTAGCTTTTTTGAAAGTTCTTTAAGATATAATACAACTGGCATCTTACCTAGGAAATCTAGTACTACTGCAGGGTCCCACGTTTCTGTATTCCTAGGGAGAGAGGGTCTTTGTCTAAATGCTCCTTTTAACAACCGCTTTATATTCTCATCCTTTCCAATTTCAGAGCTTATTAGTAGGGACAACGCTGAGCGATGTGTATTTAATGTAGAGTAGTTACTTCCCATGTTAAATGCTTCTGACAAGAAGCCTATAATTTCTGGTATAGAAGCTTTGTAAATATTAATATTATTACTATGGCAGTGTGCCCACCACTTTTTATAAGAGCAATCATATTGTTTTTGAGTACCTTGAGCTAAGGATCCAATCATTATTTCCAAGGAAGCTTGAGGTCATATACCTCAAGCTCTTAGCTGAAACGCCGTCCGGAAAAGTGTCCTGCAGCCAGGGTAAGGTGGGAGCTCAGACGGTGTTGTTTTCTAAAAGGAGATGAGAGCAAATCATTGTTTGCATTAAATATAATTGGTTTTGATACAGTCAACATTTTAACTAAGGGAAACCATGGTTGTGCTGGCCACCAAGGATAAACAAGGATTCCCTCAGCTTGGTCATGTCTTATTTTTTCCAAACATTTAGTAATTAATGAAAAAAGGGGAAAAGCATAAAAGAAAAATTTGCTCCAGTCTAATGTGAATGCATCTATATCAAAGGCCATTGGGTCTCTTTTCCAAGAGATATATTTTAAACATTTTGCATTTATTCTGGTGGCAAATAAATCTATTTCAGGTATTCTGAAATGATGGGTAATTCTTGTAAATGCATAGTCTGCTAAGGACCATTCTGCATCATGATTTAAGTTCCTAGATTCCCTATCAGCCTCTGTGTTTTCTTTGGACTTGATATAGGAAGCTGTAACCCATATGTGTCTATCTTCACACCATTGCCATAATTCCTGAGTAATAGTATTTAGATGTATAAATTGTATGCTACCCATTTTATTAATACAAGAAATGGCTGTGGTGTTGTCTATCCTTAACAAAATGTGACAGTTTTCCATATTCTTAGCAAAGGATCGTAGGCCAAGGTAAGCTGCTTTTAGTTCTAGGTAATTAATATGTTCCACTTTCTCAGTTGTATTCCAAAGTCCCCCAATCGATTCGCCTAGACAATAAGCCCCCCAACCGGTAAGTGATGCATCTGTGAAGATTTCTAACTTAGTTTTTTGTAAAGCAAATGACTTTTTGGATATAGGAATGTTAGACATCCACCATTTTAATTCAGAAATAATATTATCAGAAATATTCATAAAGCTTTCAAAATTTTCATTTGATGACTGTAAGGCTAAGTACTTTTCTCTTTCCATAAGCTTGGTATGTCGCCAACCATATGGTATAGCTGGACAGGCAGCTGTCAATGTTCCAAGAAGTTGAGCAAGACATCTAATTTTGCATTTTCTTTGTAACATGAACTGTTTTATCATATATATTATATATTTTTTTCTTCTTTTTCAAATGGTAATTTTAGTGTCCATTGTTGAGAATTAATAATAAAACCTAGGAATTTACACTGTCTACTTGGATTAAGTTACTCTTTTCAAAGTTAAGTATAAAACCTAAACACTCAAGTATTTGTATAATATGGCGTGTTTGTGTTTGACATTCTTCATATGTGCTAGCTATGCATTGAATGTCATCTAAGTAAATTACCGTTACATATCCCAAGTTCCTTATATATGACATCACAGGTTTCAATATTTTTGTAAATACACTGGGTGCTGTACACAAACCATAGGGAAGTGCTGTAAATTCATACAACTTTTTACATTTAAATCTATTCCTGTCTTGTGCAGCTACTGGAATTAAGAGATAAGATTATTTTAAATCAATGGTTGTCATGAAGCAATTTTTATGTACCAACCTAGTAGAGGTACGCAAGTCTTCCATCTTAAAATGAGATGTGGAGACAAAATTATTCAAGGATTTTAGATTTAAAATAAACCTAAATTTACCATTAGGCTTTGGTACTAAAAATATGTTTGAAAGGTATTGACCCTCTTCAGGTTGACAAACAGTTATTGCACCTAATTTTAATAAATCATTAATTGACCTTTGTATATTTAATTCCTCAGTTTGAGAAAAAACATTTGAAGGTTTTCTGGTTTGAACAGGCACAGATATTAATGGTATGCGGTAGCCTTGGACCCAATCAAGTACAGTCACATCATTTGTAATAATCTGCCAACAACTTAAGTATCTAGCTAGATTACCAGCATGTGTTACCTGTTGTGAAGTTAGCGCCATTGGCGAGCACGCTGGTAGTCCCTCTCGGGGCGGTTCACAGGTGCACGTTTCCATGTCTTTTTGGGTGGCTGATGCTGGTTCGTCTTCTTTGTTTGAGACTGCACTTGAAGACGCTTCAGCCCCCCACGCATTGTGTTCTTCTGTTGCGAGTTCTGGCGTGAGGGGCCTGTCCAGTTTCCCGAACGATTGAAAATTTGAGGTTTGGGTTTTCTTAATTGCAAACCAGATCTTTCAATTTCTTTGGTATTTTTAATCTTTTCGGCCAAGTTTTCACCAAATAGGTATTGGTTCCTTGGTATTGTCTCAGCCATTTTAGTAAATGACTTATCCAAGAGAGGTGCCAGTAATTGTTTTCTAGTATTAGTCTCTTTATAATGAATTGATGCTAAAAGTTTTGTACCATCACTTATCATTTTCAAGGCATCAGGTACATCCTGACCTGCTAATATCTTGGTCATTCCCTGACCCAAACAGGTAAGGGCTATGCCCAGTTGCTATTGCTTGGCTCTTAGCATATCGTCCCGGTTGCGGGCTGATTCAGTTAAGGCCACCCTAACTTCAGCATTGAGCTCTGGTGCGTCCAGGAGTGGGCAGTTCTGCGGTACTTTATATCCATTTAAAATATCTTTAATTTCCTCACTATCATTGAGTAAGATAGTTTCCCATCGTGAGGCTATTAAATAATTTAAATTCGGGCCATACCTTTCTTCTTTGGGCTTTTCATTGCCTAATGCAACTAGCATGGCTTGTGGAATTTCATCCGGGTTTGGGATTTGTTCCAGGTTTGGGGTATTGTCTGGATTTGGGGTTGGAGTTTCTACATTGAAGTTTACTTCTTCAGTAACCAGATCTGAAACAGGTACTTACCGTTAACTTCTTGTACTTGACTCTAGCCCAGTATACTTAAAGTAAGTATATCAAAGATTTGGTCTTGGTGTGATGTGATCCACCATCATGTGTCTCGCACAATTTAGTAGAACATTTATCAGAATTGATATCTCGTATCAAAAGCTGATCTTCGTGACAATTTTTTCAATTTCTTCTTAATTCTTGCAATATCTTTGTATAAATCATCGTCCGAGTCTGAACTCGACATATTTACGTTTTAGTTATTTTATCTATATATATAAAAGAAAGTCGTGTTAGTTACACCACTTATAACTCAAGAACGGCAGAACAGATTTGGGTGAAAATTGGTATGGAGGTAGCTTAGAGCCAGGAGACGGACATAAGATACTTTTTATCCCGTTCGACAGCGTTCCCGTGTGACTTGACATGAAACGTCAGTCACTATAAAACGTGGTATAACAAAAAAGAATCAGACTTGGAATAACAAAACGCAAATGATAGCTATGTAATTGACGTATAATGACAGCTATGTAATGACGTATAGATGACAATTTGATATTTGTAAGAAATCAATATTCAAACTATTTCTATTAAATAAATAATTAACAATTATAATGTAATGATAGTGCCATTGCCCATTCGTATAAACAGTGAAGTGAACTATAAAACTCGGTATGGTTGAAAATTTGAGTTTTGAAATAAATTTTTAGGTGAATTGAAGTGAAGTGAAGTTTAATTAATAATGCCGCGAGCAAGACGATCGAATCTTTCCCGACAAAGCCGTAATGCAAGAAGAATACGAAATACTGCAAATGAAAGGACTGAAGAAGAACAAGAAATTGCACGTGAACAGCGCCGCGATAGTATGGCTCGACTTCGTGCTTCTCAATCACGAGAGCAAAGTGAAGCAGCCCGTGAAACAGCTCGGTTGGCAATGCGGAATCGTCGAGCGAACAACAGAGGTCAACAAATAGATAATTGGGTTGGGTTTAGTATTCAGCAACAGGCGGAAAAGGTAACAAAGGATTCAAATTGGTAGGGTTTAAGTCCCCGATTGTAATGCTACCACTATTTTTCTACGGTAATGTATTTTTAGAGAAATTAAGAAGAAAAATGTTTCTAACCTCAAATCAAATAAAAAGCGAAAACGGAACGTAAAAATGGGCGATTGACAGCCATATATATACCACGTATTGTCTATGGTGCAAAACCAAGCGATTACAAACGTAAAACGGAACGTAATTATTAATGTCATCTGTCATTGTCATTCGTTGGTTCATTCCTCAGACTAAATATCCTGTAGACGGAGCCTTTAAGAGAGACGCGTGTCCTTTTCTTGTTAGTGTGCGGCTCTAGAGTAGTATTAGTGTGCGTGACTAGGGAAGGGTCGACGCTTCAAAGCATACTATGGAATCTGCAGTACATCGATTTTTTGCTTGACGAAAAATGCACAGGAGTGAAACTGCGGATAGAGCTAATACCTACCTACTATAATAAATATGGTATTATGTAAAATTAATGTAACAATTTATTACCAATTATGGGTACAACTTAAATAAATAATCAGACAGCTTTAATCCACTCACTTCTTATTAATTTCACAATATTATGAAAACCTACAACAGTAAGCTAAAATTATTATACCATATCAACAACAAACGTCGATAGATTTTATCGATAATATTGTACACATCCCTGCAGTTCACGCCTAAAACAATGCCTAGTTTAAACATTAATTTAGACTATAAAAGTTGGTTTTTTATCAATATGATATAAGACAATCTTAGTCTTAATATGTAAATCTTCAATGTTTATCGATTTTCTAACAGTTAACCTGTGTAATTAACGATAAAATTGTTGTCATAGACTTACGTGTGAAATGATAATTCTGGGTCTATTACGCCTTCTTTCGTTATTCTTGATGAATAATATACAGCCGCACACAGCATATTTTCACTTTACTAATTTTGTCCTAGCCAAACCACTGATATTATTTAATATTTCGCATTTAAACTGCACCAAGCCGCAATGTTTTGACCGACTAAGTCGGTCACTTGTTGACACGATTTACACAGACAGTGCGACGTTGCCAAACTTACATGTGCTGTACCTTTTACTCGTTTGTGAACTCTGTGAAATAGACAGAGAGAACAATACTTTGTTTGACACACGGATACAAGAGCGGCAACAAGTTATAGCTCCGTCTACAGGATACTTAGTCTGAGGTTCATTCCGTTTCTCTCCGAGTTGCGTGAATGTGTTCCTTGCGTTTTGTGTTTTTCTTGTGGCTTTCTTCGACGACCTTGGCTTTTCCCCTGGACTCGAATTGTTTGCCCTTACGATTAACCAAAGCTTGCATACTGGACACCGATTTCACGCTTTATCGACTGACATTGGCGCGTATCCCGGACATACTATTTACACGTACGATGGAGCCCCAACCATCAACGAGCGGTTCTGCGGGAAAGGTTAAACCCCAACCTGCGATGAGCTGTTCTGCGGGAGAGGTTGAACCCCAACCTGCGACGAGCTGTTCTGCGGGAGAGGTTGAACCCCAACTTGCAACGAGCTGTTCTGCGGTAGAGGTTGAACCCCAACCTGCAACGAGTTGTTCTGCGGGTGAGGTTGAACCCCAACCATCAACAAGCCGTGCAACAGGAGTGTCTGAACCCCAGCCGTCTTCCAGCCGTTCAGATTTATGTTGGCCAACAAGTAGCAGCTCTTCAGACGAGGACGCACCGCCAGCTAAGCGCCATCTGTTCGTGGAGGAAGTGCTTAAGATGTGGAACTTGGTAAAAATATACTGCTTATTGGGAACGCGTGAGAAGGCTGTAGCATTTGCGGAAGAAAGGGGTATGTTACCTAAACAAAAGATGTGCAGCCACCATAAGAAACCTATGACTATTCAATATAGCACAAATAAAACTGTGGGCTCTTTTACTTGTAACCGAGGGCCTTGCAGAAACAAATCAAAAGTAAGCAGAGGAAATGGAACATGGTTTCAAAATATTAAAATATCGATGCAGCTGGTGTTTTACTTAATGTATGCTTTTGCTAACAAATTTAGTTATGAGAGAGTCATAAAAGAAGATTTTTCTGAAAACGAGCATCGCCTCTCTAGAGCAACAATAAGCGACTGGTATAATTATTGTCGTGAGGCGGTTGTAGTGTACCAAAAGCATATACAAGAAATGAACGGGAAGATTGGAGGACCTGGAAAAGTGGTGCAAATAGATGAGAGCAAGTTTGGAAAACGAAAATATAATAAAGGTCGACGAGTGGAAGGTCACTGGATCCTTGGAATGATTCAGGATGGAAGTAATGACCTTCGCCTGGAAGTCTGCCCAGACAATGTTCGGTCTGCTGACATTTTGGTGCCCTTAATTAAAAAACATGTTGCTGAGGGCACTACCATACATACTGATTATTGGCGGGCCTATGATTGTCTGGGTGATCACGGATTTATCCACAAAAAAGTTAATCATAGTGACACGGTAAACCCATTTGTGGCTAGCGATGGCACCCACACACAAAGAATTGAATCTCAGTGGCGTGTCATCAAAAGATTTTTTTGTAAAGATAACTATAATAACAGAACAAATATGAATGATTTGGTGTACGAATATTTGTGGAGAATACAAATAGAAAGAAATAAATGTGATCCTTTCGAGGAATTAATTAATGTAATTAATTTTAGTTTTATTAAATGAAAAATTAATTAAAGTTATGTTGTTTCTTTTATCAAAACCTGGCATAATTTGACTTAGCATACTACGAAGATCACAGAATTTCAATAGAAATAATTTTATTAGCCATATTGAAAAAAAAATGGGTACGAATTTTTTTTTTTACTTTTGGCCCCAGAAGTCCGACTTTGGGACATGAGGAGCGTAGGCCGAAGGCCGGCGGAGCTCCGACGACATGGCTGACGGGAGATAGGGCGGCAGCTTTTTTTTTTTACCGCCCAGAGCGACCATCTGTTGAAATTCCGTCGAGCCACTTTGATAGGTAGTAATCAGTGATTTGGGCATTGCCTTTACATGAGAGTGGTGCCAGGACACAGAGGGCACCTCCTTCCTTATGCTAAACGATACCAAATTTCTGGAATACACTTTTTATGTGACTATAACGAGTATTGAGGTTAGGTTACAAAAATGGGTTTTTCTCAAGAACGGTGCATTACCGTGATATGGGAGTGGTACCGGGGGGTAGGGGGCACCCCCCCCCCTCCCCTCCCCCCGCTCCCCGCTCCCTCCGCCTGTTGCTGAATACTAAACTTTACCCCATGAGCCATTGTATTCATTGCTTTGTGGCGAAACACAAGAATCACGCCACTTTCTTGCAAACACTCAAAAATACAATGGTTGTTTCCAAATGACGTCATTTGGGGCAGATATTATCGAAGAACGAGGATTTAATCCGACATTTAAGGTATTTATTTTTGTACTTACATAGAATGTAGTTAAAGAATAACTTACTTTATCTATTGGTATGTATTATATTTGCTAATTCTGAACTCTATTTTCCCACCGAAAAAAGTGTTTATAACCCAGTTAATACTGTCTGGTTTTTATTTTGTAGATACAAGGACAGATTCACCATCGAATTGGATCATTACTACCTTTCGAAGATACACAGAATAAATTTTTACAAATATATTTCATGGGCAACATGGAAGAACAACTTGATCGACGCCTAGGGATCAATGCAGGAATGAAGCGAGCAATTCTTCAAGACTTGCAGTGTCTGCTTCATGAACATCATGCGTTGGTCAGGTTGTTTAAGAATGCTTTAGAGCGCATGCCAAGTGATGACTATAAAGTTGTCATCAAAGCAGATAAACGACCATCTGGAACACACGAACGCACATTTAATGCTCCAACATTAGACGAAGTTGCCATCCTGATTGTTGGTGAACAATTGGAAAAACGCGATATTGTGCTTACACGTCGCGATACTGGGCAACTGCAACAAATATCTGAAACTCATCGATCATATGACGCATTGCAATACCCGCTGATGTTTTGGCAAGGAGAAGATGGATATTATTTTAATATTAAAATGATAAATCCATTGAATGGTGAGTATCAGTATCATAATTTATTTCATTTATTTGTGAAAGACACTGATTTAAAATAATGCTTATTAAAAAAATGGTTAATGTCTGTATTGTTTGCCTTTGAAATTTGCCTTTGAAATGGTTAATTATCAAATTTTTAATTTCAGGTGAAGAAACTACAAAGAAAGTTAGCTCAATGAATTATTACGCATATCGTTTGATGATTCGTCAAAATGCTGACAACTATTTGCTGCGGTTTCGTCGATTGTTTCAGCAGTATTGCGTTGACATGTATGTAAAAATAGAAACGGAACGTTTAACATTCATTAGGTTGAACCAAGCCAAACTGCGTTCTGAGGAGTACATCCATTTACGTGATGCAGTTAGTACTGAAGAAAATGCAGCTAATATTGGTCGATTAACTATTCTGCCGGCGACGTACATTGGTAGTCCACGTCATATGCATGAATATGCACAAGATGCAATGACATATGTTCGTCATTACGGTCGGCCAGATCTCTTTATTACTTTCACCTGTAATCCAAAATGGATAGAAATTACTCAACAAACATCAAGTGATAGACACGACATCACAGCACGTATATTCAGGCAAAAAATTCAGTCCCTGATGAACTTTATTGTTAAACAACGCGTCTTTGGAGACACTCGATGCTGGATGTATTCAATCGAATGGCAAAAGCGAGGCCTGCCGCACGCACACATTCTTATTTGGTTAGTGGAAAGAATTCAGCCTGACCAAATAGATGATATCATATGTGCCGAGATTCCTGATCATGAAGTCGATCCAGACCTACATGATGTTGTTACTACTAATATGATTCATGGACCGTGTGGTGCCATCAATCCCCAATCACCTTGCATGGTCGATGGAAAGTGCTCTAAACGATATCCACGGAAATTAACGGCGGAGACTGTCACTGGCAACGATGGTTATCCGCTGTATCGGCGTCGATCACCAGATGACAACGGTCGAACTGTCACAACGAAAGTGAAAAGAATGGATTTCGTTGTCGACAACAGTTGGATTGTTCCATATTCGCCACTTATTTCTAAAACGTTCAAGACACATTGCAACGTTGAATACTGCAATTCAGTTAAGTCCATAAAATATATTTGCAAACATGTCACGAAAGGCAGTGATATGGCAGTTTTTGGATTGCAATCCTCGAGTACCAACGATGAAATTTCACGCTATCAAGTTGGTCGTTATGTGAACTGTAATGAAGCGATTTGGCGTATATTCGCATTTCCCATTCACGAACGTCATCCTACTGTTATGCATTTGGCGGTGCATCTGGAGAATGGTCAACGAGTATATTTCACGGCTTCGAATGCTACGCAACGTGCTGAAACACCTCCAGCAACTACATTGACCAGTTTTTTTTGCAATCTGCCAAAGCGATCAGTTTGCACGAACTTTGCTTTACTCGGATATGCCACGTTATTATACTTGGAATGCTTCATCGAAGAATTTTCAAAGACTGAAGCAAGGCGATGCGGTTCCTGGGTATCCAGATGTGCGTTCTACTGATGCTCTTGTCGTATGTATACAGTTCATCCAAAGAATGATGAATGTTTCTATTTGCGGTTGTTGCTGGTAAATGTGCGTGGGCCAACGTCATTTGAGACACTACGAACTGTTAATGGTGTAATATTCCCAACATATCGTGCTGCATGTGAAGAATTGAACTTATTAGAAAACGATACCCATTGGGATACGACAATCGCTGAAGCCATTATCTCTGCATCTCCAAGTCAGATACGCACATTATTCGCTATCATAATTTCGACATGTTTTCCATCAAACCCATGTAACCTGTGGCACAAATACAAGGATAATATGTCAGAAGATATTTTACATAAAATTCGTGTCAGTTCCAGAAATCACGATATTGAGATGAATGAGGAGATACATAATCGTGCTTTACTCTTGATCGAAGATATGTGTTACCTCATGTGCGGTAATTTATTAATCAGGTTAGGAATGCCAGCGCCATATCGTGAAATGAATGACGCATTTAATCGAGAATTGGAACGGGAACGTGAATATGATCACCAGGAATTAGATTTAGTAGTTCAAACGAATGTACCCCTGTTGAATTACCAACAAAAGGAAGTTTATGATACTTTAATGAAGGCAATCGATGATGAAAATGGTGGTTTATATTTCCTAGATGCCCCTGGTGGAACTGGCAAGACATTCCTCATGTCATTAGTTTTAGCAACTGTTCGGGCGAGATCCAACATAGCGGTAGCAGTTGCTTCTTCTGGAATAGCAGCCACATTGTTAGAAGGATGCCGTACGGCTCATTCAGCATTAAAATTACCGTTAAATCTTCATACTATTGAAGAACCAACGTGTAATATTGCAAAACACTCAGCAATGGCCAAAGTTTTAGCGGCATCGAAAATCATCATCTGGGACGAATGCACAATGGCGCATAAACGTGCATTAGAAGCACTTAACCGAACATTAAAAGATTTACGCAATGACTCGAGATGTTTTGGAGGAGCAATGATTTTACTGTCTGGCGATTTCCGCCAAATACTGCCAGTAATTCCAAGATCTACGGCTGCCGACGAAATAAACGCTTGCCTCAAATCGTCAAATCTATGGCGCTATGTGAAGAAACTGCAGCTGACAACAAACATGAGAGTTACATTGCTTAATGATACATCTGCTGAAGATTTCTCGGAGCAATTGCTGACTATCGGTAATGGTCAAGTACCTGTCGATGAATCGAGCGGATTAATATCATTTCCAAATAATTTCTGTAATTTTGTCTCATCAAAAGACGAACTTATCAACAATGTATTTCCAAACATTATTTCTAACTACAAAAATAATGAATGGTTGAGTGAGCGAGCAATTTTAGCGGCTAAGAATAAAGATGTAGATGACCTGAACTACATAATTCAAAATAAGATCATTGGAACAATGCATTCATTCAAATCTATTGACTGCGTCACAAATGAAGATGAAGCCACCAACTATCCAATTGAATTTTTAAACTCTTTGGACGTGCCTGGCTTACCACCGCACAATTTACGCCTAAAGGTTGGCTCCGTAGTAATCATGCTTCGAAACATAAACCAACCAAAACTGTGCAACGGTACGCGTTTGGTGGTTAGAAAATTGATGAACAATGTAATTTACGCTACGATAATGATAGGAAAATTCAAAGGTGAGGAAGTTCTTATTCCGAGGATCCCGATGATCCCAACCGATATGCCGTTTGAATTTAAAAGACTTCAATTTCCGATACGTCTTGCATTTGCCATGACTATCAACAAATCACAAGGCCAATCCTTAAAAGTTTGTGGTTTAAATCTAGAACATTCATGTTTTTCCCATGGTCAATTATACGTGGCATGTTCACGGGTCGGAAGACCATCTGCGTTGTTTGTTTTTGCGCCTGATAATAAAACAAAAAATGTCATGTATCACAAGGTACTTAAGTGAAGAGCAACCTATGTACTAAAATACAGAAATAATAATGAATGATTAATGTAGGTATTTAATTTTTTTGTATTTTTTCCAATAAAAAAAAAAACAAACTGCTTATTTATTGCCATTAAGGCGGAACAAAGTTCGCCGGGTCAGCTAGTTTACTTATAAAATGACTAGAAATATGAAAAATTATTTCGATACACAATTCTACGCGTTGTCGCGAGCGCGCGAAGCAGGCCTGTGTCAGCTTTAGTTCCATGCCATGCACGAAGCGCTAGTGTCGCACTTGCGGCCATATTGGTTTTGCTTTCGGACTGTTGTGTCTGTGTGTGTATAGGCGCGTTTCCATTATGCAAGTGATATGCATACTAGTTGCAAGTTGCATGCAAATTGTATAGTGGAAACAACAACTTGCAAACAAGTTGCAACTTGTATGCAATTAGGTTTAAACTTGTACGCACAATAATCAAGTCGGCACATTTGCACGCAAGTTGCAAGCGCATGCGGTCGTGCATAGAGGATTACTTTGTTTATGACTTTATTACTTTGTAAAAATGACTGCTAAATGGAATACGGAGAAAACAATAATATTTATTGAGGAATATCATAGACATGATTGTCTTTGGGAACCAAAAAACAATCTTTACAAAAATCGAGACGCACGCGAATCAGCATATAGAAAACTAATCGAAGTGATGAACCTTAATGGTATTGTTATGACCGTAAAAGAAGTGAAAAATAAAATACGATCACTGCGTACCACATTTTTTGCTGAATTAGGAAAAATCGAAAAATCCAAAACAACCGGTAGTGGAACAAGTAACATATACACACCAAAATTAAGCTGGTTTAACACAATGAATTTTTTGCTGACGTCAACCGAATTAAGAAGGAATGAAGAAAGCACCACTGTAAGTATCAATTCTTTTATTTTTTTTAAAAATCATTCTTTCTTGCCATGTTACAGCACCATCTGTAGCAAAGTAGTTAGCAAAGTCATCTCTTATTTCGACCGCTGTTTTGGGACTGCTTGACGGTTGTGCCGGGCGTAATTGCTGAAATGCTCTCATATTCACGTCATTGAACATGCCTTCACTATGTCCTGTTATTGAATTTTCTCGATTAACAAAATTAGGTGTAATATATGTACTAGAAGTATGTCTCAACCAATTGTGCAGTGCACAGCATGCTTTTATTATTTTATCAACTGTATTCACCTCAACAGCAATAAGTCGCTCAAAAATTCTCCACTTCGATACCAATAAACCAAACGCATTTTCAACCACTCGTCTTGCTCTCGACAGTCGGTAGTTAAATATTTTCTTTTCTTTAGTTAATCCTTGAGTTCGAGGATATGGCTTCATTAAATATTTTTAAGTGGAAATGCTTCATCTCCTAATACCACTGAATTAGGCGGTATATTTGAGCTATCATTTTCTAATATTGACTGAAGAGTTGAATGAGAGAATATTGTTCCGTCTGATGTTTTCCCATAATGTCCAACATTAATGTATCGAAAGTTTAAGTAACTATCGCATAATGCAAACAAGGCTAAAATGTCCTTTATAGTCATAATATAAATAACCACTCCCATTTGGGCATCTCAAGATGACATGCTTTCCATCAATTGCTCCAATGCATCGTGGAAAATTGCAACGTTCTTCGAATCCTTTACAAATTTCATTCCACTCTTCACTAGTATTCGGAAACTGAAAGAAATAAAAAACATTAAAAAAATGTTTTATTTTATTTATTTTTAAATTTATTGAATGAATTATGTTTTAGGTTGAATCAGAAAATACTTCAACAGATAGCAGAGAAAATACGCCAGCCAGAGCCAGTGGTTGTCGAAGCTCATCTCAAACACAGAGTCAATCCTCATCCAATTTTCGACAATTGATTCGAAATGCAAGATATGATCCCATAGATACCGCACTTCAAGAATTGAGAAAAATAAATAAGAGCGTAGAATCGGAAAATGAATTTGATGTTTTTGGTCAAAACGTTAGTCTTCAACTTCAAAAACAGCCGTTAGAGTACCCTCTAGAAACTCAAGAACTTATTATGAAAGTTTTAAAAGAGCAGCGAATAAAATCCTTAAAAGAAAAGGCACAACAAGAAGCACTTGTAATTTCTATACCTGATGATATAAATCTTGATTTAGTGGATTACATTGACACCGAGAGTAAGCGTGATGAACCAGGACCATCGGACAGTAGCAAAGAAGATTTATTAGGTCGTGCTGTTCGCGCTATGGGTTCATTGGAATCTGATGACGATGATTAGGATTTGAGTTTTCGACCCACTAACTTTCGTGATTTCGTGATTCGTGAGTTTAAAGTTGTTTCACAGATTGAAAATAGCCGCCGATCAGTCCTCTTTAATGTTAAGATTAATTATAATAAAAATATGTTGAACATTGATCTTATACATTGTTTTACTTACCTTTATATATTCTTGAAGTGACTCATAAATTGCGTCGCAGATAGGGCGTGCATTCCGGAATTCCGGAATTTCGCAATTCCGGAATTCCGTAACAATTTTTCTGATATTTTAATTCCGGAATTGAGAGGAGTAATATCGGAATTCCGATATTCATAAATTGTTGATGTTTTGATTATTATTATTGCTGAACGCAACCAAACTAGTCTGTGGAACTTTCCACAAGCCGCTAGCCGGCCGGGACGCGCGCGCGCGTCCCTCTCCCTCCCGCACTCCAGTCACCCAAGCAACTTTACCGTGAGTACACGTTGTACAGCTGCACGCGACTCGCGGGTGTACGATGCAAAATGTGAGTATTATTTACGTTATATTTCATCGATGTTATACTTTTATGTTTGTCGATGATTTTGTTGTTTATTTAGCAAACATAGTCTTATTATTTTAAAGTAGGTTATTAAATTTTAGGTTATTAAACAAAAACATTAAGTCTAAACCTAATAAGTATTAGGTTTAGACTATAAAACAAAAACATTAGTGATGCAACGAATACGAATACGAATATTCGTATTCGCCGAATAGAAGACATTTACCGAATATTCGTATTCGGCGAATACTAATACGAATATTTAAAAACTAATATTTTTGTACGCAACTCTATTTACTGCAGATTTGAAAAACGCGCGTAAAAATATGACGTGTGCAGAGGCCCTTAACCGCAACGACGACGCGACGGGGGACTCCCCGGCCATAGATAGGTTTATACAGTTTCCGCGGCTCCGGGAGTTTCCCTATCATTACGATTACGAACCGTTGATTGATTCATTCATTCCTTTCATTCATTTCATTTGTCAGTCGTGAGCACAAGTCAAACAAGAGAGTATTGTTTTATTTTATTTATTTTCTGAGGTTGCTGCGAATTTAAAGAAGTTGAAGTTGAATTGACAATGTCTTCTCGTAAACGAGAACAAAGTGACATATGGAAACACTTCGATAAATTACCTAGTAAGTATATATGGTCTGTATTTCTTTTGTATCAACAAAAACTAGGATAGTAAGTAAGTAACTTAGACGAACGTTAGTAATGGCTGCGTCCGCGCGGACTTCGGTTTTACTTTTACGTGTAATATAGTAGTGGGATAGGAATTTAAATTGTATTGTTTTTATTTTAGACAATGAAAGCAAAGCTATATGCAGATATTGTGCTTGTGAATTGTCTCGGGGAGGGAAAAATGCATCTATTAAAGGATTTACTACGACCGCACTGTGGACTCATGTGAAGAGATTTCACGAAAAGGAGCTTCTTGCCTGTATAAATACTGTAGATGAAACAAACACTGAAGTTGAAGTAACACCAGCGAAGAAACAAGCGTCCTTAAAGGAAATATTGGAAAAACGTACTACGTATGAAACTGGTGATCCTCGGGCTGTCAAAATCACATATTTGATTGCTGAACAAGTTTGTCTAGACATGGAGCCCCTGGACTTAGTAAATAAAAAGGGATACCGTCGTTTGCTCAGTGAACTAGCTCCAAGGTTTGTTTTTGTTTGCTTTTATTAAAATGCTAAACTTTTGTTCATACATATTAGTGGGATACTTTTTAAACTTTCACAAAACCCTTTTTAATTCCTGACTGTTATTTTTTTACAGATATAACATTATATCTAGAACCCACCTTACAGAAAAAATTCTACCGGATATTAATGACCGTGTTAAAATAAAATTGAAGGAGCAGTTAACAAAGACCCCATATCTCTCTGTCACAACAGACATGTGGACCAGTGACGCTTCCTCACAAGTCAATGATTTTATAAGTCTTACTGGACATGGAGTCAATGAAGATTTCCAGCTCAAATCTTATTGTCTGGAAGTGTTTCCTTTTGAAGGCGACTCACATTCAGGAGAAAATATTGCCCACAATATGCATATGATGTTTCTGGAATGGCAGCTAGTGGGTAAAGTTGCAGCAGTTGTAACGGACAACGCACGGAATATGGTTAAAGCAAATGATGAGCTTGATCTTAGCCTTAAACATATCTCTTGTTTGGTACACAGCATCCAAATAGTGCTGAAAAAAAGTTTGTTTGGTCAAGAACGCATAACCGAAATGTTAACCACATGCAGGGGAGTTATTACTCATTTTAATCACTCAACCTCCGCACTCAAACAACTGAAAGATTCTCAACAAGCTAACAATATACCGAAACATGTTTTGTTTCAAGATGTTGAAACAAGATGGGACTCAACATATCAGATGTTGAAGAGATTACATGAACAACGCATAGCGATTCAAGATGTTTTACCATCTCTACCAAATTGTCGTCATGAAATCACAGCAAGGCAATGGGGTCTTATGAGCCAAATCATTGATATTCTGGCCAATTTTGAAGAAGCTACTAAAGAGCTGAGCAAAGAATCAACGACGTTATCTCAAGCAATCCCAATAGTACGAAGTCTTAAATCTTGCCTCAATAAAATTTCAAATGATCCTTCTTCTCATCCTGATGTGAAAAATCTGGCAAACTCCCTATTCAGTGGACTTTCGAATAGATTTGCGTTTATGGAATGTGATGAAACTTATCTATTAGCAACGATTCTTGACCCCCGATTCAAAACAAGGATTTTCAGCTCACCAGTGGTCGTTGAAACCGCTCGATCAGTTCTTAACGCTGCTCTTGATAACAGAGAGGCCGTAAGACTGACAAGACCTCCAGAAGAACCTCAACCGTCGACAAGTAGAGGAATTTGGCAAGTATGCCAAGAAATAATTGAAGAGGCTGAAATGGAAGAGCCAATTTCAATATTTTCTGGGGATTCGCAAACTAAAAACGAGATAGATGCTTATCTAAAGCTCCCAAATTTATCGCCGACTGCTGATTCACTGGCCTTTTGGCGAGAAGATGTCCATTTTCCAAGTCTGAAAAGCTCGCCCAAAAATATTTTTCACTGAAGCCATGTACAGTCGCCTCGGAAAGACTTTTTTCAACGGCTGGGAACATCCAGACTGAAAAAAGAAATCGCCTAAAAGCAGAAAATCTACAAATTTTATGTTTTTTAAATAAAAATTTGCCTGTTGTAAATTTTAATTATTAGAAGAGTAAACATTATTCAAATAAATAAGTCTTTGATTACCATGGCGAGATATTCGTATTCGTATTCGTATTCGCCGAATAGTAGGTTTGATATTCGTATTCGTATTCGTATTCGTAAAAGTAGTATTCGTTGCATCACTAAAAAACATTGTATCATTGTGATTGTTGAATAAACAAAAATGCGTTGTTCAATATGTTGATTTTTTATATACATGTTGATATGTTTTATATATTATACATGTTGATTTTGTCTTTATTTAAATTACAATAGTTAAACAAACAGTAGTTAAACTTTTGTAATTCAATACACGCTTAAATGATGGTGGATTTACTAACTTGACCGGCCAGTAGGTCGATTCTGTAAAAATCACTTCGATACTCTAACGCTGTGGACTTGTCGGCTCGAGATGTAAATCGGGTGAATTCGCGATCGATTCGAATCGTGTGCGGTCACTCGAGTGAGGTTCAAAGTGATTTTTTCAGAATCAATCTACAGGGCAGGGTATTGTAATCAGTAAATTATTATATTATCAAAAAGGGTAAAATTGTTCGTTTTTTTTTTTTAATTCTAAGCTTATTTTTTGTTTTGTTTTAGGTCGACAACGAAGAAACGCGTTGAATACTTACCTTTCTCCAACACGAGAACAAATACCGGTATATGGAATCATTTTCTACGTGCAAATGATGGCCAGTCCGCAAAGTGCAAAATATGTAACAAAATCTTGAAAAGTGTTGGTGGTGCCACTACTGGCTTACATACTCATGTGCGTGAATATCACTCAAATTTAAAGGATACTGAAATTGATAATTCTGCATTTCCCTCAACTAGCGTGACAAACATAACTCCGGGAACGCATAATATACAACCTGCAACAGCATCAAAAAAGAGGAAGATCATGACAGACTTTTTTAAGTCAAGCGAAACAATGGAGGTGGTGGTGTCTCGAATGGCGGCACTTGATGGTAGCACCTTTAGATTTTTTACAGAAAGCCAAGATCTGCGAGCATTATTTAAAAAATCTGGATACGTATTACCCAAATCACCAAACACAATAGCTAAAATAGTGTTAAGTCAAGCCGAAGAAATTAAAACGGAAACCAAAAACATAATACTAAAACTAAAAACAGCCGGGCATAGATTTACTTTGACACTTGACGAATGGACGTCATTGCGAAATAAACGTTACATGAACATAAATTTGCATAGCAAAGGATTTGGTGGTTTCAATTTTAAAAATCTTGGATTAGCAAAAATAACGGGATCAATGCCAGCTTGGACAGCCTTCAATATGTTGCGGGACCATCTTGCAAAATTTAATGTGTCTTTGGAAGACGATGTCATTGGCCAAACCACTGATGGTGCAAGTGTAATGGTGAAAATGGGTACCTATTGCAAAGGCCATCACCAGCTTTGCCTCGCTCACGGAATTCAGCTTGCAGTCATTGATACTTTGTACAAAACTTCGAAAGAACCAGAACGAGCAGTGGTGTTGGAGTCTATTCAGCATGTCTCAGATGATGAAGGTTCTGAATCTGAAAATGATGATGTAGAAGAAGAGGGTACAGTAACAAATGAAAGAGGTTTTGAAATCGAGACTACTACTGTCCGTGTTGATCCAGTATTGTATAAGGAAATTATTGCGAAAGTTCGTCGGCTTGTTAAATTAATAAGAAAATCGCCCCTAAAAGCAGATTCACTGCGTGATTACGTAGTTAAAGAACACCACTAAGACATACAGCTACAACTTGACTGTTGCACGCGATGGTCAAGCATGTCTGACATGATTGGAGTATTTTTAAAGATAAAAGACTTCGTTCTAAAAGCCCTAATAGATTGGAAATCAGAGATTTCCTTTTGCGATAATGAAATTAAAACATTGACCGACATTCATCACAGCTTGGATGTCATAAAATTGGCTGTTCTGTCCTTGTGCCGTCGTGATGCGACGCTTTATACAGCTGATATCACGTTACAGTTTATGCTCAAGAAACTTGACGAACAGAACAGCTTTTTGAGTTCTAAACTTGCAACGAACTTGCGAAGTCGTATAAAACAAAGACGACTACTATTAGCAGGTGTGCTCCACTATTTACACAATCCCGAAGACTTCTTTGCACAAGCAGAGGACGATACATTTCATAAGCCCAATAATGAAGAAATTTCTGAGATCATTGTCGATTTACTAAGTCAGCTAAAGTTCAAAACTCTACAACTGCACAACCCACCGCACTAGATTCTTCTGATAATGCCATAACAAATAATGTACCAACTTTACAAGAGCAGCTCGATAGAGAATTAGATAAATGCAATAAAATCGGTAAGAATCTCTCGACTAATTTCGACCTCGCAGGCTTTGTTAAATTAGAAAAAGCTATGTATGATAACGGAGGAGACCGAGGCGTGTATCTGACAGAAGCTTACAAGTGCATTTTATGCGTTCTACCAACGAGTGTGGAGAGTGAGAGAGTATTTTCCTGTGCTGGTTACTTTTGTAACCGAATACGCAGTTCACTCTCTGACAAAATGTTAGATGCTTTGTTGTTTTTGAGAACACATTATCAAGAACAACGAGCCTTCTCAAAGGAATAAATAATAATTATTTTCGTGATTTACTTGATCTCAATCTCAATATTATTTTGTTTTTTAATTTTATGTACGTGACACGTCAACGTGATACATACTACGATTTAAATATCCTATGTTTTTTATTCATATTATTAATGTGTGATAAATAAGCCTTGTTGATTTTACGGTTTAAAAAGTTTAATTAGAGTAACAAGGGAGAAAATGACCAAATATGTTTAATTAGTTACTAAAAATGATTAAAAGACTGATATAATTATAAATCTTGTTTGATTTGAAACAAATTTCAAAAGTTACCAGTTCCGGAACCAGTTCCGGAATTCCGGAATCAGATCTCCAGTATTGGAACTCAGTTCCGGAATTGAGAACCTTCCGATATTGCATGCCCTAGTCGCAGACTGCGACTCGCAGTCTGCGACTCGCAGACATGGGGCAGGAATTTAGAAATACTACATTTAGGCACGATACAATTCTTCCAATGTTCCAAGACTAGTACCCGATGCCAGATATTTAAGCGTCACTTGCAATTTCAATTTTGCAGGCAGAGCGGGTCTAAAAATAGTGTCTTGCTTAGATATTCTTGACGAAATCTTATCCAATAAATTTAAAAATAGTTCTTCGTTCATTCTGAGATGAGTATGGTAACGTTTAGGATCTTCTGTAGCCAATTCTGTTAACAGATTATTCGACGTACCGTAAGCATCTCTTCTGTGAATCCAGTTTCTAACCCACTGAACTGGTCGACGTCGATTCTTTTTTTTTTGTTATTTAATACGTGTATAATTATTGCGTATACAACTCTGCATGCAGCGACAAGTACAGCACGTCTTCTACCCATGATAAACACTGTACAACTAGAACTAACTTGTATACCACTAAAATCTTGTATGCAAGCTGCAAGTTGAACAAAATCGTGTTTCCAATTCAAATCACTTGCACACAAGTCTGACGTCATACATGTATGCAAACACTTGCATAATGGAAACGCGCCTTATGTTTAATAGACAAATAATGTCATTACGTCAATCTTAGCGATGGGCGATTCCGAGATGTTTTAACAATCGAAAGAATCGAAGTCGTTAAAATAAACCATCGAGTCAACCATCGATTCCCCATTCTATAAAACAATCGAGATGTTTGTCGATTGTTTCGAGTCAATGGAATCGACCGCTAGTTTTCGATTGTTCGAATCAGTCACTCTCACTCACCGAGTCTCGCTCGCGCTCGCCGCTCGGTCACCGAGGTCAGTCGATTGCATGCATCGAGCCAAGGTGCATGTTAGTTAGAGGCGAGAGGCCGAGCGAGAGCGTGCCAGACTCGAGTCGAGCGAGCCGCGCGTAATTTGTGAACGTTTACCTTTACTTACGATTACGACGCACCGTTTTATTTTTAAATAGTTTTTAAATTCATCAAAATGCCACGAATTTTTAAAAGATCAATAGTGTGGGAGTTTTTTAATAAACAATTGGTAAACGGTAAAGTGACATCAGTGGAATGCAAATTGTGTAAAACTGTTTACAAGTACTTCGGCAACACAACTAACCTCAATGATCACCTAAAAAGGAAACATCCTATTCAATTATCGCAATCATTAGAAGAACAAACTCAAACTGCAACGGAAAATAATCCTTTGAATCCCGCATTACCTACTACTATATCGTCAGCTGACACCGCAATGCCCGTGGCTTCAACATCAATTGCTGCTGGTTTTAGCTCCACACCCACAACAACAGCCACGGTCAGCTCGACTCATAGTACAACAAACCAGAGTGCACCCCCTCCAAAAAGAATAAAGCAGATGCGATTATACGGCTTAGCGCAGACTGAAGTAAACGACGATGAACGTCGCGAATTCAACAAGGATTTAATAAATATGATTGCAGTGGACTGTCAACCATTGTCAATGGTTGAAAACCGTGGTTTCAATTTTTTTGTAAAAAAATATATTCCTCGACACAAGTTACCATCCCGAAAAGTGCTATCGGAGAACGTGTTATCCGAAGAATATGAATTAATAAGCACCAGTTTAAAAGACCAATTTGAAAAAATTGACTACATTTCTGCAACCACAGACATGTGGTCATCTGATAGTAACAGAGTCTATATAACGGTGACTGCACATTATGTATACGAATTTCAAATTCGTTTTGCAGTTTTATCTACCGAAGAAGTGCAAACTGATCATTCTGCTGTTAATATCGCACAAGCTATTTTAAATATTTTAGCAAAATGGAATATTACCAACAAGATAGTTACAGTTGTGACTGATAACGCTGCAAATATGAAAAAAGCTATCACCGAACATCTTCATAAGTATCATCATCCATGTGTCGCTCACACGCTCAATTTGTCGGTTCAAGATAGCATCAAAGAAAATTCATCTCTGGAAACTTTGCTTTCAAAGTGCCGATCGCTAGTCACGTACTTCAAACACAGTGATTTGGCAGCATATAAATTGAGGGAAATACAGCATCAGATGGGACTTCAGGAATTAAAGCTCAAGCAAGATGTACCCACCAGATGGAACTCTGCAGTGATTATGATGGAAAGGTTATCACAAATGAAACTGCCACTGTCAGCAGCTCTTTCATCATTGCCAAATGCTCCGAGAAATCTAGACGGGTCAGATTGGGAAGCAATTGACGACTGCGTTCAAATTTTTAAATTAATCTTATTTATGACAGAAGATTTGTCAGGAGAAATGTACCCAACAATGTCAAGAATAACACCATTAATCCGAGGACTTCAAATCCAAATAAAAAACAAAAATTGCACTACAGACATTGGAAAACAACTTAAATTAAAGATTTTAGAAACTGTATCCAGGCGTCTTGGATTTTTGGAAACCACTAAAGCCGTTGCAAAGGCTACTTTTTTGGACCCTAGGTTCAAAAAAGCCGCTTTTGGTACTTCAGAAAACGCAGACAATGCTCAACAATGGGTAACTGAAGAGTTGAGCGCATTATTTGGAATTGCTAGTAGTTCTGAAAATGTATCTGTGCCAATGCCAACCCTACCAACTGCCACATCAAGAAGCACCCTTTCTACCCAAGAAAAAGATGAGGAAGAACTGTGGCGCACTACGACTCACAACACAGATTGACTCAATCTGTGTTGTGAGTCGTAGTGCGCCTGATTGTTTTGCTTTCTCCTCGGTTTTTGCCTTGAGTTGAGATCCACCAGAATAGTCCAACTGCCTCCTTACTGCTACAGATTGCCATTCTGTTTATCTCAGAACGCTACACCATGCCAAAGTTGCAGAAGTGTTGTGTTGTTGGTTGCAATGCCAACAACAAAACTCATCGTCTTTTTAATTTCCCAAGAGACGATAAATTACGGGAATTGTGGTTGTCTTTTCTGATTCCTGTAAATGTTATGCTTAGTGGTCTGTCGAAGGAACAATTGTTAAACCGATATGTGTGTCAGAAACATTTCGATAGACATCAGTTCGATTGTACGGGTAACCGGCTTGCGCAAGGTTATCCCTTCTTGTTTATTTCAAAGGAAATGCTTCACGGTGTACCTTTGAGGTCGATAGGTAAGTAGATTCTTCCATGTAATACTTTATTTCTCAGGAAGACTGATTATTTCCCAAAAAATACTTTATGGTAGTTGAGACAGCATGCATTTAAATCCATAAATGGTGAACCACAGGCATTAATAAGGCGTTATTAAGTACTTTATTGAAAAACAATTTATAAAGTACTCTCTGTTAGCAGGCACATTTAAACTTGAGGATTTTGTTCAAGATTGAACTTAAATCAAGAATGAGAATATCTGGAAACATGCTGGTCCTGTTCCATAGGATAATTTAGAAATTTATGTTAATAGCAAAATTTTGTTGCAAGTTCATATTCACACTACGTTTAATCCTATCTCGGATGACAACTGATATTGCATACTAAGACTTCTCGTTGTAATTAAATTCCATTTTGTTTTTCAGCTGATAATGATTTGAGCGATCATAGCTACGCTAAGCAACCAACTGTCTTACAAAATCCTACTGATTTTACTACTGAATTTAGAAATAATGGTGAGTTTTGTTATTATATGGAAAAAATCATTTTTCTTTTTCACTTTTAGAGATAGACTGGCACAACAAAAATGCCCTTGTGTGACATATAATATGTACCTAGTAACAATGAATTTTTGCTGCCTTCTCTTTGCACTGGTGAAACAAGCAGGTAAAAAAAGATCAGGTGCATTAAGCTAGGTGTTGAATGGAACTCTTTGAGTCTGTGTAAACAACATATTTTTAATGTTAAGCATAACATAATTTGTTGTAATGTTTTATTTCAGAAGGAGACTGTGAGATGGACCACAATTATGCTTTAAAACATGTTGTAGAAAGCCCGTTGGAAACAACAAGTTAGTATAAAATTGACAGTTTATATAAAATATAACAGATTTTCTGTAAAAAAATGCATTTAGCAATAAAAGCGCCCATTGTTACACCCTATTAATTGTAAGCTCCTACTGTATTGTTTTATGATTTACAATAAAGAGTATATCTAGCTATCAAATAGTAAAAAAAAATAGTTGAGACAAGAACAGAAAAAAATAGTTTTGCACTAAAATCTGTTGATGCCATGTGAATAATGTAGAGTGGCTTTTTTCATTATATTTTTTATGTTTTAAGGACTGTACCCTTGTACTGCTGCATCAAGTTCGCAAACAACAGGACATTTGGATATTGTTTCAAACAAATCTATATCTAATACAGAAGCAGAACCCACAGGTATTTTTTTTTGTCTCTATAATCATTTCAGTCTTTCCTAGTTTGGCTTCTTAGTCCTATCTTACCAAAATAAACACACTCACACTTTTAAATATTTCAAAAAACAATAATAATTTATATTTATATATAAAAGAAAGTTGTGTTAATTACACTATTTATAATTCAAGAACGGTAAAACCAATTTGGCTGAAAATTAGTGGAGAGGTAGCTTAGAACCAGGAGAAGGACATGGATACTTTTTCCCGTTCCTGTGGAACGTAATATGAAACATTTTATGTACGCGGGCGATGTCCATGGAGTTTCTTGCACGTTCTTCTCCATAGAGATCTACTCTTTGGAATGTGCAATTTAGCTTCACTTGTTTGACTGACCGACATTTGACAATTCAAAAGTGCCTGTAACTGGTCTATTTGAAATAAACTTTTCTGATATATAGCCTATTAGAGATTAGAAAGCTGCTTTAATCCTGAGTGACGGATTAAAGTAGCTTTTTATTGGTGAAAAAATTTGACCAGAACTTCCAGAAATTCCTCTTTAATATTCTATTTATTAATGTAGATAAGTTCAATTTTCTGTTTGTTTTTTTTTTTAGATTTGATTTGCAGTGTGGAGCAAATTCAAATTAAAAGGCCATCACAAAGAAGTTCTTTTAAAAGAAGAGGTACAGCATCCTACAAAACCATGCATTTTTGAGAGATTAATAACTAGTTACTTAATATTATATTCCTTTTACAGCAAATAAACTCACAAATAGCTGTAGGAGCTTTGCACGCAGGATGACAAAAATGGCTGACAAACAAAACAAAATGCAAAAGCCTTTTTCAGAAAGATTTGATGCTGCTAAAATTCTTAGCAACAACCATTTGTTTAATAAACAATTTGGAAAAATGACACAACAAGCACAAGATTTTGTTCTCATGCAGTTGAAAATGGCGAACAAAAAAAAAAGCAATGAGATTTTGTCTTTGTCGCTTATGAAAGAAAGCCCCAAAGGATATAGGCTGTTACAAAAAATATTTAATTTACCAAGTAAAAGAACATTAAACCGTCTTGCAGAGAACATAAAAATTGACGTAGGTTTAAATGAAAATATTTTCAAGCTGTTTAAGCACAAAGCTCGTAAATGGGATACAAAAAAGAAACTGTGCTCTATTTTGTTTGATGAAGTTGCACTTACACCCCATCTCACTTATGTTGAGTCACAAGATGTAATAAGGGGTTTCAAAGACTTTGGCAACGAGAGAGAACTTAAGTATTGTGATCATGCTTTGGTTTTCATGCTAAAAGGAGTGTGCTCAAACTGGCGACAGCCCATTTCCTTTTATTTTTGTGAAGGCACTACTGCTGCTGCTACAGTTGTACGGCTTTTAAAGGATCTCCAAAGTCTTACAATCAGATTTGGTACCATTAGCAGTGGTGTGTGACCAAGGTTCAACCTTTAGAACCGCTGTAAATATGTTGAAAATGGAGACAGAACGCAAAAGGAATCTGAGTGGGGAACATAACGGTGAGTTTGCTACTGTCATTCTGTATATGAGTTCATAATATCGAATCATTTTATATTAAATAATTGTAATTGAAAAGTGAATCAGTTCCATTGTTCACATTAAAAGTAAGTAAATATTAAAAATGGGACTGTAACACTTAATATTTCTATTGTTATAATATTAATATTTGTTGCATTTAGTATCATTTGATGTGGTGTTCCATAAAATAAAAGCTCATAGATTAGAATAAGATACCTACTTATTTAGTAGATAATAATTACTAAACTAAATTTACTTTGTTACAGATGGAACTATAGAGATATCGGGTCAAAAGTTGAGTGTCGTGTATGATCCACCACATTTGCTTAAAAGCATAAGAAATAATTTATTAACCAAAGACATGGTTTTTAAAGGCAAAATTGCCACTTGGAACGACATTATAACAATACATGAGGCTGATAGCCAACTAGGTCACACTAAAATGATAAAAAAATTAACTGATCATCATGTATATGTGAACAAAATGAAAAAAATGAAAGTTGGTGCGGCTGCCCAAGCTCTGAGCGAAACGACAAGTGCACTGCTTAAATACACTTCATTGTTTAGTAAGTTTTTACATTATTATATTTATATTTTAGAGAAGATTGGACCCCCAATTTTAATTAAGCACAAGAGATAAAAGTATTGAATGTCATAATGTTCGAACAACAATTTTGACAATCTCTCAAAACTTTCTATACTTTGTATCCACCCATCAAGACAAGGTACTCGGGTTTTATAGGTTTTCTTGTTTTTTAGTGCCCTTTTGCTACATGCATCAATGAATCTAGCATTTGTCAATATGCTTTTGGCTTCTTGCCAAAATGCGAACTGTTTAGAGTTTGCCCTTATTGGCCCTCGTAGCTTCCCCTTCACTGTGCCACTTTTTGAGCCATTGACGCTATCGAAGAGTTTATCGATGAATTCCACAGCTTCCGCAGTTGTAGCCATTGTCTTGCTGACAGCTTCACCCGTTATGGTAGTTTCTGTAAAACAAACATAGATTTTTTTTAAATATGCCTCGTAACTTAGTTATGAATATATTGGCTCAGCAGTCAGTTAACATTAACGAAACACGCGCTTTTATTGATGATTTGATCATCATCATCATCATCTCAGCCGATAGACGTCGACTGTTGGACATAGGCCTCTCCAAGTGTCGCTACGATGAACGATCCTGTGCGTCTCGCATCCATCGGCTTCCCGCAACCTTCACCAGGTCATCGGTCCACCTTGTAGAAGACCTTCCAACGCCCCAATAGCCATTTGTTTTGCAAGCAATTTATTTTAAATTACACTATGCACTTTTAGGTTTAAGTTTATACATTTACAGGATTATTTTAATCAATATTCGCAATCGATTTCTTTTCTGATCTTGTGCTTAATTAAAATTGGGGGTCCAATCTTCTCTAAAATATAAATATAATAATGTAAAAACTTACTAAACAATGAAGTGTATTTAAGCAGTGCACTTGTCGTTTCGCTCAGAGCTTGGGCAGCCGCACCAACTTTCATTTTTTTCATTTTGTTCACATATACATGATGATCAGTTAATTTTTTTATCATTTTAGTGTGACCTAGTTGGCTATCAGCCTCATGTATTGTTATAATGTCGTTCCAAGTGGCAATTTTGCCTTTAAAAACCATGTCTTTGGTTAATAAATTATTTCTTATGCTTTTAAGCAAATGTGGTGGATCATACACGACACTCAACTTTTGACCCGATATCTCTATAGTTCCATCTGTAACAAAGTAAATTTAGTTTAGTAATTATTATCTACTAAATAAGTAGGTATCTTATTCTAATCTATGAGCTTTTATTTTATGGAACACCACATCAAATGATACTAAATGCAACAAATATTAATATTATAACAATAGAAATATTAAGTGTTACAGTCCCATTTTTAATATTTACTTACTTTTAATGTGAACAATGGAACTGATTCACTTTTCAATTACAATTATTTAATATAAAATGATTCGATATTATGAACTCATATACAGAATGACAGTAGCAAACTCACCGTTATGTTCCCCACTCAGATTCCTTTTGCGTTCTGTCTCCATTTTCAACATATTTACAGCGGTTCTAAAGGTTGAACCTTGGTCACACACCACTGCTAATGGTACCAAATCTGATTGTAAGACTTTGGAGATCCTTTAAAAGCCGTACAACTGTAGCAGCAGCAGTAGTGCCTTCACAAAAATAAAAGGAAATGGGCTGTCGCCAGTTTGAGCACACTCCTTTTAGCATGAAAACCAAAGCATGATCACAATACTTAAGTTCTCTCTCGTTGCCAAAGTCTTTGAAACCCCTTATTACATCTTGTGACTCAACATAAGTGAGATGGGGTGTAAGTGCAACTTCATCAAACAAAATAGAGCACAGTTTCTTTTTTGTATCCCATTTACGAGCTTTGTGCTTAAACAGCTTGAAAATATTTTCATTTAAACCTACGTCAATTTTTATGTTCTCTGCAAGACGGTTTAATGTTCTTTTACTTGGTAAATTAAATATTTTTTGTAACAGCCTATATCCTTTGGGGCTTTCTTTCATAAGCGACAAAGACAAAATCTCATTGCTTTTTTTTTTGTTCGCCATTTTCAACTGCATGAGAACAAAATCTTGTGCTTGTTGTGTCATTTTTCCAAATTGTTTATTAAACAAATGGTTGTTGCTAAGAATTTTAGCAGCATCAAATCTTTCTGAAAAAGGCTTTTGCATTTTGTTTTGTTTGTCAGCCATTTTTGTCATCCTGCGTGCAAAGCTCCTACAGCTATTTGTGAGTTTATTTGCTGTAAAAGGAATATAATATTAAGTAACTAGTTATTAATCTCTCAAAAATGCATGGTTTTGTAGGATGCTGTACCTCTTCTTTTAAAAGAACTTCTTTGTGATGGCCTTTTAATTTGAATTTGCTCCACACTGCAAATCAAATCTAAAAAAAAAAACAAACAGAAAATTGAACTTATCTACATTAATAAATAGAATATTAAAGAGGAATTTCTGGAAGTTCTGGTCAAATTTTTTCACCAATAAAAAGCTACTTTAATCCGTCACTCAGGATTAAAGCAGCTTTCTAATCTCTAATAGGCTATATATCAGAAAAGTTTATTTCAAATAGACCAGTTACAGGCACTTTTGAATTGTCAAATGTCGGTCAGTCAAACAAGTGAAGCTAAATTGCACATTCCAAAGAGTAGATCTCTATGGAGAAGAACGTGCAAGAAACTCCATGGACATCGCCCGCGTACATAAAATGTTTCATATTACGTTCCACAGGAACGGGAAAAAGTATCCATGTCCTTCTCCTGGTTCTAAGCTACCTCTCCACTAATTTTCAGCCAAATTGGTTTTACCGTTCTTGAATTATAAATAGTGTAATTAACACAACTTTCTTTTATATATAAATATAAATTATTATTGTTTTTTGAAATATTTAAAAGTGTGAGTGTGTTTATTTTGGTAAGATAGGACTAAGAAGCCAAACTAGGAAAGACTGAAATGATTATAGAGACAAAAAAAAATACCTGTGGGTTCTGCTTCTGTATTAGATATAGATTTGTTTGAAACAATATCCAAATGTCCTGTTGTTTGCGAACTTGATGCAGCAGTACAAGGGTACAGTCCTTAAAACATAAAAAATATAATGAAAAAAGCCACTCTACATTATTCACATGGCATCAACAGATTTTAGTGCAAAACTATTTTTTTCTGTTCTTGTCTCAACTATTTTTTTTTACTATTTGATAGCTAGATATACTCTTTATTGTAAATCATAAAACAATACAGTAGGAGCTTACAATTAATAGGGTGTAACAATGGGCGCTTTTATTGCTAAATGCATTTTTTTACAGAAAATCTGTTATATTTTATATAAACTGTCAATTTTATACTAACTTGTTGTTTCCAACGGGCTTTCTACAACATGTTTTAAAGCATAATTGTGGTCCATCTCACAGTCTCCTTCTGAAATAAAACATTACAACAAATTATGTTATGCTTAACATTAAAAATATGTTGTTTACACAGACTCAAAGAGTTCCATTCAACACCTAGCTTAATGCACCTGATCTTTTTTTACCTGCTTGTTTCACCAGTGCAAAGAGAAGGCAGCAAAAATTCATTGTTACTAGGTACATATTATATGTCACACAAGGGCATTTTTGTTGTGCCAGTCTATCTCTAAAAGTGAAAAAGAAAAATGATTTTTTCCATATAATAACAAAACTCACCATTATTTCTAAATTCAGTAGTAAAATCAGTAGGATTTTGTAAGACAGTTGGTTGCTTAGCGTAGCTATGATCGCTCAAATCATTATCAGCTGAAAAACAAAATGGAATTTAATTACAACGAGAAGTCTTAGTATGCAATATCAGTTGTCATCCGAGATAGGATTAAACGTAGTGTGAATATGAACTTGCAACAAAATTTTGCTATTAACATAAATTTCTAAATTATCCTATGGAACAGGACCAGCATGTTTCCAGATATTCTCATTCTTGATTTAAGTTCAATCTTGAACAAAATCCTCAAGTTTAAATGTGCCTGCTAACAGAGAGTACTTTATAAATTGTTTTTCAATAAAGTACTTAATAACGCCTTATTAATGCCTGTGGTTCACCATTTATGGATTTAAATGCATGCTGTCTCAACTACCATAAAGTATTTTTTGGGAAATAATCAGTCTTCCTGAGAAATAAAGTATTACATGGAAGAATCTACTTACCTATCGACCTCAAAGGTACACCGTGAAGCATTTCCTTTGAAATAAACAAGAAGGGATAACCTTGCGCAAGCCGGTTACCCGTACAATCGAACTGATGTCTATCGAAATGTTTCTGACACACATATCGGTTTAACAATTGTTCCTTCGACAGACCACTAAGCATAACATTTACAGGAATCAGAAAAGACAACCACAATTCCCGTAATTTATCGTCTCTTGGGAAATTAAAAAGACGATGAGTTTTGTTGTTGGCATTGCAACCAACAACACAACACTTCTGCAACTTTGGCATGGTGTAGCGTTCTGAGATAAACAGAATGGCAATCTGTAGCAGTAAGGAGGCAGTTGGACTATTCTGGTGGATCTCAACTCAAGGCAAAAACCGAGGAGAAAGCAAAACAATCAGGCGCACTACGACTCACAACACAGATTGAGTCAATCTGTGTTGTGAGTCGTAGTGCGCCACAGTTCTTCCTCATCTTTTTCTTGGGTAGAAAGGGTGCTTCTTGATGTGGCAGTTGGTAGGGTTGGCATTGGCACAGATACATTTTCAGAACTACTAGCAATTCCAAATAATGCGCTCAACTCTTCAGTTACCCATTGTTGAGCATTGTCTGCGTTTTCTGAAGTACCAAAAGCGGCTTTTTTGAACCTAGGGTCCAAAAAAGTAGCCTTTGCAACGGCTTTAGTGGTTTCCAAAAATCCAAGACGCCTGGATACAGTTTCTAAAATCTTTAATTTAAGTTGTTTTCCAATGTCTGTAGTGCAATTTTTGTTTTTTATTTGGATTTGAAGTCCTCGGATTAATGGTGTTATTCTTGACATTGTTGGGTACATTTCTCCTGACAAATCTTCTGTCATAAATAAGATTAATTTAAAAATTTGAACGCAGTCGTCAATTGCTTCCCAATCTGACCCGTCTAGATTTCTCGGAGCATTTGGCAATGATGAAAGAGCTGCTGACAGTGGCAGTTTCATTTGTGATAACCTTTCCATCATAATCACTGCAGAGTTCCATCTGGTGGGTACATCTTGCTTGAGCTTTAATTCCTGAAGTCCCATCTGATGCTGTATTTCCCTCAATTTATATGCTGCCAAATCACTGTGTTTGAAGTACGTGACTAGCGATCGGCACTTTGAAAGCAAAGTTTCCAGAGATGAATTTTCTTTGATGCTATCTTGAACCGACAAATTGAGCGTGTGAGCGACACATGGATGATGATACTTATGAAGATGTTCGGTGATAGCTTTTTTCATATTTGCAGCGTTATCAGTCACAACTGTAACTATCTTGTTGGTAATATTCCATTTTGCTAAAATATTTAAAATAGCTTGTGCGATATTAACAGCAGAATGATCAGTTTGCACTTCTTCGGTAGATAAAACTGCAAAACGAATTTGAAATTCGTATACATAATGTGCAGTCACCGTTATATAGACTCTGTTACTATCAGATGACCACATGTCTGTGGTTGCAGAAATGTAGTCAATTTTTTCAAATTGGTCTTTTAAACTGGTGCTTATTAATTCATATTCTTCGGATAACACGTTCTCCGATAGCACTTTTCGGGATGGTAACTTGTGTCGAGGAATATATTTTTTTACAAAAAAATTGAAACCACGGTTTTCAACCATTGACAATGGTTGACAGTCCACTGCAATCATATTTATTAAATCCTTGTTGAATTCGCGACGTTCATCGTCGTTTACTTCAGTCTGCGCTAAGCCGTATAATCGCATCTGCTTTATTCTTTTTGGAGGGGGTGCACTCTGGTTTGTTGTACTATGAGTCGAGCTGACCGTGGCTGTTGTTGTGGGTGTGGAGCTAAAACCAGCAGCAATTGATGTTGAAGCCACGGGCATTGCGGTGTCAGCTGACGATATAGTAGTAGGTAATGCGGGATTCAAAGGATTATTTTCCGTTGCAGTTTGAGTTTGTTCTTCTAATGATTGCGATAATTGAATAGGATGTTTCCTTTTTAGGTGATCATTGAGGTTAGTTGTGTTGCCGAAGTACTTGTAAACAGTTTTACACAATTTGCATTCCACTGATGTCACTTTACCGTTTACCAATTGTTTATTAAAAAACTCCCACACTATTGATCTTTTAAAAATTCGTGGCATTTTGATGAATTTAAAAACTATTTAAAAATAAAACGGTGCGTCGTAATCGTAAGTAAAGGTAAACGTTCACAAATTACGCGCGGCTCGCTCGACTCGAGTCTGGCACGCTCTCGCTCGGCCTCTCGCCTCTAACTAACATGCACCTTGGCTCGATGCATGCAATCGACTGACCTCGGTGACCGAGCGGCGAGCGCGAGCGAGACTCGGTGAGTGAGAGTGACTGATTCGAACAATCGAAAACTAGCGGTCGATTCCATTGACTCGAAACAATCGACAAACATCTCGATTGTTTTATAGAATGGGGAATCGATGGTTGACTCGATGGTTTATTTTAACGACTTCGATTCTTTCGATTGTTAAAACATCTCGGAATCGCCCATCGCTAAGATTGACGTAATGACATTATTTGTCTATTAAACATAAGGCGCGTTTCCATTATGCAAGTGTTTGCATACATGTATGACGTCAGACTTGTGTGCAAGTGATTTGAATTGGAAACACGATTTTGTTCAACTTGCAGCTTGCATACAAGATTTTAGTGGTATACAAGTTAGTTCTAGTTGTACAGTGTTTATCATGGGTAGAAGACGTGCTGTACTTGTCGCTGCATGCAGAGTTGTATACGCAATAATTATACACGTATTAAATAACAAAAAAAAAAGAATCGACGTCGACCAGTTCAGTGGGTTAGAAACTGGATTCACAGAAGAGATGCTTACGGTACGTCGAATAATCTGTTAACAGAATTGGCTACAGAAGATCCTAAACGTTACCATACTCATCTCAGAATGAACGAAGAACTATTTTTAAATTTATTGGATAAGATTTCGTCAAGAATATCTAAGCAAGACACTATTTTTAGACCCGCTCTGCCTGCAAAATTGAAATTGCAAGTGACGCTTAAATATCTGGCATCGGGTACTAGTCTTGGAACATTGGAAGAATTGTATCGTGCCTAAATGTAGTATTTCTAAATTCCTGCCCCATGTCTGCGAGTCGCAGACTGCGAGTCGCAGTCTGCGACTAGGGCATGCAATATCGGAAGGTTCTCAATTCCGGAACTGAGTTCCAATACTGGAGATCTGATTCCGCTTTTTTGGACCCTAGGTTCAAAAAAGCCGCTTTTGGTACTTCAGAAAACGCAGACAATGCTCAACAATGGGTAACTGAAGAGTTGAGCGCATTATTTGGAATTGCTAGTAGTTCTGAAAATGTATCTGTGCCAATGCCAACCCTACCAACTGCCACATCAAGAAGCACCCTTTCTACCCAAGAAAAAGATGAGGAAGAACTGTGGCGCACTACGACTCACAACACAGATTGACTCAATCTGTGTTGTGAGTCGTAGTGCGCCTGATTGTTTTGCTTTCTCCTCGGTTTTTGCCTTGAGTTGAGATCCACCAGAATAGTCCAACTGCCTCCTTACTGCTACAGATTGCCATTCTGTTTATCTCAGAACGCTACACCATGCCAAAGTTGCAGAAGTGTTGTGTTGTTGGTTGCAATGCCAACAACAAAACTCATCGTCTTTTTAATTTCCCAAGAGACGATAAATTACGGGAATTGTGGTTGTCTTTTCTGATTCCTGTAAATGTTATGCTTAGTGGTCTGTCGAAGGAACAATTGTTAAACCGATATGTGTGTCAGAAACATTTCGATAGACATCAGTTCGATTGTACGGGTAACCGGCTTGCGCAAGGTTATCCCTTCTTGTTTATTTCAAAGGAAATGCTTCACGGTGTACCTTTGAGGTCGATAGGTAAGTAGATTCTTCCATGTAATACTTTATTTCTCAGGAAGACTGATTATTTCCCAAAAAATACTTTATGGTAGTTGAGACAGCATGCATTTAAATCCATAAATGGTGAACCACAGGCATTAATAAGGCGTTATTAAGTACTTTATTGAAAAACAATTTATAAAGTACTCTCTGTTAGCAGGCACATTTAAACTTGAGGATTTTGTTCAAGATTGAACTTAAATCAAGAATGAGAATATCTGGAAACATGCTGGTCCTGTTCCATAGGATAATTTAGAAATTTATGTTAATAGCAAAATTTTGTTGCAAGTTCATATTCACACTACGTTTAATCCTATCTCGGATGACAACTGATATTGCATACTAAGACTTCTCGTTGTAATTAAATTCCATTTTGTTTTTCAGCTGATAATGATTTGAGCGATCATAGCTACGCTAAGCAACCAACTGTCTTACAAAATCCTACTGATTTTACTACTGAATTTAGAAATAATGGTGAGTTTTGTTATTATATGGAAAAAATCATTTTTCTTTTTCACTTTTAGAGATAGACTGGCACAACAAAAATGCCCTTGTGTGACATATAATATGTACCTAGTAACAATGAATTTTTGCTGCCTTCTCTTTGCACTGGTGAAACAAGCAGGTAAAAAAAGATCAGGTGCATTAAGCTAGGTGTTGAATGGAACTCTTTGAGTCTGTGTAAACAACATATTTTTAATGTTAAGCATAACATAATTTGTTGTAATGTTTTATTTCAGAAGGAGACTGTGAGATGGACCACAATTATGCTTTAAAACATGTTGTAGAAAGCCCGTTGGAAACAACAAGTTAGTATAAAATTGACAGTTTATATAAAATATAACAGATTTTCTGTAAAAAAATGCATTTAGCAATAAAAGCGCCCATTGTTACACCCTATTAATTGTAAGCTCCTACTGTATTGTTTTATGATTTACAATAAAGAGTATATCTAGCTATCAAATAGTAAAAAAAAATAGTTGAGACAAGAACAGAAAAAAATAGTTTTGCACTAAAATCTGTTGATGCCATGTGAATAATGTAGAGTGGCTTTTTTCATTATATTTTTTATGTTTTAAGGACTGTACCCTTGTACTGCTGCATCAAGTTCGCAAACAACAGGACATTTGGATATTGTTTCAAACAAATCTATATCTAATACAGAAGCAGAACCCACAGGTATTTTTTTTTGTCTCTATAATCATTTCAGTCTTTCCTAGTTTGGCTTCTTAGTCCTATCTTACCAAAATAAACACACTCACACTTTTAAATATTTCAAAAAACAATAATAATTTATATTTATATATAAAAGAAAGTTGTGTTAATTACACTATTTATAATTCAAGAACGGTAAAACCAATTTGGCTGAAAATTAGTGGAGAGGTAGCTTAGAACCAGGAGAAGGACATGGATACTTTTTCCCGTTCCTGTGGAACGTAATATGAAACATTTTATGTACGCGGGCGATGTCCATGGAGTTTCTTGCACGTTCTTCTCCATAGAGATCTACTCTTTGGAATGTGCAATTTAGCTTCACTTGTTTGACTGACCGACATTTGACAATTCAAAAGTGCCTGTAACTGGTCTATTTGAAATAAACTTTTCTGATATATAGCCTATTAGAGATTAGAAAGCTGCTTTAATCCTGAGTGACGGATTAAAGTAGCTTTTTATTGGTGAAAAAATTTGACCAGAACTTCCAGAAATTCCTCTTTAATATTCTATTTATTAATGTAGATAAGTTCAATTTTCTGTTTGTTTTTTTTTTTAGATTTGATTTGCAGTGTGGAGCAAATTCAAATTAAAAGGCCATCACAAAGAAGTTCTTTTAAAAGAAGAGGTACAGCATCCTACAAAACCATGCATTTTTGAGAGATTAATAACTAGTTACTTAATATTATATTCCTTTTACAGCAAATAAACTCACAAATAGCTGTAGGAGCTTTGCACGCAGGATGACAAAAATGGCTGACAAACAAAACAAAATGCAAAAGCCTTTTTCAGAAAGATTTGATGCTGCTAAAATTCTTAGCAACAACCATTTGTTTAATAAACAATTTGGAAAAATGACACAACAAGCACAAGATTTTGTTCTCATGCAGTTGAAAATGGCGAACAAAAAAAAAAGCAATGAGATTTTGTCTTTGTCGCTTATGAAAGAAAGCCCCAAAGGATATAGGCTGTTACAAAAAATATTTAATTTACCAAGTAAAAGAACATTAAACCGTCTTGCAGAGAACATAAAAATTGACGTAGGTTTAAATGAAAATATTTTCAAGCTGTTTAAGCACAAAGCTCGTAAATGGGATACAAAAAAGAAACTGTGCTCTATTTTGTTTGATGAAGTTGCACTTACACCCCATCTCACTTATGTTGAGTCACAAGATGTAATAAGGGGTTTCAAAGACTTTGGCAACGAGAGAGAACTTAAGTATTGTGATCATGCTTTGGTTTTCATGCTAAAAGGAGTGTGCTCAAACTGGCGACAGCCCATTTCCTTTTATTTTTGTGAAGGCACTACTGCTGCTGCTACAGTTGTACGGCTTTTAAAGGATCTCCAAAGTCTTACAATCAGATTTGGTACCATTAGCAGTGGTGTGTGACCAAGGTTCAACCTTTAGAACCGCTGTAAATATGTTGAAAATGGAGACAGAACGCAAAAGGAATCTGAGTGGGGAACATAACGGTGAGTTTGCTACTGTCATTCTGTATATGAGTTCATAATATCGAATCATTTTATATTAAATAATTGTAATTGAAAAGTGAATCAGTTCCATTGTTCACATTAAAAGTAAGTAAATATTAAAAATGGGACTGTAACACTTAATATTTCTATTGTTATAATATTAATATTTGTTGCATTTAGTATCATTTGATGTGGTGTTCCATAAAATAAAAGCTCATAGATTAGAATAAGATACCTACTTATTTAGTAGATAATAATTACTAAACTAAATTTACTTTGTTACAGATGGAACTATAGAGATATCGGGTCAAAAGTTGAGTGTCGTGTATGATCCACCACATTTGCTTAAAAGCATAAGAAATAATTTATTAACCAAAGACATGGTTTTTAAAGGCAAAATTGCCACTTGGAACGACATTATAACAATACATGAGGCTGATAGCCAACTAGGTCACACTAAAATGATAAAAAAATTAACTGATCATCATGTATATGTGAACAAAATGAAAAAAATGAAAGTTGGTGCGGCTGCCCAAGCTCTGAGCGAAACGACAAGTGCACTGCTTAAATACACTTCATTGTTTAGTAAGTTTTTACATTATTATATTTATATTTTAGAGAAGATTGGACCCCCAATTTTAATTAAGCACAAGAGATAAAAGTATTGAATGTCATAATGTTCGAACAACAATTTTGACAATCTCTCAAAACTTTCTATACTTTGTATCCACCCATCAAGACAAGGTACTCGGGTTTTATAGGTTTTCTTGTTTTTTAGTGCCCTTTTGCTACATGCATCAATGAATCTAGCATTTGTCAATATGCTTTTGGCTTCTTGCCAAAATGCGAACTGTTTAGAGTTTGCCCTTATTGGCCCTCGTAGCTTCCCCTTCACTCACTCTCAACGACTATCGCAACCCCGCGTGTCGCTAATTCAGCCGCCGCCTGAATGAATATCCCTACAAAACCGAAATAAATAAAAAAACAGCATCGATTTTGGGAATTGGCATAGCATCTGTGTATAATATATTAAAAGAATATAAATCAGAAGAGGGAATAAAATCACCTATCAAGTCTAAAGACAGGTTTAAATTTTATCAGAATGTAGACGATTTCACCGATCCACCCAGAGCGGGAGAAGTTATTTGATTTCCCATCCACAAAAAAAAAAAAAAAGGGATATTCATTCGATGGCCAATTTTCTTTCACGTACTTATATACGTTGATCACCATATTTTTCTCATTAGCCGTAAAGCTCGTCACCTGTAAAAATCACCTGTAGTCACTTGTCACACGAAGCACAAGCTATATCTCCAGGTAAACCAATTAACCTAACCAATAACTTCACAATTTAAAACCTACTTCTAATATTAACCTTAAGTTTCCAAAGGTTAGCGCGTTTGAACAAACAACTCTTTCTTTTTACTTATTATATATTTTAGATAAATTGTATTACGCACCTTTTGACGTTTTTTTCGTGGCGAATTTATTTCCTTAGATGTACTGGCTACTGGCTCCATTATACGTAATAACAAATAAAATTAACGCAACAATTAAAGTAACAACAATAAAAAAGTGATAACGAAACAATAACAAAATTAACAATAACAACCAGATCCGCGATATATGCAAAGCAATGAAACAAACTCGTACGCATTCGAAACTCGAGTGACGCGTTTATTTCAAAATGGCGTCCCGATAGTTTACAATCCCTGAGACGGACGCGTTCCGGTACCAGGAAACACAAACGATAGCGCTTTGCGTCGTTAAAATATGATCCGACTAAATTAAATAGGTTGTCATATAACCCGTCTATATTTCATGTCGATTGAATATGGTCAATTTATTATTATCTCGCAGTATAAAATGTTTACTTAGAAAAAGATGTTTGTTTACATAATTTATAGCTTCTCGTGACGGGTACTTTACGTCAAATAACTGAATTGTCCTATTCTTCGTAATTTGAATCTTTAGTTCGCTGCAGCGCTAAAATAATAACAATTCCTCTAAACCGTAACTAATTTACCACAGCGCTAGATTTGCTGCGGAAGTGTATTTATTCTCGCCAAAAAGGTCTTAAGCGCCATGTAAATCACGGCACTTACGCGTTTTCTTCGACAAAGTGCAACAACATGTCTTCCCTATAGACTATGACAGGAGTACAACAGAATGGACAACGTAGGTATTTTGCCTACAGGGTTTATTTCATAAATAATAGACAATTTATTTTTTTGATATATTTTATTTAGTTACACTTAAATAATATGAGAATATGAGTTTAGTCATCGTTTGCCTTTTTGTGGAATACTCGTAATCAACGCTTTGATCTGTTTTTGCTTCATGTTTTAAACGAATAGTAGTATATTTATTAATAATCGCCCGAATCAAATGAATTCTATGATTCAGTGTACTTGGTTGGCAAAATGAATGCTGAACCAAAGATGTAAATACCTCCGTGTGAATAAAATGCTCCAAAGTATTTACAGTAATGTAACTGTAATAGTATTTCGTGGACAGGCTAATTCCACCACTTTGGTTTATTAGTTTTCGTATGATACGAGTACTAGTTTCCGTGATCACACATATTTTGTATACGTCTTCTGAATCCGCCCAAGTCTTTAATAGCTATAAGTTTATGGTGAGGCAGCCTTTCTGCTGTTGTTAATGCGTCCACGCATTCTTCACATTTTAATGATTTTGTGAGATTTCGAGCAATGTAGCCAGATATGTAACCGACTATCAGCTTCTATATCAGATTCTAAACATCTAGTTGCTGACAATATTTCGTATTCCTCATCATCGTGTCTGTTTAAGGGCGTCGTACTATTAATAACATTTGTTGAAGAATTACATAGAATGTTTATATTATCTAAAGGTATACAATTACCCGTGAATGATGAACGAAGTTCCAAATGGTTCAGGGTTTTTTTTGTAGGCAGCTCGAAATTGTAAGACGTTGGGGTTATTATTGTACCCGCCGTGCTTTCTTATGACCCCAAAAAAAAGCTCTAGATGATCTTGACTTAGACGGTATGTAGAAATATATGTCATATATTTTTTTTCTTCTACTACATGTTGATATAAAGTTTTTAGAGATTCTATACAAATCAAAGCTCCTATAAATCCTGTTTTATTAGCCGATTCAACAATTTTCTTTTTTTAAATCGACAAAGTAATACGTGGATCTAAATCTTTTCTTTTTATGACTCTTCTGCATTTTATATGAAATTCTAAATTGAATATGTATCTTTTTACTTTTGACAAAAAATTCAGTACTTCTGACTTATTTATGGCGTCAATTGGTCGCTTGAACCCATAAAAATAACACTTTCTTGAATTCATTGTGTCAAAAAAAATTGTATTGTAGCCGACGAGTCCGTGAATTGTGTATACTTCAAATCCTCGTCACATAGCTGCAATGCGTTGGCTACACTCTTACTTAAGAGTTGAGTAGCAAGACGGACCTTCATAATTTGGTTACGGAAGTACACATGCCGTGGTGTAAGTTTGTTGGCAAACCTAAGACCATCTTTCATTTGCAGTTTATTTAGATTAATCAATAGCTGCCTTTTTATTTTCTTACAATCTTGGTCAAATAATAATCTTTTTTTCTCAAATGAGTTTCTTATAAGTTTGATGACGTGACATGGATCAAGAAATATACAAACTTTCTCCTGTGTAGATGTGGATGTAGAAAATGGGTCACCAAATCATTTGGGTTCGTCAGTTTACACCCTAAAATTTCTGCAGCTGACAAATTTGCAGGGCATCCATCAAATGTCATGCTTACGACTGTAACTCCGGCGTCATGACATTTATGCAAGCATGTAGTGATTAAATTAGCTTTTGTTTCTTTTGTCCTGAAGTTTCCAATTTTCAGTCACTGACACCAACATAAATACTAACGCCTGTGACGCAACATGATCATCTCCATCACCTTCTTGAGGACCAGCACCAAAATTCACAGCACCAAGCTTCTGTTGATTGTGAAAAAGCTTTTGGCGTCTAATAGCCATCTCGTCGAATACTAGATTGCATATAAGAGGTTGCTGACTTAAAGTACTTTTCTTTTTTAGAGCTTCAAACGATTCATTTGTAAATCCTGGCTCAGCATTAATTGTTCCATCCGAGCGACAGAGAGTTCTTGTGTGTGGTAGAAGATTGCCGTACATATCTCTCACATATTTGTATGCAGCTGGCGAGTAGTAATGGAGGGTTAATGCAAATTTACGTAATAATGGAGGATATTTTAAAGAGATTTTACTATTCTTTTTACACTTTGACATTCTTTTATAGATTTCGAGTAATTCTGCCTTTGCCAGTAAATTATTCTCAGCTACCTCACCGAGTGGAAATTTTGTTTTTAATGATTTTACAAGAAGCTTCAATGACTCACATTTTTTCTTAAGATTTCTATTTTGGCGTTGAACTTTCTTAAATTTTTCTGATATTTTTTTTTTAGCCGACGTCAAGGTCCGAATTTGACATCTCAGGATGATTTTTCTTGGGGTATCAAAAACCGATTCGGACTCACTGACAGGTTCTGAAATCGGCTCAATGGCTCCATGACACAAAGTGTCTTGCTAAAACAAACAACACAATGTTAGTGGCGGCTAAATGAAATGTTGTCACCATACTCGGAATTAATACAAACGGAGTGGTGAAGCGTCAATGCTTTTTTCAATGTAAAAAATAAAATAATAACATTTTAGGATTTGTTCCTATAATATAATAATGTTAGTGTTTCGAATTAAATATTTTAATTTCTAAATTGATGAATCCTCGCGCCAATATTCGTTGTTCGCAGCGCCCATGTATCGGAACGTTCCTTAGTTTTCTCGCAAAATGACCGACAGATGGCGTTTGCGCAATCGAGTGTCCTTCCGCCCGCAAGAGAGTGTGTAATCGGCCCGCAAAGACACATGGCGATTTCTAGATTTCTAGTCGCTTCGCCTTTTGAATATTCCTTTTTGGATGAAACCTTGACGATACTCATAAAATAAATGGACCTGCATCTGTGCTTCATTGAGGACTTATAGTGCAGTGTTGATTTTTAGAGTTTCAACCATTCCACCGGTGGATATAAACTACTCAAAACTAAATAGGGCCCACCATGTTTTTTTGCCTTAACTTAAAATTGAACGTAATTGTTCAGTTTTTATGAATGAACAAGTGTCAAGTGGGCATTCAGGAATAGTGTAAAAATAAACAATGGAATCATTTGTTTATTTCCTTTAATAAAAACACAAATAACAGTTTTTAGGAAAAAATACACAAAATAAAGGATCAACATGATCTTGTAAAGCACACGTCTTCTGAAAAAAATTATGGTGCTTGTTATTTTTTAATAACGAGTGGGTCCTCCTCTGCTCCTTATGCACTCTCTGAGCCTATCTGGTACACTTTCAATCAAGTGAGTCACGTTTGTATGCGGTATTTGTTCCCAACAGACTTTCAGGGCGTTAATGAGCTCCTGCTGGCTGTTAACATCACTGTAGTTTTCTTTCAGGCTTCTTTTGAGTTGATCCCATAAATGCTCTATTGGGTTGAGGTCGGGACTCATGGCTGACCATGGCAAAACGGTGATATTGGCTTCAGAAAGGGCTCTTTGTGTGGTGCGGGCTGTGTGCGCGCGAGCGTTCATTCCACGGAGCCAGAGGTATTTACGGAAGTTGGCTCAACGACTCCCATTTCCTAAAAATGATCGCGGCATATGATATGTTCCTTCATAAATTCAATCTAAATTCTGACGCGATCTTAAGGATGGGCACTTTAGGAAGTAGATTCAGGGATTGTGCCGGGTTATTATCATTTGGCTATGCCATGAATATCCTGAACATCGAATCAGGAGATTTGATGGATTGGGTATTCATTAAAACAATGGGGGACGAGGTGTTGAGGTTAACCCACCCTGGGGAAGAGACTGGAGACCGATATTCTTATTTTCCCTATCAGGCGGATCTGGGGCTAGTAACGAGATCGGCCTACTCCTCTAATGCGAACCCTTATTTGTTTACTTGGATTCATGTCATCGGAACGATCCTCGGTCACAAAAGGTCGCAGAACGCAAGATTTATATTTGAGGGAAGCTACGCAGATGTCGGTCTGAATGCCGTCTTAATTGCGTGGGTTTATGCAAGGGGAGGGGAATTAGTCCCCCAATTTTCTGCTGATGGAAGAGTCCACGGAGATGATATTACCCCACCAGACGCCGACTCAGAGGATGGAGATGCTCAATTGACCCCCGAGAATCTATTATGGTATTTTGGGGTGGTTTTGGGATCTACCTCCTAGTGGTCCACCCCGGGCAACGGCACCACAGGCTTGCCTGTGGTACGGCTGAACGATCCCACTTAGCGGTGGTAGGCTCCGCAAGGGGCCGCCTGGCTCGCGACCACCATCCCACCGGAGTCTGGCGCCAAGCAGCTTGCTGTGTTCCGTCGGTGTGTGGGAGTGCCAGTGCCTTTGGGGGAGAAGGAGATTGTCAGTTGCGCTGTTTGGCACCGGTTGTGGTCTCTGAGTCGGCTAGCCGGGTAACTCATTTTGGAGGGTAGCGGGATCCGAAGCACGGTGCCAGCCGTTGGCCGACCGCAGTCAGTAGGGGGCCCAAGTAGCACGCCAGCCACGTGCCAAAGGCTGCCCCGCCAACTCGCGAAAAATCCCGGTATGCTCCACCGTGCCAGCCGGCGACTGGATGGGAGGACCCGGTGGCCATATCCGGGGGGGTTCGGGCGTCCCCGCAGTCTCCAGATGAGTTCCCCGTAGGTTTGGTTGGCTCTAGTGTTCCACTTGGATCACTGAGCGGCGCCTTGACAAGTCGACTTTTTCCCCCAAAAACTCCACTCAATATGACACACAAAGCGAAGAAAAATAGGGTAAAACAACGGCTGCACTTCCTCCCACTAAAAGTGCACCTCACTAATATCAGGGGGTTGCACTCCAATCTCGATTCGGTCCATCACCACCTTGAGACCGAGAAGCCGCACCTGTTTTTCCTAACGGAGACGAAGATAACAACCCCGTCGGACGTGGCGTACCTCAACTACCCGGGGTACTCTCTTGAACACAAGTTCAAGAAGCAAGCTGGGGTCTGTGTGTACGTCCGCGATGACATTTGTTGTCGTCGTCTCCGTTGCTTTGAGAAATCGGGTTTCTCTGCCATATGGCTACTTGTGGATACTGGCGTGGAGAAATCTCTCTACATCGGCATCTACCGATCGCATAGCGGTGACCAGGAGACAACTGCGCTCTTTAATTTCCTCGTGGAGTCGACTGACGTAGCCCAGCAACGGTACCCAACGGCGAAGCTCATTTTTCTGGGGGACTTCAACGCCCATCATAAAGAATGGTTGTTCCCATACCAGAAAACTGACCATGCTGGGTTGGAGGCGCGCAATTTTGCTTTAACGCTAGATCTAACCCAGATGGTGAATGTGGCAACGCGGGTACCGGATGTTGACGGCCATACACCCAATTGCTTGGACCTTCTGCTAGCATCTGATCCGGACAGTCATTCAGTATCGGTCTCAGCCCCGCTGGGAACGTCTGACCACTGTCTGGTGAAATCCATATCAACCTGCTCTCCTCCAGATGAGAGCCCTAGAGGCACGAGGCGAGTATGGCGATACGGGTCAGCAGACTGGGATGAGATGCGGCACTTTTTTGCGTCTTATCCATGGCGGCAAGTGTGCTTTTCCTCGGGTGAGCCCTCGCGCTGTGCTGACGCGGTTGCGGACGTGATTCGGCAGGGGATGGAATATTTTATTCCATTCTCCGACATCCCGCTCGGTCACAAATCCCGGCCTTGGTATAATGCAGAATGTGCCCACGCTGAGGCCCGAAAAGAGTCTGCCTACCAAGCCTGGGTCAAGGCCCGCGACCGCAAAGTTAGAGCGCGCAGGGTTCGCGCGAAGAAGAGAGCCTTTAATTCTGCCGCCAAGTTCTGCAAGCGGGTTTTGCGTAGGGCACGTTTTGACCATGTCGGACATATCGGGGCCAGGCTGGCTTCGCACCCTCCGGGTAGTAAACAGTTCTGGTCCCTGTCTAAAGCGGTTGAAACGAATTTCTGTCGTCCCACTTTACCTCCTATGATGAAACCTGATGGGTCGCTGGCTCACTCTGCAACTGAGAAGGCAAATTTATTTGCATCTCTCTTCGCAAGCAATTCACGTCTGGACGCTGGCTCAAAGCAACCACCTACTGTACCTCATTGTGACTCCTCGATGCCGGAGATCGCAGTACACATTAAAGAGGTCCGAAGAGTATTGTGCAGTCTAGACGTGAACAAGGCCAGCGGGCCTGACGGCATTCCAGCGAGAGTGTTGAGGCAGTGTGCGCCTGAACTGTCTCCTGTATTGACACGTTTGTTCCGCCTCTCTCTTGAAAAAAGAACGGTGCCGAAATCCTGGAAGCTTGCAAATGTACAACCAGTGCCCAAAAAAGGCGACCGTGCAGACCCTGCCCATTACCGTCCGATCGCCATTACCTCCATTCTGTGCAAAGTTTTGGAAAGGGTACTGAACAATAAGTTGCTGAACTACCTTGAAGACAATGATCTCCTCAGTGACCGTCAATATGGCTTTCGCCGGGGACGGTCAACTGGCGATCTTCTTGTGTATGTCACGCACTGCTTTGGCGAAGCCATCGAGAAACACGGCGAAGCACTGGCTGTATCGCTTGACATCTCGAAGGCCTTTGACAGGGTCTGGCACGCTGCTCTGCTCAGCAAGCTTCCTGCTTATGGCATCCCAGCTGATTTTTGTAGCTGGATATCAGATTTCCTTAGTGAACGGTCGATTAGAGTAGTTGTTGATGGCTGCTCTTCTGACCTTATGGCTATTGATGCCGGAGTTCCGCAGGGGTCTGTTCTCTCTGCAACTCTTTTCCTGCTGCACATCAATGACCTGCTTCGGCCTGGTATTGTTGGGTACGCAGATGACAGTACAGTTTCAGAGAGATACTTGTCCAGCGCAAAAACCAGCGGGGCTGAAGTTCGTTCCTTGAGAGAGGCCATGGTAGAGCGGACAGATTTGACCTTAAGCTTTGTCTCCCAGTGGGGTGATGATAATCTGGTCTCTTTTAACGCCACCAAAACGCAGGCGTGTCTTTTTACCGCTAAAAAGAGTCGTTTCGCCCAAACTCCTACTTTTCGGGGTACATCTGTTCCTGTAACTGATCGACTTGAGCTCCTAGGCATGGAGTTGACATCTGGTCTCAACTTCGGCGCCACCATCGAGTACAAGGCCCAAACTGCGGCCAAGAAACTGGGCATCCTAAATAGGGTGAAGCGATACTTTACGCCTGGACAGCTTTTAACCCTTTACAAAGCGCAAGTCCGATCCTGCATGGAGTATTGCAGTCACCTTTGGGATGGATCAGCTAAGTACCAACTAGCCGCGCTTGACTCGGTGGAACGCAGAGCTAAGAGGCTCATTGGCGACGTAAAACTGGTGGATGCCAAGCTTCATTGCTTGGCTCATCGCCGAAAGGTTGCCTGCTTGTCGGTCTTCTACAGATTGTACTTCGGAGAGTGTGCCCGAGAACTCCACGACCTCATTCCACCGGCCCCCTTCTACCACCGGACATCTAGACGCACTGCCAGTTACCATCCCTACCTGGTTGCTATTCCACCAATTCGCACTAAGCGCTTCCAAATGTCTTTTATAATGCGCACAGCAAAAGAGTGGAATTTACTGCCTGCGTCTGTGTTTCCGAACGTATACAACCCTAATCTCTTCAAAGTGAGAGTGAACAGGCTTCTTCTGGGTAAGCTCACTCCATCGTCGACTTTGTCTCTGTCACCTCTGACCTAGACTAGAGTCAAGAGCAAACCCATCACAAATAAAAATAAAATAAAATGCACAAGGCCGAAATCCCCAGACTTGGTACTCTATCCTGAAAGGCAACGGGTTCAAAGTTCCTCCCATTGTGGGGAAGGCTATCCGAAGACAGAGAGAGAGAATCCGGGACGTACGAGAAGACACTGTCGGGGAATATGTAAAGAATCGCTTCATATTCTAAACAAAGATTTAACACCCGTAATAAGAACTAATTTGTGTGCTGCTTGTCGCGACACTTATTTATATTCATATCGCACTCATACGGATTATGATTATGTGTCGTGGCATCATGATTGTTTTCGTGATGGTTTTTATTGTTCTTTCTGCGATTTGTGTCTTTTTGATATTGTTATGTAAATAAATTATTTTCCTGTTTTTGTGTGTTTTTTTTTATATATATAAACTGAATCGTGGAATAACAGATACAGTCATGTCAAAGGAGCTCTACGTGTACCACATAATAACATCAGCTAACATCGAACAAGTATTAAAGTGTGTAGACCCATATCCAGTCGTGCACCGATACAATTGAGTGATCCATTAGAAGATGATGGGCATGTGGAAATGATTATTGATTTTTATGACCGTATCCGTTTTGCGGGTACATTTTGGGTGAAAATTAAAGTAAAATTTTACTCCACTCGTTCTTCTGCATTTCATTTGTGTGCTGCTTGTCGCGACACTTATTTATATTCATATCGCACTCATACGTATTATGATTATGTGTCGTGGCATCATGATTGTTTTCGTGATGGTTTTTATTGTTCTTTCTGCGATTTGTGTCTTTTTGATATTGTTATGTAAATAAATTATTTTCCTGTTTTTGTGTGTTTTTTTTTATATATATAAACTGAATCGTGGAATAACAGATACAGTCATGTCAAAGGAGCTCTACGTGTACCACATAATAACATCAGCTAACATCGAACAAGTATTAAAGTGTGTAGACCCATATCCAGTCGTGCACCGATACAATTGAGTGATCCATTAGAAGATGATGGGCATGTGGAAATGATTATTGATTTTTATGACCGTATCCGTTTTGCGGGTACATTTTGGGTGAAAATTAAAGTAAAATTTTACTCCACTCGTTCTTCTGCATTTCATTTGCATCTCAATAATATCAGATTGAAACAACTTAGTCATTATGGCAGTCGTAAGAAATAAATCAGTCCACATTGCCACGGGTAGGGAAGCATTATTAGACTATCAAGACCCTCGAGCACTTGTGGAATATCCATCCGAGTGGTTTTTAGCCCATCCAGAGACAAAACCAACAGCCATTGTCCCTCAATACGCTGGGACTTATGATGATCTGATTCGATCCGTGAAAGGAGGAATACGATCATCGAGCCTAACTATGGAGACTGTTAAGGTATTTCTGTATGTGTATGGGAACACAATTCAAGAGACATTGACAGAGGAGTGGACTTCGTTTAATATTGTAATCGGTACTCCCCAGGCCCGAGTCACCCCCTGGAATATCATTAAAGTGGAGCGTCAGGGCACGTATACCCCAACTGAAAATATGTTCCAACCAGCAGTCCAGGGGGTAGTGACCGGACCAGATGATCCCCAAAATTGGACCCCAAGAGCGATGATATTATTCATCACTTGTATCTATCGACTCTCCAAGATAACTAATGAGGATTATGCGGAACAATTGCAGAAAAGAATGGAAGATCAAGTCAGAGCAGAAGGAGGAAGAGGGATTTCATTCCACGGAGCCAGAGGTATTTACGGAAGTTGGCTCAACGACTCCCATTTCCTAAAAATGATCGCGGCATATGATATGTTCCTTCATAAATTCAATCTAAATTCTGACGCGATCTTAAGGATGGGCACTTTAGGAAGTAGATTCAGGGATTGTGCCGGGTTATTATCATTTGGCTATGCCATGAATATCCTGAACATCGAATCAGGAGATTTGATGGATTGGGTATTCATTAAAACAATGGGGGACGAGGTGTTGAGGTTAACCCACCCTGGGGAAGAGACTGGAGACCGATATTCTTATTTTCCCTATCAGGCGGATCTGGGGCTAGTAAGGAGATCGGCCTACTCCTCTAATGCGAACCCTTATTTGTTTACTTGGATTCATGTCATCGGAACGATCCTCGGTCACAAAAGGTCGCAGAACGCAAGATTTATATTTGAGGGAAGCTACGCAGATGTCGGTCTGAATGCCGTCTTAATTGCGTGGGTTTATGCAAGGGGAGGGGAATTAGTCCCCCAATTTTCTGCTGATGGAAGAGTCCACGGAGATGATATTACCCCACCAGACGCCGACTCAGAGGATGGAGATGCTCAATTGACCCCCGAGGATCTATTATGGTTAAATGCACAAGGCCGAAATCCCCAGACTTGGTACTCTATCCTGAAAGGCAACGGGTTCAAAGTTCCTCCCATTGTGGGGAAGGCTATCCGAAGACAGAGAGAGAGAATCCGGGACGTACGAGAAGACACTGTCGGGGAATATGTAAAGAATCGCTTCATATTCTAAACAAAGATTTAACACCCGTAATAAGAACTAATTTGTGTGCTGCTTGTCGCGACACTTATTTATATTCATATCGCACTCATACGTATTATGATTATGTGTCGTGGCATCATGATTGTTTTCGTGATGGTTTTTATTGTTCTTTCTGCGATTTGTGTCTTTTTGATATTGTTATGTAAATAAATTATTTTCCTGTTTTTGTGTGTTTTTTTTATATATATAAACTGAATCGTGGAATAACAGATACAGTCATGTCAAAGGAGCTCTACGTGTACCACATAATAACATCAGCTAACATCGAACAAGTATTAAAGTGTGTAGACCCATATCCAGTCGTGCACCGATACAATTGAGTGATCCATTAGAAGATGATGGGCATGTGGAAATGATTATTGATTTTTATGACCGTATCCGTTTTGCGGGTACCTACATTTTGGGTGAAAATTAAAGTAAAATTTTACTCCACTCGTTCTTCTGCATTTCATTTGCATCTCAATAATATCAGATTGAAACAACTTAGTCATTATGGCAGTCGTAAGAAATAAATCAGTCCACATTGCCACGGGTAGGGAAGCATTATTAGACTATCAAGACCCTCGAGCACTTGTGGAATATCCATCCGAGTGGTTTTTAGCCCATCCAGAGACAAAACCAACAGCCATTGTCCCTCAATACGCTGGGACTTATGATGATCTGATTCGATCCGTGAAAGGAGGAATACGATCATCGAGCCTAACTATGGAGACTGTTAAGGTATTTCTGTATGTGTATGGGAACACAATTCAAGAGACATTGACAGAGGAGTGGACTTCGTTTAATATTGTAATCGGTACTCCCCAGGCCCGAGTCACCCCCTGGAATATCATTAAAGTGGAGCGTCAGGGCACGTATACCCCAACTGAAAATATGTTCCAACCAGCAGTCCAGGGGGTAGTGACCGGACCAGATGATCCCCAAAATTGGACCCCAAGAGCGATGATATTATTCATCACTTGTATCTATCGACTCTCCAAGATAACTAATGAGGATTATGCGGAACAATTGCAGAAAAGAATGGAAGATCAAGTCAGAGCAGAAGGAGGAAGAGGGATTTCATTCCACGGAGCCAGAGGTATTTACGGAAGTTGGCTCAACGACTCCCATTTCCTAAAAATGATCGCGGCATATGATATGTTCCTTCATAAATTCAATCTAAATTCTGACGCGATCTTAAGGATGGGCACTTTAGGAAGTAGATTCAGGGATTGTGCCGGGTTATTATCATTTGGCTATGCCATGAATATCCTGAACATCGAATCAGGAGATTTGATGGATTGGGTATTCATTAAAACAATGGGGGACGAGGTGTTGAGGTTAACCCACCCTGGGGAAGAGACTGGAGACCGATATTCTTATTTTCCCTATCAGGCGGATCTGGGGCTAGTAAGGAGATCGGCCTACTCCTCTAATGCGAACCCTTATTTGTTTACTTGGATTCATGTCATCGGAACGATCCTCGGTCACAAAAGGTCGCAGAACGCAAGATTTATATTTGAGGGAAGCTACGCAGATGTCGGTCTGAATGCCGTCTTAATTGCGTGGGTTTATGCAAGGGGAGGGGAATTAGTCCCCCAATTTTCTGCTGATGGAAGAGTCCACGGAGATGATATTACCCCACCAGACGCCGACTCAGAGGATGGAGATGCTCAATTGACCCCCGAGAATCTATTATGGTTAAATGCACAAGGCCGAAATCCCCAGACTTGGTACTCTATCCTGAAAGGCAACGGGTTCAAAGTTCCTCCCATTGTGGGGAAGGCTATCCGAAGACAGAGAGAGAGAATCCGGGACGTACGAGAAGACACTGTCGGGGAATATGTAAAGAATCGCTTCATATTCTAAACAAAGATTTAACACCCGTAATAAGAACTAATTTGTGTGCTGCTTGTCGCGACACTTATTTATATTCATATCGCACTCATACGTATTATGATTATGTGTCGTGGCATCATGATTGTTTTCGTGATGGTTTTTATTGTTCTTTCTGCGATTTGTGTCTTTTTGATATTGTTATGTAAATAAATTATTTTCCTGTTTTTGTGTGTTTTTTTTATATATATAAACTGAATCGTGGAATAACAGATACAGTCATGTCAAAGGAGCTCTACGTGTACCACATAATAACATCAGCTAACATCGAACAAGTATTAAAGTGTGTAGACCCATATCCAGTCGTGCACCGATACAATTGAGTGATCCATTAGAAGATGATGGGCATGTGGAAATGATTATTGATTTTTATGACCGTATCCGTTTTGCGGGTACATTTTGGGTGAAAATTAAAGTAAAATTTTACTCCACTCGTTCTTCTGCATTTCATTTGCATCTCAATAATATCAGATTGAAACAACTTAGTCATTATGGCAGTCGTAAGAAATAAATCAGTCCACATTGCCACGGGTAGGGAAGCATTATTAGACTATCAAGACCCTCGAGCACTTGTGGAATATCCATCCGAGTGGTTTTTAGCCCATCCAGAGACAAAACCAACAGCCATTGTCCCTCAATACGCTGGGACTTATGATGATCTGATTCGATCCGTGAAAGGAGGAATACGATCATCGAGCCTAACTATGGAGACTGTTAAGGTATTTCTGTATGTGTATGGGAACACAATTCAAGAGACATTGACAGAGGAGTGGACTTCGTTTAATATTGTAATCGGTACTCCCCAGGCCCGAGTCACCCCCTGGAATATCATTAAAGTGGAGCGTCAGGGCACGTATACCCCAACTGAAAATATGTTCCAACCAGCAGTCCAGGGGGTAGTGACCGGACCAGATGATCCCCAAAATTGGACCCCAAGAGCGATGATATTATTCATCACTTGTATCTATCGACTCTCCAAGATAACTAATGTGGATTATGCGGAACAATTGCAGAAAAGAATGGAAGATCAAGTCAGAGCAGAAGGAGGAAGAGGGATTTCATTGCACGGAGCCAGAGGTATTTACGGAAGTTGGCTCAACGACTCCCATTTCCTAAAAATGATCGCGGCATATGATATGTTCCTTCATAAATTCAATCTAAATTCTGACGCGATCTTAAGGATGGGCACTTTAGGAAGTAGATTCAGGGATTGTGCCGGGTTATTATCATTTGGCTATGCCATGAATATCCTGAACATCGAATCAGGAGATTTGATGGATTGGGTATTCATTAAAACAATGGGGGACGAGGTGTTGAGGTTAACCCACCCTGGGGAAGAGACTGGAGACCGATATTCTTATTTTCCCTATCAGGCGGATCTGGGGCTAGTAAGGAGATCGGCCTACTCCTCTAATGCGAACCCTTATTTGTTTACTTGGATTCATGTCATCGGAACGATCCTCGGTCACAAAAGGTCGCAGAACGCAAGATTTATATTTGAGGGAAGCTACGCAGATGTCGGTCTGAATGCCGTCTTAATTGCGTGGGTTTATGCAAGGGGAGGGGAATTAGTCCCCCAATTTTCTGCTGATGGAAGAATCCACGGAGATGATATTACCGCACCAGACGCCGACTCAGAGGATGGAGATGCTCAATTGACCCCCGAGGATCTATTATGGTTAAATGCACAAGGCCGAAATCCCCAGACTTGGTACTCTATCCTGAAAGGCAACGGGTTCAAAGTTCCTCCCATTGTGGGGAAGGCTATCCGAAGACAGAGAGAGAGAATCCGGGACGTACGAGAAGACACTGTCGGGGAATATGTAAAGAATCGCTTCATATTCTAAACAAAGATTTAACACCCGTAATAAGAACTAATTTGTGTGCTGCTTGTCGCGACACTTATTTATATTCATATCGCACTCATACGTATTATGATTATGTGTCGTGGCATCATGATTGTTTTCGTGATGGTTTTTATTGTTCTTTCTGCGATTTGTGTCTTTTTGATATTGTTATGTAAATAAATTATTTTCCTGTTTTTGTGTGTTTTTTTTATATATATAAACTGAATCGTGGAATAACAGATACAGTCATGTCAAAGGAGCTCTACGTGTACCACATAATAACATCAGCTAACATCGAACAAGTATTAAAGTGTGTAGACCCATATCTAGTCGTGCACCGATACAATTGAGTGATCCATTAGAAGATGATGGGCATGTGGAAATGATTATTGATTTTTATGACCGTATCCGTTTTGCGGGTACATTTTGGGTGAAAATTAAAGTAAAATTTTACTCCACTCGTTCTTCTGCATTTCATTTGTGTGCTGCTTGTCGCGACACTTATTTATATTCATATCGCACTCATACGTATTATGATTATGTGTCGTGGCATCATGATTGTTTTCGCGATGGTTTTTATTGTTCTTTCTGCGATTTGTGTCTTTTTGATATTGTTATGTAAATAAATTATTTTCCTGTTTTTGTGTGTTTTTTTTTATATATATAAACTGAATCGTGGAATAACAGATACAGTCATGTCAAAGGAGCTCTACGTGTACCACATAATAACATCAGCTAACATCGAACAAGTATTAAAGTGTGTAGACCCATATCCAGTCGTGCACCGATACAATTGAGTGATCCATTAGAAGATCAATAGATAACATTCAAAAGTTTCACTATTTGCGTGCATCTCTGCAAGGTGAAGCTTCCGATATTATTAAATCGTTAGAAATGTCATCACACAATTACCGGGTAGCTTGGGAACTTATAACGGAAAGATATAATAACACACATCAGCTGATTTACAATCATCTTCACGCATTATTCAGCATACAAAACATTGAAAAAGAATCCGCAACATCACTCAGACAATTACTAGACACAGTAAATAAAAATCTCAGAGCTCTTAATAATTTAGGCGAACCCACAGTAGACACAATTTTAATTTATCTGATTACCTCCAAATTAGATTTCACAACACTCAGATATTGGAAAGAATCAAGCAAAAACAACACAGTAGAAAAGCCCACACTTCAAGATTTAAAATCATATCTCAATGATCGTTTAATGCTTTTACAAAATCTTGAATACACTAAAAACATACAACAAACAGATTCAAAATCACATACATCAAAATCAGACAATAAAGATAGACAATCTCGCATTCCTTGTCCCTTATGTAAAGGTCAACATTTTCTATTCGCTTGTCCACAATTCAAACAAATGACTGTGGAGAAGAGGATAGAAAGGGTTTCCAAGTTTTCCAACTTCTGTGCTAACTGCTTGCATAACGGTCACGAAACAAAGTCTTGCCGTGGCGGAGCATGTAAATATTGTCAACAGAAACATAACACAATGCTACACATACATAAGGAACCGGCTAGGGACACTGCGCACACCACACTCGCTAGTAACAGTAGCTCACAACACACATCAATTCTACTTTCCACTGCCTTAGTACATGTCCTGGCCAGTGATGGAACACCACACTTGGCGAGGGTTTTGCTGGACAGTGGAAGTACCTCCTGTTATATCACTAACAGTCTGAGTAAAAAGCTCAATCTCACATTCGAACCCATTCGCGGCACAGTTTCGGGCATAAATCAGCAACATACACAAATTTTTCAGCGCACAAATGTTTTGATAAAATCATTACATGGTTCATTCACAGCCAATTTGTCATGTTTGGTACTTGATACAATAGCACACTCATTACCTCACATGCGCATCAATACACAAGGTTTAAATATACCTAAACATTTAAAACTAGCCGACCCTCAGTTCTATGAACCCGCACCCATTGACATATTGCTAGGCGCGGACATATTCTGGAAAATAATTAGCAGCGGTCACATTCGGTTAGGTAAACAACAGCCTACACTACAAGAAACTGAATTAGGCTGGCTAGTTTCCGGGTGTACAACAAACACCGACAAACACACAAACAGTTGTTTTTTCAATAACAACTCAGATCAGTTATCACGCTTTTGGGAGCTGGATAGTTTATCTAATTCACAAATAAACGATCCCTCCGAATCAGATGCATGCGAGATAATTTTTACACAAAAAAAACAACGAGACAAAGCGACGGCAGATTCGTTGTCACTATTCCATTTAAAAAATCACCCGATTGCTTGGGTGACTCATATTATCAAGCCAAAAAACGGTTTTATTCAATAGAAAACCGCATGAATTCAAATCCCACATACAAACAACAGTACTCGAACTTCATAACAGAGTACATACAACTAGGTCACATGACTTTAAACAAACATTCACATAAAAATACATACATTCATTCAGAACATAATACATCAATCATACAGTCAAGTTCAAACAGTACTAACACAAACATACAGCACTCACCAGTATACTATCTTCCACATCACGGTATTATACGCGAGTCAAGCACAACCACAAAATTCAGAGCAGTATTCGATGGTTCCGCAAAGACATCCTCAAAACTGGCACTCAACGACATTCAGTTAGTAGGCCCTGTCGTCCAAGACGATCTTATTTCTATACTCATACGATTTCGTCAACATAAGTATATAATATCTGCGGACATTGAAAAAATGTTTCGCCAAATAAAAGTGGCGGAACGTCAGCGCCCACTGCAACAAATCATATGGCGATACAATCCTACGGAACCTCTGCAAACATACACGCTCAACACTGTCACATACGGCACGGCATCGGCGCCGTTTTTAGCAACACGCTGCATAAAACAAATAGGCCTAGATTGTCAAAACACACAAAATCATTCGGACAGCTATGATCACAAACTGGTCTCCGAGATCATCTTGCATGATTTTTATTGTGATGACCTTTTGACCGGGACAGATGATGAGTCGGTACTATTGGAAATTGCCAAAGGAGTTTTTTCCGAATTGCAAAAATATCAATTCCCACTTAGAAAATGGCAGTCTAACTGTCCCGCTGTTCTAAATAAACTAGGTTTCAATGATTCAGACAACACAACATTTAATCTTAGTTCAAACGATCCATCAAAAACACTAGGCATTTATTGGAACATCAACAAAGATACAATTTCATATACAGTACATTCAGAATTTGTATCACAAAAACAAATCACAAAACGCACAATTTTATCCACTATAGGTCATATTTTCGACCACTGGGACTCATTAGCCCTTGCGTACTCGAAGCTAAACTAATTATGCAACAGATGTGGATAAATAACATCAGCTGGGACGGTGAAATACCGGTTTCAATACAACAACAATGGGCAAAGTTCGTGGAATCATTATCTTTTATAAATCATTTATCTATTCCTCGGCGAGCATTCCATGACTCATTGCGCGATAGCAATGAACTTCATATTTTTTGCGATGCCTAACAACAGGCGTATGGTGCGTGCGCATACATACGTACATATACACCAGGTGGCAATATCAATGTTCAACTGTTAGTTGCCAAAGGACGGGTGGCTCCTTTAAAAACACTTACCATACCGCGACTTGAATTATGTGCCGCGTTTACCGGTGTTAATTTAAGTAATAAAGTTTTAAACTCACTTCGCAATAAAAACAACTGTAGGTGTTATTATTGGAGTGACTCAATAATTGTTTTATCTTGGATAAATTCACCGACACACAAATTACAAACATTCGTCAAACACAAAGTCACGGACATTCTCAAACATACTGAACCACAGTCATGGTACTATGTACCAACCAAACAAAATCCAGCTGACATAATCACGAAGTGTACCAATGCACAACAGTTACTTCATACACCTTTATGGTTCTCAGGACCTGACTTCTTAAGGAATGATGATAATCACAGCTGGCCTGAACAACCAGGGCATCTCAGCGTATCTGACCTTCCAGAAGTCCGCTCCCAAACACATCTCACGCACAAACATACAATTGATAATAATTCATTTATTTACAAATATTCTAATTTTAACAAACTTACACGAATCGTAGCTTACATACTTCGGTTCATTCATAACTGCAAACATAAACAATCAAATAACATCAATACAAAAAAATGCCAACAGGTGTGCATAGGTGACGTCATGCCTTTATCTACTAACGAACTTAATTCACTAGATACCAATTAGCGAAGATAGTACAATTAGATTTCTTTTTTGAGGAATATCAACTATTATTACATAACAAGCAGTTACCTGCTTCACATAGATTAAATTCACTTAATCCTTTTATAGGGGATAATCACCTCATTCGTGTGGGCGGAAGGTTAGCACAATCGCCATACAATTATGATAGAAAGTTTCCTATCCTACTGCATCCAGCTCATCACATTACTCAAATCATATTCTCAACATATCACATCACACTTCTACACGCTGGCCCACAACTGTTGTTGTCTCACATACGTCAAGCTTTCTGGCCAATTTCTGGTCGAAACCTGGCTAGAAAAACTACACAATCATGTGTTACATGCAAACGGTTTAAAGGTAAAACTGTAACACCTATCATGGGACAGTTACCTGAACAGAGATTGCACGCAAACTTTGTATTCAGTGACTTAGGTGTCGACTACGCAGGGCCAATTATGATCAACAACCGTAAGGGACGTGGAAGTGTACTTATTAAATCTTACATTTGTATTTTCATCTGTTTTGTAGTTAAAGCTGTGCATTTGGAGTTGGTTACAGATCTGACGACAGAGTCTTACATAGCAGCAATTAACAGGTTCATTTCTCGCAGAGGTAAACCAAATAATATTTATTCAGACAACGGGAAGAATCTGCTAGGTGCTGCGCGTGTGGTCACCAACTTTATCAGGAATCATAGTGAGTCAATTTACAGTTGCGCTGCAGAACAAGGTGTAAATTTCCACTTCATTCCTCCATATTCACCCCACTTCGGGGGCCTATGGGAAAGCACTGTTAAATCAGTGAAACATCATCTCAAAAGAGTACTTGGGATGGCAAACCTCACATATGAGGAAATGTACACATTGCTAGTCCAAATAGAAGGCATTCTTAATTCAAGGCCTCTAACACCTCTTTCATCCGATCCATCTGATCTCTCAGCTCTCACTCCCTTTCATTTTCTCATTGGTCGTACTCTAACTGTTCTACCTCATCCACAGATGTCCGACTGCGACTCGGCACGGCTGCCGCGTCATCAACGAGTCGAACTTTTACGACAACATTTTTGGAGACGCTTTAATAAGGAATATATTTCCCAGTTGCACCAAAGGACGCGCTGGCAGCGCTCACAAGGCGCGCTCACAGAGGGCTCATTGGTCATCGTGAAGGACGAGGCGCTACCGGTGGCTCAGTGGCCGTTGGGACGTATCGTGAAGCTGTATCCGGGACATGACGGAGAAGCTCGAGTAGCGGACATCAAAATAAAGACCGGGACAATCAGACGGGCCTTTCATAAAATATGCCCATTGTTGGATGGACCATCGGACTGATCACGAAGCATACTTTATACATCATCATCATCATCAGCTGGGCTGGCCTTTCCATGGTGGCCCGGGAATATGTTAACGCACACGTTAACACCTCCAAGACACACATACGTCATCAAGCAGAGGGGAGCGGGCGGCGTGGTAGCAGCAGCGGCTCGACGACGGCTCGCGCGCCCTCGACAGCACACTCCTATTAACACCGCGACCACGATCGCATCGATTTCATTAATTAAATTTTGACCTGTAAAATACCTAATATTATAACCTAGAAATACAGTCCGCTTTTTATTCCACCTGGGCCTATCTAGACGTCTTTTGTACCAAAGCAAAACAAATCTGTGCTTTTACTGTCCAGCATGCACCACTCACCAACCATTGATTCAAATACTCAAAAACCGGAAATTATCATGTTTTACAACAGCACAAAAGGCGGCGTTGACATGCTAGATCAGAAATGTGCAATTTATTCCACGTCTCGAAGATCTCAACGATGGCCGATGGCAATATATTATAGAATGCTTGACATATCTGCAGCGAACGCGTATGCTATCAGTAACATGAACCAAGCTCAGTCAAAGATACCTAGACTGAATTTCATAAAAAAATTGGCAGAAGACCTTATAAGGCCCCACCTGGAACGCCGCATGCACATCTGTGGTTTGCAAAGAGAACTTCAGTGCACCATTCGTCGAATCCTAAAAATAGATGAAATACACAGCACTTCAACAACTGAAAATTCTGAAAAATTTGAAAAACGCAAGACATGTTCAACCTGTGACCCTAAGAAAAAACGCAAAACAGCTTACATGTGTTTTGCATGTAAGAATCCGATTTGTATTGAATGCAGCCAAAAAATGTGCTTTAATTGTCGTCGCAAGTTGTGAAAGTTTGTGGGTTGTGATTTTGTAATAATTGTGCCTTAATCGTGCCAAAAATTATTTTAAGTTAGAGATTATATATCGAACTGGTCGTAAGTAAGTAAAAACTATTGAGTTATAGTAAAATTTCCTACTCAGGTCTCAGATTTTCAAAGTTCCTAGATTTTTTGCTAAAATTTATATAATTAGGTTAACACGTTGAACGCCACGCGGCCCACCGGTGGGCGATTCAAGCAAACCCGTTCAGGCTTAGTGGAAATCATCAATTCCATCATTTTTCGCTAAAGCTAATATCGACACAAAACAATCAAAAATGACTAAATTTGCATATTTAATTTGATTTAAACAATTTTTCGTGATATTTTCTTAAGGAAACTTGTAATCGGTCACCGGTGACCCCCGTGGCCTGGTGATATAAAATCTTGATATTACGTCTGCGGGGGCCGCGGGGTCACCGCGCGGCCCACCCCGCGCGCCCGCGCATCTTTCTCGCGCGGTGTAAGTTATTCCCGCTAGCCGCATTTATTGTGTACAGTGATGATAGAACACGTGCACGTGTTATTATTTACTTTTGTTGTTCCGATGTTTTGTTATTCCCTTTTTGGCGAATTTACGTAAAATTGCTGTGGTTATAATGGATTATTGCTTTGAAGACTTTGATTTAACCCAAGAAGACTTAACGGAACTTGAAAATATAGAAATAAATTTTCTAAACAATAGCTTCCAGCTCAGTTCTGATGACGAACTGATAACCCGACCATCACTGCATAAGCGACGTCGTTGTGTTATACTGTCAGATAGTGAAGAAAGCGATGCCGAAAATACCACTATTAGGGTTACCCCTGACATTTCAGGTAAGCAATTTATTTTTAACTATTTAACTAACATATATTTTATTTTACTTTATTTGGGAAAATAAACGGTTACACATTACAATGTTATGATAAAGAACTTAGAACTAAAATGGGATTATAAATGTTTAACCTACAACATTTTCCACATAATATAAAAAAAATTAAACAAAAACGAACGGCGTGCGATAACATTAAATATGATTAAATATAAAAATAAAGCTAAACGGAAACTTATAAGGTAAAAATAAAAAAAAAGAGAACATATACATTAAAAATTATGGTTTTAGGGCTATTACGTTCATAATTCTGCCAAAATTTTACGAACAATACCTCTAAATTCTCCTGTGGAAACAGCAAAGAACTCGATATCCCGGAAAATCTTATTAAACTGAGCAGTAAGACGCCGTAGGGGTGCTCGCGAGCCTGCGTTTGATCGACAAGAGGTTACAGCAAACAGAGGTCGCGCTCGCACACCTCGACATATAGTTGTTCTGGGTACTACATAACTAATTCTATTGCTTATGTCTATACAATCATATGAATTGTTACATAAATCAAACAGAAACGTCGTTTCTAACATTATACGCCTAGATTTAAGGTTTTGAAGTCTATAGTTAATTAGTAAGTCGCTGTAAGATACATACGTACGAAAGCAACGGAAATGCATTGCCTTTAAAAATTTGCGTTGTACTTTTTCTATCATATTAGAATATTTTTCATAGAAGGGATTCCACACCGGGACTGCGTACTCCAACTGAGACCTGACCAACGTTTTATATAGGTATAAATAAGTACCAGGGCGTTTAAATTCCTGAGCCGATCTCATCACAAAACCGTACATACGGAAAGCATTGTTTACAATTTTAGCAACATGAGCATCCAGATGGAGTTTCTCATCTAACAAAACACCAAGATCACGAACCACTGTTTCTCTTGCTAGATTTATATTGTTCAATGAATATGCATGTTTTATTACGTTCTTATTTTTAGTAAAACTAATGCAATGGCATTTGGATATGTTCAGTTTAAGTTTACTTTTTACACAATATGCATTGAATCTGTTTAAGTCTTCCTGCAAAAGTAAACAGTCACGTAAATTAATAATAGGCCTATAGATTTTTAGATCGTCTGCGTAAAGTAATAGTTTAGAATTTTGAAAACACGTACTTATATCATTAATAAACATAATAAACAAAAGAGGACCCAGTATAGAGCCCTGAGGAACACCGGAAGTAACATTTAGGGTCGCAGAATTAAAACCGTTTATCACAACTCTCTGAGATCTGTTAAAAACGTAAGAAGAGAACCATCTCAATAGGTCGCCACGAATACCATTAAAGGCAATTTTACTCAAGAGCAATTGATGGTCCACTTTGTCAAAAGCCTTTTGGAAATCCGTGTATATAGCGTCAACTTGAATACGAGAGTCCATATTGTTAAATAAATAGTCAACAAAAGTTATCAGGTTCGTGGTAGTTGATCTTTTTTTGACAAATCCATGTTGTTGTGGAATTATGTTATTATGTAGTAGAGGATAAACTTTATCATGAACAAGTCTCTCAAAAAGCTTTGACAAAACCGATAATATCGATATAGGACGATAATTCTCGATATCCTGTTCAGGTCCCGACTTGTGAACAGGAGTTATATTTGCGAGTTTCCATGCTTGGGGAAAGGCACCTTGTGAAATTGATAAATTAAAAATAATTTGTAATGGCACACACAGACTAACGGCAGTCTTTTTAACGAACACAACTGGTAGACCATCTGATCCCGGGCCTTTAGATGGATCTAAAGCTTTTAGCGCACTTAATATTTCATCGGCAGTAAACTGAATGCTACTCAGGAGAGAACAGGTTTCCAAATAATCTCCGCACTGCGATGAAATATCATCAACTGAAGTGGATGGCTCGTATACCGAATTAAAAAAGCTTGAGAACAGATTACAGATGTCTTCAGGGTTATTGGCGGAACGGTTTCCACAATACATGATAGAAGGGAAGCTTGTAGAGGATTTGCGGGAAGAGATGAACGTCCAAAAATGCTTTACATTAGTCCGGACACCCTCTTCTACAGAGGCAATGTACTTTCTGTAACAGTTTTTGCACTCTATTTGGAATCTAGAGCGGTAAATGGAAAACTGTTCGTAGTCTGAAATGTTTTGATACATCTTCCATTTTACCCAAGCCTTGGCTTTATTTTTGTAAATATGTATAAGCGATTTTGAAAACCAAACCGGAAATTTTAAAGATCTACAGTTAATCAATGGAACGTGTCTTTTAATAATGCAGAAAACAATGTCATAAAATGTGCTTAAGGTATCGTCAATGGTTTGGTTAGCTAAAACTTCCTCCCAATTTATCCCCTCCAAATCCCCATTTATGTTATCATAATTTGCCTTGTAATAATTATATTTTTTAATCATCTTACGAGCCATCGAATCGTATGGTACACTTAGAGAAATAAAAACATTAAGTGGAGGATGGTGGCTATCAAGCTGTAGTAAATAGTCTGTGGCTCTAGATACATTGCAATCACCGTTACCAATAACCAAGTCCAATATTCTCCCACTTGGATTCCGTATTGTATTGAATTGATGAGCGTTGAGGAACGACAAGAGCGCACTCATATGATCACAAACGGGGGAGCTACCTCTACAAATATGAGCAGATAGTGAAGTACTATCTGTACAAGCGATCCAGTCGATTTCTGGTAGGTTAAAATCTCCTACCATATAGAAATTATCATTGTTTGTGTCGCTAAGCAGTGATTGCAGTAGTTCAAAATATTCTGCATAAGCAAATTCTGGCGTTTTTGGTGGTATATATACTGCGACAATAATTAGGCCCTTACCACGACTCGAGCTTGGCAGTTGCACCATAATGTGCTCAATGCTGGAATGAGTTGCAAATTGCGGAACCAATCGAACTGAATGCAGACCCTTCAGTACAGCCACGAGAACACCGCCTCCGTCTTTTTTATTGGTAGCAATACGGTCACGATCATACCGATGTACCACATAACGCTCATCAATAAACTCGTTATCCGATATCTCAGGTGTCAGCCAGGTCTCCGTCAAAATTATTATGTCATAACAATTGGCTAGAATATTCATATATAAAATATTTAATTTTGTGCGGAATCCCCTGCAATTTTGGTAATATATAACTAAGTTATCTGTCATTGTACCGTAAAATTCTGTAGAGTATGGGCATAAATACATCAACCGTTACTAACGTAATCGTAAGTAGCCGGGCAGTATTGAACAATAAAGCGTTAATAGAATGCGGACAGGATACAAGAAACAAAACATAACACTCAAAAAATGAAGGATTAACCATAACAAGCCACTTACAAGCCAGCATAATTATGGACTGTTCAACTAAAGTAATTAATATATAAACTATTACAAATTCCCAAAACTGTGGAGATAGGTTATGTGATATGCCGAAGATTGATCGATTATACATTGTAGAGCTATTTTTCAATGGATACAGCTGCTTGGTTGTCAATCGGTGCTGCGTAGCCAGGTTTAATTTTAGTGATGTCTTGTGGGGTCCGAATTGCAAAAGACCTTGTCCCTTCTTTTTCACGGACAAGGATGGTTCCATGCTTAACCCAAACGAACTTATAACTGTGCTTTTTGGCAGCGTCTCGACACTCTCGAAATAATTGCTTGTTTTTTAAAGTCAGGTGCTCATGCATATATATAGGTAGCGATGTTCCTGAAATGCCAACTTGGTCCGTGGCAAGTCCCTTGCATAACCGATGGGCACTAAGAATATTGTCACGTAGTATACGTGAAGCTAATTTAACTATGATGTTTTTGGGCTTATTGTTTTGCTGGTGTGCATGTGGGACACGGTGAATAGAAATAATGTCATTTTGCTGAACATTGCACTTAATTTTGGCCCCAATATTTTGCATCATGGTTACGAGGTTTTCGTTACGCCTTTCAGGGATGTTGCATATCTCTATGTTACAATTACGAGCACTCTGTTCCAAATTATCTATCCTTGCCACAAGTTCTATAACAATAGGCTTTAAACCAATGGTTTCTTGAATATTTTCGCTAAGATGTGCGACTTTCTTGCCGAGATCAGTTTGCTGGTCAGCAACAAACTGGACCGAGTCACCGAGGGAATTAATTCGTTCCGTCGTACTTGAATACTTCACATCTAACTCAGTAACCCTCTTACGCAGGACTGACTGCTCCGATCGAAGAGAATTAATGTCATTTCTTATCTCTGACGTCACTTGATTAAGCGAAGTAAGTTCAACTTTCATTGATACCACATTCTCTGATATTTCCTTAATATTTGTTTCCAACTCCTGTCGCCACTCATTTATTGTATTCTTTAACTCCGTCGACAACTCATTTATAACCTGTGTCCACCCAGAATCCGGCTGTTTATGTTTACGGACTGTCACGTTTTGTTCGCCGCTCATTGGGGAACCAGTCCTCAAGTTGGTATCCGAATGAGATTTTTTCTTGTCGGGTGAACGGATCATAGTACCGTTTCTGTTAAAACTCTCAATCTAACAATGTTTGCTCAAATTATAGTATTTTGAAAATAGAAAAAGAATTGCGTTTTGTGAGATCCGAACCGGCGGCACGCAGAGCAGCTCTAGTGAGCAATGATACAAAAAGCTCACCCCGCCAACCACTCGACCACGGCGACTTTAAGTTATCGGTCGAAATTCTGCACCAATATTTAGAGATTTTTGTATGAATGACTTGCAAGAAGCTCGTGACTAATGAGTTCCTTTGTTCTCAAAGTCACAAAGGTCACCTTCAACACTCAGAAACTTTAAGTTTTATAGGTATTTTGCAAATACTGGTATTAAACTGTATTTAATTGACAGTAACCATATATATTTGGATTCCACAAGAGTCACTGTATATGTCACAACAAAAATTTGCCGAGTTTAGCAGCAAATTACCACTTATTTAACTTAATTTTATGGACGGATATAGACACACTACACTCAAAGCAACGGTAGCACGACTAGTCATATTTGAGTTGTTTATTTCAATAGTTTATAATACCCTTGTTTTAGAGCGAATTTAACATTAACTATTATTTTATTACTATTTTTTTACCCGACTGCAAGGAAAAGGTTATGTTTTTAATAGATTTTTTATTAATCAATTATTAGGTAGGTACAATAATTGATTCAGAAGTCCTGGGTACAATACCTATATTCAACTCTTTAGGTAAATACAAGTGTCATGCTATGCTTGTGTTTTAAAACTTGAATTAAAATAACTATGCATTTCATTATAAACTTTTCAAATAAACCCTCAAATTATTGACTTTGTATTCATAACAAATAAATATTTCATTATGCAGGTAATACACCATCTTCAGGAGTATGGACAGCACCCAAAGGTAACCAAAGAAGTATCATACCTTTTACTGAAAATCCTGGCCTTACACCTCATCTTCGCATTAGCATGTGTCACGAATCCCCTGCAGCTTTTTATAAACTAATGGTGTCGGATGAAATTTTTGAACTCATAGCTGACTGCACTAACAAATTTGCTTTAGAAAAAATTGCACACAGCAATGAAGCTTCTAAGTTTGCAAGGCTTCGTAAGTGGATTCCTACAGACTCCACTGAAATTAAAAAGTTTTTTGGGTTACTATTGTTCATGGGTATTGTAAAACTTCCCAGAATAGCGGACTATTGGTCTAAAGACCCAATAATATGTCAATCATATCCCCGAACGATTATGTCACGCAATCGTTTTGAGCTGCTGCTACAAATGTTGCATTTTTCTACCGAAGACGAACTTAATAAATTAGATCGGCTTCATCGTATACGTAAGCTTTTGAATGATTTGAATGAGAATTTTCAAAAAAATTATACCCCTGCTGAAGACTTGTGCATCGACGAAAGCGTTGTCCCATTTCGTGGAAGAATAATTTTCCGGCAATACAACAAGCAAAAACGACACAAGTATGGGATTAAGGAATTCAAATTGTGCACTGTTCCCGGGTATACGTACAAGATCAACGTATATGCCGGCAAAAACAATGAAACCACAAACAATACCCCATCTAATGTGGTCATGGAGTTATGCAGTGATCTCTTCAATAAAGGTCATACACTCTATACAGATAACTGGTACACCAGTTTAGATTTGGCTCGAAAACTCTTAGAGAAGGAAACCCACTTAGTAGGCACGCTAAGAAAAAACAGGAAACATCTACCAAAGAGAGTTATTTCCACTAAGCTCAAAAAGGGGGCATATATAGCAAAAGAAAGCACAGATGGTATAACTGTCATGTAATGGCGAGACAAGAGGGAAGTTCTGGTTTTGTCGACGAAGCACTCTACGGGATTCAATACAGTAACAAAACGTGGAAAAATAGTTTCAAAACCCAAAATTATATGTGATTATAATAGAGCAAAAGGGGCCGTTGATTTGTCGGACCAAATGGCTGCCTATTCTACACCTTTGCGTAAGTCGGTTAAATGGTACAAAAAACTGGCGATAGATCTTCTTTTAAATACTGCTATCGTTAATGCTTTGACGTTGTATAAAAATGTAACAAAAAAAAGCATTCAAATCGTAGATTTCAGAAAACAGTTATTGGAGCATCTATGTCAGAAACTACAAGAACCTGAAGTCCTAGTAAGACCGAGAAGAATAAAACATGTTTTATCAAAAAGAGATGGTATGGTAAGAGCAGCTAGAAGAACTTGTCGTCAGTGCTATAAAGAGATAGCTTCAACCATGGGTAGCAAGATTGCTAAAAATAAGTCACAAAAAGTGATCACTTATTGCGAACAATGTCCCTCCAAACCATCACTTTGCTTGCCCTGTTTCAATAAACTTCACTAATAATATGTCATTTTTTTTCTATTTTATTATATTTTAATATTTTCTAGGTCATTTAATTGTTAGCCATTTTTATACATAAATAAACACAAGAAAAATTATACATTTTTTATTCTGTTTTAGGGCACCCCTAACATCTCCTAAGAAATTCGCTGTAATTTTTAATATTTTCTAAATAATAAAAAACCAAGCTGTTTTAGTCGTTGCACAGGGCCACGCGGGTCACATCTTTACCGTTTTCATTCAATATTAATGCCCCGTGGCTTGTAATCAACGTTTGATGTGAACACCTCGCTCCGGTCACGGGTGACCCCCGGGGCCCGAACAGTTCAATACAGGGTGGCCCACCGGTGTCCCCCGTGGCCCAAATGACTAACTGCCATTTTTTGCTCGGCGTTTAACGTGTTAAGCGTTGATTTTTATAAGTACATGCATACTTTTGCATAGTTTAAAACCTAATAATTAATAAAAATATAATGAAAATACAGATGTGACTTTTATTTAATGTAATATTTTAAACAATGAAAATACACGGAAAATACGCAACCGGTCTCCAGGACCGACGTCAGGTGGTAGTGTACCTTAAAAACACGTCAGGTGGCTAAGGGTTAAACATAATATATCTTACATGATCTAGTTTTAAAATAATATACACAAATAATAATTACTTGTTAAGTTATTAACAATATTATATCTTCTTTTTAATTTAGCTTCTAATAAATTTATTGTTTTCTTCTTTTTAAATGTTTTATGTAAATTGATTGCCTGAAACACAGGTTTTCATAAAAACCTAGATCAGGCAGGTCTACATTACAGTTAGAATTAAGTTTTATTCGATTGTAATTAATGTACTTAAATCATCATTTTTACTTTATAGGTTCTTGAATAAAATATTTATTATTAAATTTCGCCTTAAATATCTTCGCAACCATAGCAAAACAAATACAACTTAAGTTCTAACATTTATTTCAAATTGATATCTAATTATTTAGATAACATTTGTTTCAAAATACCAGTTAGGAAACAAAAGATTTGGCTGCGGTAACGTTACACCAGCCGGAACTGTTTTTATCAAATAATTTAAAAAAAACTATCAGCTTACCAAATTGAAAAATCTGCTTACCAATTACAGCAGAATATCTAATTATCTATTGCACTTGGATGACGATTTTCGAAATTTTCTGGCTGGAGTAACGCACACCTACAGACGCGCTCTCAATCTGTACAAATATCTATATTGTATTACGTTCGTGAATAAAAGAAATATCCCAAATTATTTCCAACATTTAATTTCTCTCCGTACACATACACCCAGGACACTCATACACGCAATACACAAAATTTTCATTTCAACAACAATGAACTTCATAAACCTTCATATCATTCAGAACATGACAGGCTTCATAAAATCCGCTCTGTAATCAAGCACCTCAATGAGAGGTTTGCCACAGTGCCAATGGACCAAAGATTTTCTGTGGATGAACAGATGTGCTCAACGAAAATAGGGCACTTTCTAAAACAGTACAGCCCAATAAGCCCCACAAATTATTATGTTCTTTGTGATTTGATGGGATAAGTTAGAGATATATTCCGGACAAGTGAATTAAGAAAAACTCCCAGATGAACCAGATCTTGGTGCAACAGGAAACGTTGTAGTACACTTGCTTCGAGTAGTGCCAAGAAGGCTAAACCACATCATATACCTTGATAATTTTTATACCTCTTTGCCATTAGTATATCTTTTAGCTTAACAAGGAATTCACAATGTGGGAACTGTGCAACAAAACAAGATTCCAAATAATAAATTACCAGAAAAAAAGGTTTCAAGAAGAAACTGGTGCCCAGAGGTTATATAAATAGTTATAAGAGATGCTTGATAGTATAGATCAGCCTTTCCCAAAGTGGGCGATAACGCCCCCTTGTGGGCGCTGGATCTTTTCGTGTGGCACGATTACTGAGAGAGACAGAGAGAATTAATTTTTAATTTGTGATTATTAATATATAATAGACAGACATATAAAACTGGTATTTATTAATTAATTATTATGTAAAAAATCCAACACCCCCTGTGTTGGATTTTTTTTCTTGTAAAGGGGGCGGTAGTCCATAAAAGTTTGGGAACCTATGGCATAGATCATGAGTTGTTTAGCTTGGAAGGATAATAACACGTTCTGTGCGGCAGACACGCATGTGCGATTTTCGAACGTTCACCATGTGCTACTGGCGCATATGCGTGTCCATACAATTTATGTACTTCCTTCGAATGCGGCGCGCCGCACCTGTGGGTTTTTTGTGCATCTCTATTGTTCTTGGCGTAATTGTTTTATGACTCATAAAAAATGGGAAATTTTTCAAACACACCTAGGCGTCTCGCCGCACTTGGGATAAGTTTGTAACGGCGCACATATGTGCCCAGCCGCACTGGGTAGAGTTCTTCAATCGCGCCTGCGCGCTCATAGCACCACACGAAGTATTTTTTGGGCGCGCATGAGTGTTTGCCGCACAGGGTTTAGTGTATCATAAAGCAGCACTTGGAGCAAGTTCGCCAAATAATTCAGCAGTGAATGTGATAAGGTAGTAACCCTGTTATCTACTTGACTTGTGTCTAAAGTCAATAGATACAGTGAAACCTGGTTGAGTGGGACCTGGATTAATGAGAAACCTCTACCTATTATTGAGAGTTGCAATGAGGTCCCGGTTGTTTTTCATTAAATTACCTCTGTTAATGGGACTTTTTGAACCTGGTTAAATGAGATTTGAATTCTAAGACTTTTCCGATGTTTACCTCTATAATTGAGACTCTGTAGCTCAATTACCTGTATAAGTGAGACAAATTAATCAGGTATTAAATTAACACGTTTTGACATGTTTGTTTACATACATTTCGCGTCGTCTTTCGCGCATGCTTTGTTTGCCAGCACTATCTCAGGTTTTGACCTAAAAACAAGGGAATAAAAGTGTACAAAATGTCCAAACGTAAATATAAAACATTATCAGTATCTGAAAAATTACAACTTCTATCAGATTATGATTGTGGAAAGTCGCGTGATGAACTGTGTAGGGAGAATAACATACCAAAGTCAACCCTGTGTAGAATTATTAAAACCAACGAGAAAATTCGGTCTCAGTGTATTGATGGAAAAGGAAAACTCAAACGAATACGAGCAGCAGAGTATCCTGAAGTTGAAAAGTGTCTCTGTACATGGATAAAGCAGGTACGGAATAAGAACATTCCAATAAGCGGACCAATGATTAAAGAGAAAGCTCAAGCATTTGCAAGTAAGCTCCATATTGATAATTTTTCTGGCAGTAATGGGTGGTTGGAGGGATTTAAGAAAAGAAACCGCCTCTTTGCAAGAATACTGTGATATTTCAGAAAAATCGATTTTTTTTTTATTCCATAATCAAAACCGCCGTATTGAACTTTATTTTCGATAAAAACGAGGTATTTTTTCGACAATAACGGTGCGTCTATGAGCGAAAGAGACAAGACAACTGCAATATTTTGTGTTGTCGCGCTGTCTCTTTCTGCCTCGTGATTTGTTTCGACAACGTGTCCCATCAGTCGGCGCGTGCCATTTGGAGGGAAGGGCGCTCTCGTATTTGTGCAAAAACGTGACATCACGAAGATACCACATTACGATTGCTAAGGTAAGTTTGAACTCTTTGATATTTTTTTATTAAGTAATGTGATATGTTGAATTGACACAGTTTTGTTGAAAATAGTATGCAATTTTAACTTGTTATTACTTTTGATATCACGTTTTCGTTGAAAAGATATCGTTTTTGTTTTGTAACATCATAAGATGACGCGTTGTTGACAATGAAATATTTTACAAACCATAAAATGGATTCGGAGTATTTTGTAATGTTACTTTTTTCTAGATAAATTATAAGTTTTTTTGTAAATTAAATCGTTATGTCACGTTGTAAATACTAAAACAAATGAATTATAAATATTTATTTTTTCAGATGGGATCGCGGTCCAGAAAATTAGTACAATTAGCAACTATGCAAAACGTAGTTGATAGTAACGTAAATGATAGTTCCAGTATCCAAGCCGAGGAAGTTGATGACTCTAATATAAACGCAATGATTCCAGAAGGTAAGACTTAATAATTTTGTTTTTTAAAGAATATTTTTGTAAAGACTAAATGCCACCTATGTTCGGTCCCATGTAACAAGGGGCGAGCCTGTTGTCATGTAGTTATTTAAAATGAGTACCTATTAATACGAAACGAACTTAGGTGCTTACATTTTCATAGATTTTAAACAAATTGGATTTCCAATATTGGAAATCCATACATGAGGCCTATGCCCAGCAGTGGACGTCCATCGGCTGAGAAGAAGAAACAAATTGAGCAACATTATAAGGAGTCTTAGTGTGTTTTCTACAGATAATTATGTAAACACCTCGATTTTAGTTTAAATTTTTGTTTTAAATTAAGAATTTAAAACAAAAATTTAAACTATTAGGTACTTATGTTTCATAAAGTTTTTCTATTGTTTAAGTTATTATTATTTATATTTCTTTTAGACAAAAGTAACGATGACTCAAAACATCGTCGACGTGAGTCAACTAGTAGTACCGGTAGCTCTTCAAGTAGCTCTTCGAGTTCTTCTTCGAGTTCCTCCTCAAGCAGTGGACCATCTTTTTATGAACGTAGTAAGTTTTTATATAAATGCATTTATTATATTTCTTAATACATACATACATTATTATTGTCACGCCTTTTTCCCATTGGGGTAGGCAGAGACTACTATTTCTTAATAAATGCACTTATTCAATTTATGTAATAATTTGTGTTCAATTCTGTGCATTTCGGATGCCGAACGTTTGCAACGTAATTATTTGGGACTAATTTTCTTTTAACTTTTCCCCAGATAGTGATGATTCCGTAAAGGATCCCAATTATCAAGAGGAGAAGTCAAAAAGTAATAATATACATACTTCAGACTCTGAAGAAGAAGGTGCCAGCACTAACTACAACTTCTCAAAAGACCAAGACTTGTTTAATTGACATGTTATTGGTAAGTAATTCAGCAGAAAATCGAGACATAATAGTTAACCATACAAATCAGATAGATCTGGTCGCAACAGAGAATAATTCGCTTGTAGTTGGGAATGATACCACTATGCCAATAGAGCCAACCACTTCCAACATCACCCCAACTAAAGTAGGAAAAAAAAGACCAAACCAAGAGTTAAATTGGAAGAAGAACATCGCTAAGCGATTAAGAAATAGTGGACTATCATATATTTCAACAAAAACTAATAAGCCCTTTCCAAAACGCCAGCTTAAACCACCTTGCAGAGAAAATTGTAAATTTAAATGTAGCTCTAACTTCTCAGAGCTTGAACGTGAGAAAATTTTAAACGAATATTGGGGTTTAGGACAAATTGAGAAACAATGGACGTTTATAGCTAATAATGTCGATTTAGTTATTCCAAAACAGCGATATGTGAAAGTGGACTCAGACGGAAATATTGCTGCAAAGCGTGAAAACAACAACGCTTTCTTTTTGACTATTTCTGGTGCAAAGATCAGAGTATGTAAATTGTTTTTCAAAAACACTTTGGCTATCAATAACCGCCCTATAGAGACCGCGTTGAAAAAGAAAAATAATGACACTAATATCTCGTCAATGAAAGATTACCGTGGCACTCATCTAAATCACAGTAAAGTTGATGAAAACATTAAAGAAAGCATAAGAAAATTTATAGAAGCGATACCAAAAATAGAATCGCACTATATTCGAGCAAACTCGAAAAGACATTACATTGACGGCAGCAAAGCAATTACAGACCTGCATAGAGACTACGTTGAACAATGTAAATCTAAAAATATACCCTATGCAAGTTATTTAATGTTTTATCGTATATTTACACAAGAATTTAATATATCGTTTTTTGTGCCGAAGAAAGATTTGTGCGATACATGCGAAGTTTATAAAAATAGTACGCCCGAAGAAAAAGAATTGAAAAAAGAAGACTACGAAAAACATATCAGAGAAAAAGAATTATCACGCATTGAAAAGACAAATGACAAGAACAATAAAAATATTTTAGTTGCTGTTTACGATCTCCAAGCTGTATTCCAGTGCCCTAAGGGCGATATTTCTGTATTTTACTACAAATGCAAACTTAATGTTCTTAATCTAACAATTTATAATATTCAGAATAATGTTGTTGAAAGTTACGTATGGGACGAGTCACATGCAAATAGAGGCATAAATGAAATAGGTACTTGTGTATTTAATTACCTTACCAAAATGTCAAATTCAGCTGAAGATTTAGAGGTTGTCTTCTATTCAGACAACTGCGCAGGGCAAAATAAAAACAAATTCATGATTGCCCTGTATTTATATGCCGTACAGACCTTGCCTAACCTGAAATCCATAACACACAAATATCTTGTAAAAGGCCATACCCAGAACGAAGGCGACTCTGCCCATTCCCAGATTGAGAGACAAGTAAAGAGGCTATTAAGATCCGGTCCTATATACACTCCCGACGGATTTATCGGTGCTATAAAAACAGCCAGGAAAAAGAGTGAGCCAATACACGTCAATGAAATGTGTTTCGAAGATTTTTATGATTGGAAAAGTGTGTGTAATCAAATTAATTTTAACTTAACAAAAGATGAAGATAACCATGTAGTTAAACTATCAGAAGTAAGAGTAATAAGAGTTAGTAAAGATGATACAAATGCTATATTTTATAAAAATTCTTATGCTGAAACGGACTTTAAAAAAGCCGTCGTTTTGAGAAAAAAGAGAAACAACAATATAGAAATAAAAAATGTCTATAATAATAAACCCGGGATAGCTGAACGAAAAAAATCGGACCTAATGGATTTGATTAATAAGAAATTAATTCCCGGAGTTCATAGGAGCTTTTACGAATCGCTCTAAGAATGTTTTTATTTTATTTTTTATACTATTTTTGTAATTTTTATAACAATTATTTTTTATTACTTTATGTGAGATAAGTGAAACGTCGGTTCCTTTAAGTACAATACCTATGTGATATTTTATAATGAAAAGTTCCTAAGTCGTAATTTTATAGTACTTAATGATAAATACTCAAGTTTTTAATACATTTTGCAAGTATATAATACTTATAATTTTAGATACTTATTTTTAAAACCTATCTCAATATGAATAAAAATATTTTTAGTATGTATTATTATTCTTATTGAGATGGTTTTGTTTTAGTTAAAATATAGATTATGGTCCACCTAAAGTAGGTTTAGAATAAACCTAGTGATTATTTACAAAGACTAATGTTACGAAGAGACTGATTGGTTAGCTAGATCTAAAATAATAATAACAAATTTAGTAATAACAGTATACTTTTAATTAAGAACTGATAGCTATAGTTTCATTTTGTTAACTTTGTTGATTGTTAACTGTTGAATTACTGTATTTAAGTAGGTAACTGTATATCCTACCTACGTTATAATGACTAATGTTTATGCTTGATTTTCTTTTCCTACAAATTTTTCATTGATTTAATAAACATTTTTATTTCTAAAATGTGTTTTTATCATATAACCTAACACAACACAAAAAAATATATTATCAACAATGTGACAAGTTCATATGTCACATCGATCCTTGAAAACTTTTTCAGTAATAGTGTGACAAAATATCCCTTTTTTTTTAATCCTGTTAATTTATACCGAAAAATAGCCAATAGCGCAACAATTACTATAGTTTTAGATGAATTAATAGTTAAATTATAAATCACTAGAAGGTTTTGTTGCTTTAGCTCTATTATTTTAGATTTTATAACATTTCGAAAGTTTAAAATACGCGTCCTGTAAAATTGCCTTTTTTGAGATGTTACAGTATTCTCGCAAAGAAGCGATTAACGATATCGCATTCAAAAATGTTTGTGGCGAGAGCAATTCTGTGGACAATAACGAATGTAATGAGTGGATTAAAAACCTTCCAGCTTTATTACACGATTATTCCACCGATGACGTATTCAACGCCGATAAAGCGGGCTTATTCTACAAGTGTCTACCGCATAAAACATTTACGTTCAAAGGTCAGCCTTGCCATGGTGGTAAATTGAGTAAAGATCGGGTCACTGTACTTGTAAGTACGAATATGTCTGGAACTGAATAACTGCCACTTCTTTTAATTGGAAAATCTAAGAGCCCAAGATGCTTCAAGGGTATTAAAACGTTGCCTGTTAATGTGTGTTAATAAAAAGGCCTGGGTGACTTCTGAATTATTTGCAGATTGGTTAAAAAAAGTGAACGCCGATATGAGGGCCCAAAAACGAAAAATCATTATGTTTGTCGACAACTGCACCGCTCACAACAATATGCCCAAATTAGACTATGTTACATTATTGTACTTACCCGCCAATACCACAAGTAAATTGCAACCTATGGATCAGGGTATTATCAACCACTTTAAGGTTTACTACATGTTTGGGATGGTAGTGAGAGCCACCAATAACAACCACGTTTTACAATCAATACTTCAACGTTTAATTCTCGGTTACAAATTTAGTATAGTATTATATAGTATAGGTACAACTGGAGGGCTAGCCGCGCTTTTACGTTCGATGCGTATACACGGTCCCGTGGCGATGATGGCTCTGGCGGGGCGCACACGCGTCCCCGCCGGCGCGCTGCAGCTATCCCCCTTCACTCTTCATCCCGCGCCGGGCCCCCCCGCGCGCCGCGTTCACATAGCGTGAACATGCTCCCGGCCTTGAAAGGGTTAGCTTTCAACCATGATTTCTTCAGTGGGCAGCCGAACTATATAATGAATGCCCCTGCGTATGGTGCCTCTGTGAGTATAGATATCAACGACGCGGCACACGTTGTCAGCTCCCGTGTGCAGACGAGTGATGCGTCCTAGTCGCCAACGTTGCGGAGGTACGTTTGTATCCTTAATTATCACCATATCGCCTATCTTCGGCTCAAGTGTCCCAGTCTTCCATTTATTTCTTTGCTGTAGTTCAGCTATAAACTCCTTCCTCCACCTTTGCCAGAACTCTTGACGTATCCTTTCCAATTTATTGTACGTGACCTTGGAGTCTTCACCTGGAATAGAAGGCACCGACGTCAGTGGCCGACCGATTAAGAAGTGCCCGGGGGTCAGGGGATTAAGGTCAAAAGGGTCGGACGATAGAGGTGACAAAGGGCGAGAGTTAAGAATCCCCTCTATTTGTGTGAATAGTGTCGTCAGTTCCTCAAAGGTCAATGAGATATTTGACGCTACTCTCTTCAAATGGTATTTCGCTGCCTTGACACCCGCCTCCCACATACCCCCAAAATGTGGTGAATAAGCCGGGCTAAATTTAAATTTAATGCTTTCTGAACTAGCGAAGTCATTAACAGACTCGCGACTGGAGCGCAAAGCCTTACCCAACTCGTTATTCGCCCCCACAAAGTTGGTGCCATTGTCACAATATATTTCATACGGCTTGCCTCTACGAGAAACGAATCTACGTAAACTTAAAATAAATGCGTGAGTGGTAAGATCGCTCACCAACTCCAGATGAACTGCTCTAGTGCTTAAACAAATAAAAATGCAGAGATAACATTTAGTATTACGGTTACCTCTTCCCTTTTTACTGGCAATCAAAAAGGGTCCCGCAAAATCTGTACCAGTGCAATAGAAGGGGTAGGCCGCACTAGTTCTAGCCGACGGTAAATTACCCATTTTCGGCTGTATAGGTTTACCTTTATATCTAACACAAACAACACATTGTTTTACTATTTTTCTTGCCAACATTCTTCCGCCTACAGGCCAGTACATTTCCCGTATAGATGCTAGTAACAACTGTGGACCTGCATGGAAAAGGCGATGGTGTTCGTGCTGCATCAATAGAAAGGTAAGTCTATGCTTCCCATCTAGTATAATGGGATGCCTTTTATTATATTCAAAATCAGAATTACCTAAACGACCTCCCACTCTCAGTAGGCCATCCGAATCTATGAATGGATTTAATGATAATATATTTGTTTTCTTAGGTAATTGTAAGCCCTTCTTTAATGCTTGTAATTCTAGACTAAACGACTGTAATTGGGCAATTCTGATTAATATATTTATAGATTTATTTATTTCCTCTGTTTGTAGAGAGCTGAATAACTTAAGACTATTTTTACAGTTATAAACAAAACGCATTACATATGCTACTATACGACTTAACCTCTTGAAACTAGAATACCTATCGAAATCAACTACTGAATTAGTGCTACCTTCGACTTGCATGTGTATCTTTAACTCAGGTAAATCCAGAGACGTGTTTAATAGCTGAGGCCAGGCTAAAGACTCCTCCTTTAAGAAGGAGGGTCCTTCCCACCACAAGGATTCATCCTGCAGACGCTGAGGGTCAACTCCCCTCGAAGCAAGGTCTGCTGGGTTCAGTTCAGACGGAACATGTCTCCATGAAAATCCCTGTGTCAGCTCATTAATCTCAATGACCCGATTGCGTACATAGGTCTTCAATGACTTTGTTTGTGACTTAATCCAACCTAACACTATTGTTGAATCTGTCCATATAAATTTATGAGTAAACTCATGAGCCCGAATGGCATGGATTACCTTGCATGACAACCGAGCACCCAGTAATGCACCACATAACTCTAGACGAGGTATAGTAGTAGCCGTCAGAGGTGCAACCCTAGCCTTAGCACACAGCAGTCTAACTGTTATGTTGTTCTTGCTGTCTATTGAGCGCAGATAAACGCAGGCCCCATATGCATCTTGTGATGCATCAACAAAACAGTGCAATTCAATTAAAATTGCTTCATTACACAAGACACTTCTAGGTAAGGTAATTCTTGATAAATTATTAATATTTTGTGCTATATTCTCCCATTTTTTAGCAATATGTGGTGGTACTGGGTCATCCCAGTCCAACTTTTCACTCCACAATTGTTGTAAGATAAATTTATTCTTTATTATACAAGGTGAGAGTAGACCTAATGGGTCAAAAATTTTACAAGTTGCTGAAATAATCGTACGCTTAGTAATTTTCTTATTAGTATTCATACATACTGTAAACTGTAAAGTGTCCGGTGTAGGCGACCAGTTTAGACTCAATACAGTGGCATGCTTACTTAAATCAAGAGTTTTAAACGTGGTCTCATCCTGTAACACCTTGGGACAATTTGTTCTGATTTTATGTAAAGTGAAACAACCTGAAGATAATATCTTAGTGACGCCATCATAAATATATTTAAGTTCACTCTCTGTATGATGTGGTAAATAATACCCAAATTTAGGACGTTCAACTTCACTTAAATGACCCATTTTTTTATATTCTTCAATAAATTCACAATACTTCTGTTTGAACTGAGAATTTTTACGAAATTTTTTCTCTAGGCTAACGAAACGTTGCTTAGCTAAGAAATAAGACTCACCTAGTGCCTCCTCTGGCACCTCCTTTAAAGGAATTTTAACGGAAAACCTTCCACTAGGCAAACGTTTCATATTTTCTAAAAAATGTGTATCACATAATTTTTCGACGGGTGTTAAAGAATTATCTGGTGGGGTAATTTCTTCCGTCTCCCAAAACCTTTTAAGGTCACTTTGAATTTCTCTTGTAAAATTGCATGTCACGTGACCATCCTTATTATCTGTGTCTATACCTAATGGTCCGCTGACTAACCACCCTAAATGTGAATTTTGTAAGACTGGTTTTCCTACACCCAACGAAATACGCTTACAGCCTACTATACTCCAGAACACATCTGCCCCTAATAAAACATTAACCTCAGAGGGGTTGCAGAAGTCTGGGTCTGCCAGCATGATATTTTTGGGTAGGTTCAGTTCCTGACAATTTACAGGTGTACTTGGCAACATGCCTGTAATTTTTGGGACAATTAAACACTGCATCCTACAAGTGAATGAGTTTAAACGTGATTTTATAGTGAAAGTGCAACGTTCTGAAATATTAAATGCCAAGTTGTTGATGCCTGCGATACGTATTGGTTCAGTACACTTTGTTGGAAGACATAATAATACCTTTAAATTCTCTGTCACAAAAGACGATTGACTGCCTGTGTCTAGTAACGCCCGAGCCAGGTAAGTTTGTTGAGTACTTTCATTAATTATTTCTACCATAGCCGTACACAATAAAACCTGGCTGACGGAGACTGCAGACAGTGAAACAGGTGTCGCCTGACTTGTAGTTGCCGGCGTGGTGACTAATGAGTTACCATTGTCATTGCTGTTATTATTACTAGACGTCTTATTGACATGTAATAATGTATTGTGCTTATGTTTACAAACTTTACAAAAACCTTTGAGACGACAGCGAAATGCCTTGTGACCTTCGCCTAGACAATTAGAACATAGTTTCAATTTAGACACTTCTTTAATCCTATCTTCTATATTCATGCTCTTAAATTTTGCACATTCATATACCCGGTGGCCCTGCTCATTGCATACTAAACATAAATATTCACATAAATTTTCAACAGAAGAAACATGACAATTAGTTTTCCTAAATTCCTTACTATTCTGATCATCCTTTTTGTTCCACTTATTTGTAAAACTGCTATTATTGTTTTTATTGCCATTGTAAATTCCTTGTTCATTTTTATCTGTTGTAACTGAAGTAGTTTCCAAAATATTAGCACGGCCACGGATAAAATTATAGCAATTATCTAATGTAGGTTTACCTACCAAGTTATCTTTATACTCTTCCCATTTTAAACTTGTAGATGGATCTAATTTATTTGTGAGCATAAATATTATCAAAGTGTCCCATTTGTCTGTTGGTTCACCTAAAGTATTCAGCGCACGTAAGCTCTTTAAAACATTATCTATTAAACTACGCAAACATTTGTATGATTCCTTTTTTAATGGTGCAATACCAAATAATGCCTTAAGATGGTTACTAACTAAAATATTGTTGTTATCATAGCGTTTGCACAATAATTCCCAAGCAATAGGATAATTATCCGAGGTCACTTCCAATGATTTTATCACTTCAAGCGCACCACCTTCTAGAGATGATCTCAGATAATGAAATTTGTTAATGTTTTGAATTGTTTTATTCAAGTTTATCAATGATTGGAAAGTATCTCGAAATTCGAGCCATTTTAAGTAAGAACCATCGAAAGTGGGTAATCTAATTGTGGGTAGCTTAATTGATTGCAGACTATGCTCCTGACAACTGCCTGCTTTGCTACACGCATCACCATAATCTTCCTTTTCAACCTTATATTTATCAATAATATTTTCTATAGTAGCATGAACAGTATAAAATTTACTTTCAATTGTTGCCCTTAAACTCAACTGTTCATCTATCTCAGTTTCCTTACAAGTAGATTCTATTGATGTTTGGACATCATCAAATTTAAACAACTCTTCACTATTTTCTAAACGTCTCTTTAATTCTATTACAATTAAATTATTAATATCTTGTGACCGAATGTCCTTTAAATACTCTGCCAGTTTTGTTAACCTACCCCTTATATTGCCTCTCTTCCTGACCAGTTCATCCATATCCATATCTTTAGACATATATTTCTGCAACGTATTTTAAGATAATGCGTCAAATAACACCAACTCTGTATTAGCAAAAATAATGTGCATCAAACCCAATCCGTGTACGATTACGGTCTTGCTTTGCGCTCCACTCGCCGTCCGCATTCCACGTGGCCGCCCGCTGGCCGCTGGCCGTGCAACAAAATGGCCGCTGGCCGCCCGACCGAAGCCGTGCACAAGAACGCCACGCCCGCGATGCCAGCAAAGCCCGACGCTCCGGTTAAACTCAGGAGTCGGGAGACGGGCCGCGTTGATTTTGCCTGAAATAGTCGGCGTATCCTATTGAAGCATCAAGCGTGCACAAGGACGCGAGCAGTGGGAGGGTGTAATTTGCATAAAATTCTAGGCCACGCAATAACACCAAATTTTAATCATTTATCACCTTTTTTTAACAAGCGGGTGCACTGCAAGCCTGTACCCTATTTTGCAGCCGCCTTTTACGCTCACGAGCTGAATAGCACCACCATTCACAAAAACAGAAAGTTAGGAAAAATAGTAGATAGCAGAAGGATAATGAAGATAATAGGTAGGTACAAATCAGAGGTAACAGGTAAGGTAATTGGAACGAGCACTTCCCTCGGACAAACCTCCTGACTCGACGCCCTCCTTCCGGTTTCGGTCCTCAGCCACGTGTAGGTTCAACACGTTGTTGCACGTGAGCACGTCGCCGCGATGAGGTGAGCGCCGGCGATCGCCAGTGGCCGCTTACGGCCGGTTCGTCGAACAATCGAGAACACGGCCCGCCCCGAACCGGTTTTTTTCTTCGCTCCAACTTGCAGCTTCTTGTTATTATACACGGTCGCCAAATGTTTGGGATGGTAGTGAGAGCCACCAATAACAACCACGTTTTACAATCAATACTTCAACGTTTAATTCTCGGTTACAAATTTAGTATAGTATTATATAGTACCTATAGGTACAACTGGAGGGCTAGCCGCGCTTTTACGTTCGATGCGTATACACGGTCCCGTGGCGATGATTAGTGGTGGTTAATATATCATATAGCAAAATAAAGCACCGTGCTTAATACACATAACATAAAGCAAATGCTATCGTGGCTCTCACAAGTTGTTATGCTTTAAGCAGGGGGCGGGCGCCGGGCAGTCGTCGCATGCTAGCGATTCTGGTCGGTTGTGTGCGTAATTGTTTTAAGCACCGCGGACGATATTGTGATCTCGGGCGGCTCACGTAAATAAATACGTAATATAGTTACTGCTTTGCTTCGTGCTTTTTTAGTGTAAATAAATTCAGTGTTAGGACACGTTTGATATTATAAACATAAAATTGTGTAAATAAGGACGATTGATTGAGTGATATATTGTGTTGTTGTTTTGTGATTTTGTGATTTTGTGTGTTTATAGCGGACGAAAATGTCTAGAAGGAACAGTGATTTGCCAATATGGAACTTTTTTGAAAAGCCTATTGATGGCAGTAAAACTGCTACATGTAATTACTGTCGTCGAGAGTTATCTTTTAAAACGAGTATATCAAATTTAAAACAACATTTAAAACAAAAACATATTACGGTGTACAACAATCTAATTAATTTTGGCAAAACTCTCGAGTCAACAGCACCTGAAACAGTGATTAATATTCCCTTGTCGTCTGAAATCGAAGGTTTACATGTGGAAAATGTTGGTGATGGGAATAGGAACACTGCATGCAGTGGTGGTGGAGAGACGAGGAAACGTGTTAACAATAACGGCGACGGTAATGATTATGTACCTCCTAAAAAAATTCAGCGAGTTATGCAAGCGTATATACCAAAAAAGCTTAAATCAGAGGAAAGGAACAAAATTGATTTATGCCTTTTGAAAATGATTGTATACGATTTTCAACCTTTTTCCATTGTAAATGACGTAGGTTTTCGTGAGTACACGCATGCATTGAATCCTAATTATGAAATACCGGACAGAAAAACTTTGTCAGTAAATCTTCTGCCAAAAGTTTACGAGAAGAGGCTAGAGGAAGTCAAATCATTCGTCCAGATGAATGCAAAGTCAGTGTGCATCACTATTGATTATTGGACTTCCCGTACTATGGACAGCTATATGGGTATAACGGCGCACTTTATGACGGAAGACCCTATAGAATTAAAATCTGTACTAATTCAATGTGGCGAATCAGAAGGGCACCATACGGGCATAAAAGTATATAGGGAACTGAAAAGGTTATTAGAAAACTGGGGCATTTACGACAAAGTCAACTTTTTTGTCACTGACAATGCCTCCAACATGGAGAGTGCTGCAAAATATTTTGAGTTAGATGGCTGGGATCATTTTGGATGTTTTGCGCATAAACTAAACCTCGTTGTTCAAGATGCACTTGCCGAAATCAAAGAAACTGTAGAGAAAGTGCAAAGAGTCGTAAACCACTTCAGAAAAAGCACTATATCAAAAGAAAAATTATTAAAATACCAAACAAACCAACAGAACGTAAATCAACCCAAAACTGTGATAAAATCGGTTCCAACACGATGGAACTCTGTTTACCTAATGCTAGAAAGGTTCGTTGAAATAGGAGAATCGTTGAGGGCCACCATTCCTAATTTAGGAACCGATCTTCCAATAATCCCTATGGAAGAGTGGAAGTGTATTGAACAAATTTGTGTCATACTCAAACCATTTTATGAAGCCACTGTAGAAATGAGTGCCGAGAATTATTTAGTCGCGAGCAAGGCGATTATTTTAACTTCAAGCCTCATAAACATATGCGACAATTACACCAGGCTGCAAGAATTATACTCCCCAGTAAAAAAACTTGCCATAAAGTTAAAAGAGGGTATGACAAAACGACTAGGGGATTTAGAAAAAAATGACACTATAGGTTTGAGCACAGTTTTGGACCCTCGATTCAAATTAAAAGCCATAAAAGACACAGAACGCATTGAAGACCTTAAAAAAATACTAAAAACAAAAATTACATACGAAATAAACAAGAAAATTCAACAATCAACCAATTCAGAACAAGTTCAACCTGTACCATCGACATCAACTGCAAATTCTGTTACGTCTCAAATTTTCGGATGCGAAATGCCGACATACAGTTTGTGGTGTGAATTCGACAGCGAAGCCAACAAAGAGTTTGAACCTAAACCCTCAGATGTTCAGGCTTCCGAAGAGTTGGAAAAATATTTAGCTGATAACTTAATTAAAAGAACGGAATGTCCCTTCAAATATTGGCGAGAACACAAATTCATTTACCCCGAATTGTATACATTATTTATAAAACACTGCAATATCATGGTAACTTCGGTTCCTTGTGAACGCATATTTTCCAAGTCGGGGTATCTCATTAATGAGCGAAGAACACGGTTGTCTACTACAAGAGTAGCACAGATAATGTTTCTGCATGTAAATAAAATGTAGATAAAAATTGAAAGTAAATAGTGTAAAACATAAAAAAACGGCAAAAAAAAATAGTGTTAATATAGTATAGTGTTAGTGTTAATAGTTGATTTTTGTACATACAATCAATGAACTTTTAAATACGCCTATAATTGCTTTAAATACTAACTTATTTTATTTCATAATAACATTTGTTTGTTCAATTATAGACAGTCCTAAGCCTGGAAAGTATGAAGGAAAGTTCATTATATTTTTAACGGTTCTGTTTTATCGTAATTCTTTTGTCTGCGATAAGATTGTGTACCAAACTATGCAATATGATACTTTCACCAGCCACTTGGCTAACGGAGCTCCGAGAATTAATGCGTAATTGCGTAAACAAACCCTTTTTTTTTTGTTCGACGTACGGATCGACTACCTGAGCCGAGCTTTTGTTTAACTTACAGTTTGTAAAATAAAGTCACTTGACTTAAAGCAAGCGCGGTGAGTGGCAACATGCCATGCCTACGAGTTTAAAAAAAGCATGCTTAAATAAAGCATATAAAAAAGCTTGCTTAAAATATGAAGCATTAAGCATTAAGCAAGTGATTGCCTTAAAGCAACTTTGAACACCACTAGCGATGATGGCTCTGGCGGGGCGCACACGCGTCCCCGCCGGCGCGCTGCAGCTATCCCCCTTCACTCTTCATCCCGCGCCGGGCCCCCCCGCGCGCCGCGTTCACATAGCGTGAACACTACAGGAAGGAAGTTGTTCAGTATGTTCTTAAATCTATAGAAGAAGAAAAAAGCCCAGAAATCAACATCCTCCAGGCCATGAGATTTGCGAGAAAAGCTTGGTTTTCTGTCAGCAAAACCACAATTAGTAATTGCTTCAAAAAAGCTGGATTCAAAGTGACGAATGTATCTGAACCTGAGAGCCTACAAGATGAGCTAGAGATCTGTGCAACGTTTCCAGAATGGGATAGAATATTTACCACACATAGGAATGACTTAAATGAGCAGCAGGCGAATTTTCAGGATTTCGTTTCTATGGATGATAATGTACTCATTTTAGAGGAGCTCAATGATGATGACATAGTTGCTATGTATTCTTCTTTGGACACAGAAGAACAAGAAGAAGAAGAAGAGACTCCAGTAAAAATTTCAAAGCGTGAGGCAATGGAAGCTTTAGAAACTTTACACAAGTATTTCGAAATGTCAAATATTGATAATTCTAATATTTTTGATCAAATTAATTCTATCGAGAAACAGGTTTCAGCAACTAGCAATCAAATACAAACAAACATAACCGATTCTTTAAGTCATAAACTTTACCGTATTGTTTTTTTTTTCGACGCAATTCATTATGTATGTACATTCATACCTACATTAAATTAATAACACCAGAAATACGCATTTATATTAATAATTCCACCTCTAAAAATGGAATAACGACACATTTCGACCTCTGTAAGTGGGGGCCTCTGTAAATGAGACAACTATAATTTTAAACCTGCTTAATTGGAAAACTGGATTATTGGAAACCCTCAATAATTGGTACATATGTCCAGTGGCGTGCACAGAGATTTCAGACAGGGTATGCACAGCTAACTAAACAAAAACTTACCAGTTTCAGCTTGTTGCTGTCGGTGGCCCAACGACTAGGACTACCTACCCTACCTGAGTTTTGCCACAGAAGCCTTTGGCTTCGCATGATGTTTGTTTGCGACCACTATGAATATTTAAATAAGTGATGCTTATATGACATGCAAAGTGGCATTTAAAAAGGCCGTGGGATGTTTATTTTGTTTTCTTTGCGCAAATGAATTTAAATTCAAAATAAATTACTACTTTAATGTTAACTGATTACTTTCTGCAAGTTAATGTTTATAAATCTATCTCTATAATTTCAGATAGTTTTGCAAAACGTCGTCGTAAAAACTGCTACATCGTTTTACTAAAAATTCTTTTCCAATTGCATTCATAGACAAATCTGTGAGTCTGTTCTGGCCGTGTGTTTCGTAAATATGTATGAATTCGTTTTAGACTAGAAAATGATCGTTCGGTCGAAGCGCTACTGAATTTTGATTTAATTACCTACGCAACACTAGAAATTAAATCATTTTGGGTCCTATTCGATAACCCCGTGAATGAGCTACCCGATGTTGATTGTAAGTGGGTTTCCAAATTTCCATCATATTTAGCTAACAAATCTACAATTTCTAGAAAATTGCCTTTATTAAAAGACAAGCTGGATTCGTCATGCCCACGGAATGCTAATACTTGTTTACCAAGAAAACAAACTACATCAATTAACCGTTTGAAAATATTTCTATTTCTCTCAACTTTCGCGTTTGCCTTTCAATATCTAACTTAAACTGGCTTTTCAAACTAGTCTCTATTCTACCTTTACCAAAAGTTTGGAACTTCAAGCAGGATTCCAGGCGTTTTTCTGAAGAATCGTGTTTAGCAACCGTTTTGGTGAAAATTATTTAGATCTGAATATCCGTTATAGGTTCAAACATTCTTTTTATCTTGGTTTGTAAACAAAATGCAAGGGAAACAGTACAATATGTTTGTGAGTACATACACAACCTGTTATAATTATCATAAAACTTTTCATGAAAGTAACGAATTACCTTTTTTTTTGAGTTAATTCAATCCGGGTACACACCTTCCCTTTGCAATCAATTTAAATTTTTCCTCGAAAGATAACGTCGAAAACGCGGCAGATTTTAATTTATTTAAACACAATTCGCCAGCACAGGACTCACAGGTATAATTTTCCATTTTTTACAATAAACTTACTAAATAATTACTTAGACAATCAATCACTTGCGCCGAGAATAACAAATAAACAAACAATATGGCGACGAACTTTGCAATTACGTTCCGAACTAATACAAACGAATGAATTAGTCGGTCATTTGGCCAATCCGACTAAAAAAAGTCGACCCTCTGCAATCAACAATTAGGCGGTCCTTTTACGGCTTCTCAATTTGGACGGTTTGCAATATAAGCAGTGCTTCTAAAACTCCAACACACGCACACGTTTTCACGCCCACAGACACACTTTTGCTGTGTACTACACGACTCGCGAAATCATGCGTTGTATGAAAAATAAGCACGGCGTAGTAATGCTTTTGCCCGCTGCGCCTGGCATTGCTGGCGTTTAAATCGCACTGTAAATACGGGAAGCGAATGTGTGTTCGTGTGAATGGTGAATAAGTTAGATTAATATTTTTTTTGAACTATAGTTATTTATCATTTCAAATTAGAGGGGCATGTATGTCTGGAACTACAGGGTATGCAGTCAGTGACGGATTAACCCTTAATCAAATTAAGCAATTGCCTAGGGCATCACCTCTGGGGGGGCACCAGAAGAAGCACAAGAAAAATCCGTCCTTAGGGCATCACGTCTCACTCTCACGTCACCAAAAACCACACCAAAAAAAGTTTCTAGGACTAATTTGAAATATCGCGCGTTTTAAATTGACATAGAGTCCGACCTAGAATCATAACCCCGCTCCCGCTTGCCCACTCGCTGCCCGCTAGTACATTCGACAATTCGAATGTACCGGAATTGCGATCAGCCAATCACAAACAACCCCTTCCCGGCGGGCCCCCCGCCTGGCGCCCCCGCAAATCTGTGTCAAGTGTCAATCAAGTATTTTGTTTTTTGAGTAATTGTGCCAACCGGCTTCTATGCGTACGTAATACAATTAATTTGATAATTAATAAGTAAGTCGATAGTTTCAGTAAACTAAAAATCTACGGTGCACATTAGTGTGAGTGTGTTTGTCGACAATTAATTCAAGTTCAGTTCATAATACATATTGTGTTCGCTTAGGTACGTAAAGTTTTATTTTTTGTTTTGTTTTGATAATTTCCAAAGTCAAAATATCTAAAGTATTTTGTTTCATTTAAGTAATTACTTTTGGTTATGTAAATTTACTCAAACCAGTCGAAGCTGAAGGTTTCCGCAAGCTCCGAAATAGTTTTTTCCTAGGTAGGTAAATTAGTTTGCGAGGTCAATGACACGCGCGTCAAATGATACCTACCGAAAGACGACTACCGATATTTAGCGGTCGGGCGTGTTTCTTTAATTTAAAAGCTAATAGGTATTGTTACAAGCTTTTACTACACTTCACGTCAAGTAAGTTTATAAGTTTGTACGGGCGGAATATTGCGATCGATTTTTGAGCGACTTCCAGCGGTCCGATTGGTATGAAGGACAATCAATACTAAAAGGTGTTAAGCTGTATTCCCTCCCGCCCGGTGACAATAGGTTCTATGAGGAGTTGGGATTGATCTGATGATCAGGTCCAGAGAAGGAGCTGCATTTACCCGATTCGTCAATTGTTTTTACCCGGCTGCGGGAGGGTAATGTGTTTGTCAGTCTATGTATGTATGTATGTTTGTTCCTTTATACCATTGTAGAGACCAAACGCGTTTACCGATTTTGATGATTCGCACGTCAATCGATTTGTCTTAACCTTGCGAGTGTCACTAAGGATATGACAATAATCAAAACTCATCACAGAGACCCAGACGCCATAACGTTTCTTAAAAAAAAAAATTGACAAATTATGTCATGTGGGGTATCGTTGAGTAGCTATTTTAAAAATCATTGTCAGGTTTCTTTAACCATGTTTCAGTTGATATAATATTTTAGGATATAAAGCGATTTAAAGTTTTGTAATTGGGGTTCTCACTAAAAAACTAGTTAAAATTGCAAGTTACTTTACATACATCACACGCAGTCGGAGGCAATGTTTTGTTGACCAAAGATACAAACTACCATTGCCTCCGACTGCGTGTAATGTAAAGTAACTTGCAATTTTAACTTGTTTTTTCCTTTTCAGTTCATTAATTTTAAGCACCCGACTGCTTTTTTTTGTTTTAATAATAATATTTTTTTAAGTTTAAGTATATCGCTATTTTGAACACTTCGAGCAACGTCAGTGTGCTGTAGTGGTCTGACTAGTCTCGGGTTCGATTCCCGGGTGAACGCATTTAATTTTTTTCACCTTTTTTTTTAAAATATTTATGTTTTGTCATATTTTATCAAATTTTGTTAAAATTGTACACTTAAGTAAAAGCTTGTGACCAATTTTTTTTTTTTTTTTTTTTGCGAATTACTTGTTTTAAGAAAATAATCATTAGGATGATGAATAGGAAAGTTCTTACCGCTGCGGTTTCTTTCTTTGGAATAGAATTTTCGGATGTCGCTAAGGTAGGCATCGAATGTTTTTCGTTTGCAAAATAATAGGCAAGAATACATAGGTAAAAAAATATCACTAGGTATGCCTAATTATTCAATTTTAGCTTGAATTGAATTGAATTTATAAGGGCTTTGAAGCCTTCGGCTTCGGAGTAATTAGATTCCACTTTACAGCGTTTAGGTACTCTTTTTAATCATTTATTTCTTTACATACCCCTAGACATGAAGCGTTCGCAATTGAGTGGTGCACAAAAACGAAAACACGTAGAAGAGAATAAAAAAAATATAGCCGAAACAATAAGTAAAACAAAAAAGTTAACAAGTTTTTTCCGTCCCCCTCAATCTGAACCACCGCCATCAGTTGATATTCCAATTCCAGAGACGTCAAAAAACAGTGAAGAAAATTTTGAACCTTCTGATTCTGAATTTGAAACCTTGAATAATACTGAAGATATAATAGACGAAACTGAAATTAACAGAGCACCAAATCAAGAAAATGACCCAGGGCTATGGCGTGAATTTTCAAACGTTGACGTGGAATATTGGCTGTCTGGCGGACCAAATGACTGTCAAAATCATAATAGTTCATTTGAAAAATCCCGTCGAACTTATGGTTCAACGTCGCGTTACTGCCATGAAAAAGTATTTATTGGCCGAAAGCCTAATGGCGAAAACTACAAAAGAGAGTGGCTACTTTATTCGCCGTCTACAGGGTCACTTTACTGTTTTGTATGTAAGCTTTTTTGTTCAGATAAATCTTCAGTTTTTGTTAGTTCAACAGGTTTTAGTGACTGGAGGAATACCAAAGTAATGATTGAAGGTCACGAAAAGAGTTCGGACGAAGAGAGTTCTATTCACAGAGATTGTCTATTAACATATTTAACACGCAGGCAAGGCTTAAGCTTGCATCAAGGTTTTGATAAGCAAATTAATGAAGAGAATGTTTACTGTGAGCACGTATTACAGCGAGTTATAGCTGTTATTCGTACATTGGCAGAAAGAGGCCTTCCTTTTCGCGTTGCAGTAGAGAAATTTGGATCTCCTCAGAATGGAAATTTTCTAGCGTTGCTGGAACTTATAAGTCAATTTGATCCATTTTTAGCGGCACACATAACCAAATATGGAAACACCGGAAAAGGAAACGTCTCTTATTTATCTAAAACGATCTACGAAGAGTTGATTACGATAATGGCCCAAGAAGTGCATGGTAAAATTATATCGCAGATAAAAGATTCTAGATATTATAGTCTTTCAGTAGATTCTACGCCAGATTTGATGCACATGGACCAGCTCAGCGTAGTTATTCGCTATATAAAAGATGGGCAGCCAGTAGAGCGATTTCTTACATTTATTGAGTTGGAAACGCATCACACAGGAGATGAACTGGCAAAGCAGACTCTTCAATACCTTGAAGAACATTGTGGATTAGATTTTTCAAAATGCAGAGGCCAGTCTTATGACAATGCTTCGAATATGTCTGGGCGTTACAATGGCATGCAGCAGAAGATTCTAGAGGCGAATCCGTTTGCAATATATATATATATATATATTGCAAACGGATTCGCAGCCCATTCTCTCAATTTAGTAGGTCGAAGCGCCGTGGATTGTTGCCTAGCAGCTGCAAATTTTTTTTCATTAGTCCAAAATCTATATAATTTTTTTTCTGGTTCAACCATACGGTGGCGCATATTAAAATATCATTTGGATAATGAGTGTTTTGAAATCTTTATCAGAAACGAGATGGGAAGCACACGCTAAAGCGACATCAGCTATTTCACAGACATATAATAAAATTATAGATGCATTAGACGCCATTTCTGTAGATGACATGCAAAAAGGAGAAACCAGAAGAGAAGCAGCTAATTTGTCAAATAAACTACAAGAATTGGAGTTCGTACTCATGTTGGTCATGTGGGACGAAATTTTGCAAACCTTCCGAAAAGTCAGCAAGGTATTGCAAGACCCAGAAGTAACTCTAGAGACTTGCGCTAATCTCTACAAATCACTCGTGGATTTTTTAGAAAAATTGCGGTGCGACTTTGATTCTTTAGAAGCCCGCGCAAAAGAAAAGCTACCAGATGTGGAATACAAAGACACCCGTCAAAGACGAAGAAAGAAAATGCCCAATGATGGTTCAGCTCCTGAAGTAAGTTTCAGCCCAAGAGAGCAATTCAAAATAACGTGTTATTATAGCATGATTGATAAATTAAATGCAGAGATGCGAAAAAGAGGAGAGATATACGAAGAAACAGCAGACAAATTCTCATTTTTGAATAAAATACCCGATGCCGATAAAATTATCTGTCCCGATCAAACTGCAGAATACAGTCAGCACAGTACAAATCTAGTAAACACATATCCAGAAGATCTTAACACCGAATTAATAACAGAAATTCAACAGTTTCATTCATATGTCATAAGTAAAATAAGTTCCAGACCCAGTGATTCGGCTCGCACAAGTTTACATCAAACTCACGCACAATTGTATAAAATAATACATGATGATAAAATTGAATCAGCTTTCCCTAATGTGGAAACAGCCCTGCGTATATTTTTATCGCTTATGATTACAAATTGCTCAGCGGAACGTTCTTTTTCAAAATTAAAAATATTAAAAAATGAAAAAAGGACAAAGATGATACAAGAAAGGCTCGATAATTTATCGATATTATACATAGAGTCCGATATGTTAAAAACATTAGACGTTAATACTATCTTGCTTGAATTCAATGCCCGAAAAAGCCGCAAGGCGCATTTCAATAAATAAATAAATAAATTATGCTTTAGTTTTTATTGTTGTCGCACCTACTCCACTTCTAAGATACGTTACATCTCATCATCTTATTTTACAAAAAACTAATGTTTTTAGTCGGTAAAGGTTTAAAGACCGATTCTAGTTGACATACGGATAGGGGGGCCCACAGGCGTGGATTGCTTAGGGCATCAAGTAGTCTTAATCCGTCACTGTATGCAGTGCTTATTTGCATGTATGGAGTGCACGCCACTGCATATGTCTTGGTCCCTTGAGATTCCAATTAACCAGGTTTCACTGTATAACAAGGCAAAAAAAGAAAAATTGATATTACTTGCCCGTTTATTGTTACCAGAATACAATAAACAAATGGGAAGTGTAGACCTCATGGATTTCCTTTTTTGGCAGAAATCAAATAACACTGAGAAATTAAAAGTCTAAAAAGTTGTACCTACATTATTTTTTTTTTCATTTATTTGATCTTGCAGTAACAAATTCTTGGATTGTCTATAAAAAAGATGAAAAGATGCTCAGGAAAGGAATGAACCTAAAAGTCTGCATACAATGGGCCAATTCAGAAATAAATTGGCCTTTGTGCTATGCAACAGAGGCCCCCACCTAAGATGCTAAGAGGGTCTTCTAGCAGCAGTACCCTAGCAGAATTGCTGTCAAAAAAAAAAGAAAAGGTTCTCTGAAAGACATAAGGAAAGATGGTTCTGAACATTGGCCAAAAGTAGATGGGTCACTCTGTTGCAAATATAATAAATGCATATGTTAACCCACAATCTCATGTAGTAAATGTGGAGTTAATTTGTGCCTTAATAAGAATAATAATTGTTTTTAAATTATCATCAGGAATAAAAAATGTATGAAGATATTCTATTTTTTATTTATTTAGTAATGAGCTAAACATGTAACATCGCATGATGATGGATATTTGCATCATACTGTTTTTCACTTATTACTGTTTTATACTAGAAGGAGCTTGTGGCTAAATATTTACAGCTGCATGGGTCAATCCATCAGGTTAAGCTAAACTTGCCGGGGTTGGTCTGTAGATGGGTGACCATCTTTTCATACTGAGACTTCTCCGTGTCTCAGAAAGCACGTTAAGCTGTTGGTCCTGGCTGTCATTAGTGGATCTTTGACAGTTGTTACGGGTCGTCGGAAGCCCAAATTTCTGACAACCAGTCTTACCAATATATAGTATCAGTCTTAGCAATGTATATATAGTATCTTGTAACTGGGTTGCAGAGTTCAGATAAGCAGTCGCTCCATGTAAAATACTGGTATTTAGCTGCATCCGGTTGGACTGGAAGCCGACCCCAACATAGTTGGGAAAAGGCTAGTCAGATTGATTGATTTATTTATAAGTACTAGGATTTGTTTTTTCCTTTAATCTAGAGTATTCTAGAGCATGAATTACATCACCCTGATTTATTAACACATTAATTGCCAAGCAAATTTGATCAAAAGCTATGAAGAAAATTTTAAAACCAAGTGGTAAGGTATGTTCCTGGGCGCCGCGCGGGTCACTTTACATGTAAAAATGCTACGTGCGAGTGACCGGCGACGAACAGAGCTCAATCGAAAATCGGTCCATCTTGCCGGGCACCGGTGACCGTCGCGGCCCAAATGGAATAGAACAGTACTGGTCACTGGTGACCCCCATGGCAGTTAATGTGTTAAACATACAGAAGAAATCATGCAAACAAGGGTTCTTTTGAAAAAACTAGATTTTGTTTGAACCATTGTTTGCTTGACAATTTGTTTTTTTTTTTTCAAAGAAACCTTATGATGTCTTTAGTATTTTTTCTGTAACTTATGTTTACTTTGATTAGACATTCTAATAAATTCCACATGCTGAACAGAACAGCAGATGAACAGCTACTCAAGAAATAGTTTTACTTATACATATAATCTAAAACCGTAGGTTTAATAATCCACTAAAATAAGTTTGACAAAGAGAATTTCAACCAATGTCGAAATATGAAACACAATCAAAATTCAAGAAATGCAATAACTTTATGATCAAGCTATCTCGTCTCACCATGGGAATCAATGGATGGACTCAATCGGATCGATGAGGAAAGTTACCAGAACATATTAGTTGTCTAACCTAAATAATAACCTAAATAATAGTACCTATAAAAAAAAGAAAATCCAAAAGACGTCTAACAGACAAAAACATGTTGATAATAAATTTTGTAGAAAAAATCTAAAAACATTCATCGATTGTTTGAATGGTTAAGAGTTTGATAATCAACACGGCTTATCCGAAGGATGAAAGAAAATTTAAAGAACATTTAAGATTAATCCATTGTGTGTGACGACGTGAATCGTGACGACAGACTTCCTAACGAAAAGCACTACACACATTGCTGACTACACGTAATTTTTTAATTACATTTTTTGATAATTAAATCAAGGTATTTATCTAAAAATAAATTAATCTTATAATTTCAAATGTCTACTATTTAAAACTTCCTCGCTAATATGATTTCCATGTATAATAAAGAGTACACGATTTTATGTTGGAGAATTTTGACAAGAGGACCTACTAGAGTAGAGCGCTCTCACACGCTGAAGCGTTGTGAGTAGACGTGAGACGTATATACTGGAATAGGTTTTTGGAATGGGTTTTTGGCTGGACGCGTAAAGACTTATTCCGTGCTCACCACATAAACGCGTCTCGAGTATTTAGGCGTACGACGTTTGACAATTGACGCGAACTACCACACTCGTGTCTAGTTGGGAGTTTGCGACTCACTCGCACCAAAGAGTACTTTAATACGTATGACGTATCACACAACAAGCTCGGGCGGTCAGTTTCGGTAAAATTCGTCGAAACTCGGAGACGTTCGGTTTGGTACTCGAAGATTGTGAGTCGATTTATTACCTTTGCGATTCTAAACCTTATGACAATATAATTAGAGTTACTATTACTTTGGCAAGCAGCGTTCATTGTTGTTTGTTTACATTTACGTACGTACTTACTTCATCAAAACAATTTTCGTTTATTTTTTCAAATCACTCAAATCAGTACGTCGCTCAACGTCACAGGAATGGTGCCTATGCCTATTGCTTATTGTTTTGTATATTTACCCAATCCTAGATGAATAAAAAGTGACTTATATTGTAAATAATAAAGAACTGACTTTTGTTTAATTCGTGGACGGGTGTTATGGTGTATAGTGAATTATTATTCTATTATTATAATTGTTAAGTATTATAAAGTAAAAGTGTTCATTTAAATTGAAATTAACGATGGCTCCGAAGAGAAGTGTCGCATGGGACCATTTTGACGATAAAGGGGGACTATAAAGCACAGTGCAAAATTTGTAAAATGAACATTTCATTTAAGGCATCAGTTTCTAACTTGACGAAACATTTAAAGAGACGACATGGTACTATACGTTTAGTGCCTAGAGAAAACGAACAAGTGGAACAGATACAACCAGAACTTCCAGAACCTTTACCATCAACTTCAGCAACTACTCAAGAAACCGGCTCTGCAAACGTTTTAGGTAATTCATCGAGAATTATACGAACTACCACAAATATTACCTCATATTTGCGGAGAGATTGCTCAAAAATAAAAAAAGATATTGATCGCTATATTATGAATTTATTCATATCTGATTTACAACCGTTTTCCATAGTGGAAGATAAAGGTTTTAAGGAGTTAATTAACTTTGCGTTTCCAAATTATGTGATTCCTTCTCGCAAATATTTTGCAAATAATATGATGCCTTCCTTATATGAAGAAACGAAATCAGAAATCAAGAAAATAATTGATACTGAAGTAGAATCGATATGTCTCACAACAGATATGTGGACATCTCGTGTAAATGACTGGTACATGGCCGTAACAGGTCACTTTATAGATAAGAACATGGTCTTACAATCACTCCTCTTAGAATGCTGTGCGTTGGACGGTGGTTCGCATACCGGTACAGTTTTAGCCCAAGAACTTCGACGAATTGTTCAAGAATGGAACATTGAAGAAAAAATATTAATCGTTATTTCAGACAATGGTTCCAATATCAAGTATGCAATAGAAAAATGTTTAGGATGGCGCCATTTTAGTTGCTACGCGCATACTTTAAATCTGGCTGTACAAAAGGCATTAAATAATGAAGACATTAGCAATATAACCTGCAAAGTAAAAGCTATAGTTTCTTACTTTAAAAAAAGCACTATAGGCTGGGATAAGTTAAAAAAGTATCAGCAACAAGCTGGTAAAGATGTGAAAAGACCGCTACAAGACGTATCAACTCGCTGGAACTCGACATATTATATGTTGGAAAGGTTCATTGAAATCAAAGAAGAAATAAATAGTTCCTTGTCGAATCTTAATCCAGGTTTGAGTTTATTAACGCCACACGAATGGGTTGTTATTGAAAAGTTACTTTTAGTATTGAGACCTTGCGAACAAGTTACAAAAGAAATGAGTGGGCAAAAGTATGTAACGGGCAGCGCTGTGATTCCCATAACCACCGCTTTAAAATCTTCGTTAGTGGAACTAATATTAAATGATGCCGAGCCCCTTCCTGATGAAGTTGAAAAAGTGAGAACAGATCTTTTTGGCGAACTGGTGTCAAGATTTTCGTCATTAGAAAATAGCCGGACATACACAGTATGCATGTTTCTCGACCCTAGATATAAGCTTTACTTCGAAAACGAGGCAACGGCAGATAATACAAAAAAACATGTGATAGGATTAGTGACCAACCTCATAAGAGAAGCTGAAGCTACTACTGGAAGAGACAATCAAATTGATCAACCAACAAATGAAGGAAATTACGAAAGAGGTGACATCTGGAAGCATTACCACAAAAAAATGCAAAACATTCGGCCGGCTGGCACTGCTTACTCCAGGGCTGTTGTAGAAGTACAGCGGTATTTGGATGACAAAGTCGTCAACATCAATGAGTCTCCATTGCAGTGGTGGGCATTAAACAAAAATTCATATCCCCACTTAGCAATATTGGCTCGGCTTAAACAAAATGCACTAGCTACCAGTGTGCCCTGCGAGCGACTTTTTTCTGTAGCAGGAAATATTCTGTCCGAGCGAAGAACACGTTTAGGTGTTAGAAAAGTACAACAGATGCTGTTTATAAAAGAAAACAAAAAAAAAAATTTGATAAAAAGAATAAAAAATAATGTAAAGAATGTAAAAAAAAAAAGATAAAAAAAAAACAAAAAGAAATTAAAAAAAAACTTAGTGATGTAAATATTAAGTACCTAGGTATAATAGTACAGTAAATTTGATTTTGTAAATAAAATCAATTATTGAAACCTTCTAAATACGCCAGCTTTTCTGACAAAAATTGTTGGTACGTACCTATTTGAAGTATTTGATACGTACCAATAATTATTTTTCCATTAATACCATATTATGTTATAAAATAAGCTGACAGTCCTAAGCCTGTATAAAGTATGAAGGGAAGTTTTCAATAAGATTTACTTAATTTAAAATATTTTAAAATGAAGAATAGCTATGAATGAATACCCCTATGTACACATAGTCTGATTAAGTCTGATAGACGTTTATAATCCATAAAACGAAAATACTCCATTACTTGCGAAGACTCGCTAGTTATGAAACGTTCATAAACTTGAGACGCCTAAATACTCGTGGACCTAGTTTTTGGAATAAGTATTTAGACGGACGCGTACTTCTAAGACTCAGTACGCATTTTACCTAGTATATCTCACCTCTAGTTGTGAGGCATGCAATTATGATCACTAACACCGTAAACCAAACTATCCAATTAATAAAATCACAACTAAATACACAATAACACAACGCAAGCACCAAACCTTTAGATTTTTTTAAAAATAATAACGCCAAGCTTACACGCAAACTGTCAAGTCTTTTTACTTTGAGTTTGAAGGCTTGTTGTGTTGAGCCTTGACTTTATTCTCTGTCTACGCTACTCACAGAGTACTTTAAAAAACGTAGACAGAGAATACTAGCATTAGTAGCATTGTCTGTCTAAGATATAAAAGTACTCTGAAAAGCGCGGGAAACTCCAAACTTGACGGACGCGTCCTTTTTGTGGTAAAATTTATAATTCAAAAAACCTGTACCTAATATAAGATCAGTAGTCGCAGTTTTAGTGTCCTATTTTCTTTTACTTGTAGTTTAATTATAGTGTAGTATATTTTGTTCGGACTATAAAAAATACTTAGCACTAAAGACTTTTTTAAGTTTTTGAGAAAAAATGAACGACCCGCCTGATCCGGGGGGCTACGTCCCTCCGGCAGGCAATTTTGTTACTATAAAATCAAATGAATCAGGCATGGATACCGATGGGTCGTCTTCGGCTCGTCACCTTAAAAGAAGCTGTGTACATATTTGCAAGCACTGCAATAAACGCCGCCGTACCCGTAAAAACCACGGTTCCGAGTCGTCGGGTTGTGGTTGCATAGAATCTTCTACTTTAGAACGTACTGCATCAGAGCCTAACTGCTCTGAAATAATCGTTTCCAACAAAGTGTTTGATATTTCTGCTCCTTCTCTAGTTGTTACCACTCAGCTAGGTCGAAAAACCTACGACAAAACCGACAGCACGTCTTTGTTATTCATGTCCAAAAATAATTAATTTCACCAGATAATGGAACGACGTTGCACCCGATCACATTTGGCAAATTATTGAAACACAACGCGTTCCAGAATATAATGAACGGTAGCGTCAAAAAATAACCTATCTTTTCCAATTTCCTGGACGTAAATTACTTTATTACTCATAATATTCTTCAGACATATAATTACAAAGCTTTTATACCAAGTTTTAATGTCACTAGAAGGGGTTTAGTAATTGGTGTTCCTGCGGAATGGTCTCCAGAGGAAGTTATTGATAATATAACGGTACCAATGGGGAGGAAAACTAACTCTTTATCACGATAGATGGCGCACAATCGACTGTACCTTGTTTTGATATATTAGAGGTCAAATCGTATGGATTTTTGCAATCTAATAAGTTTAGCTTTCCTATTTTCCGTAATTTTGTCCAAAATGCCACAATGTAGTGTGTTAACTTGTAAAAACAGAGGAGTACATTTGTTTCCTATAGAAAGTAATGGCAGACAACAATGGGAATTGGCGTTACGTATTAAAAACTTTAAGGCAAGTAGTACTGCACCATTATCTGCTGCGCATTTCACAGAAGAGGATTAGATTAGTAATGAAGCCGTCCTTTAGGCTGGGTACTATATCTATAAAACAAAAGAATCAAGATTATTATCTAATAAAATAAAATTATTGTCATCAAAATAAAAGTGTCATAAAATATACTATATTAACTAATCTATGTAGTAAAGAATTCTTCTAAAGATTTAATTAACCAATATAGGTACTTAGTTTTCAAAATATTCCTGTATTACTTACCTGTTTGTTAATCATTGGTAAAGGAGTATCTGCATTTATGTCTCTGAATGTATCAGAAGGTGGACATAGGTATGCGGTGTCGTCTTGGATGTCGCAGTCAGCACCAAAGTTTTGGTTTCGACATATAAAAGTAATTTATAAAACAAAAAATAGGAATGTTAGTCCGTGGCTTATGGAAAAAGGCTCACAAACAATCATAACCTTAAATATTTTAAGTGTTTTCCTTTCAATCAAATCGGCCTTTTTGTCGGCAGTTGCGGAGTTCCGTTTACGGAGCTCAACTTTTAGTTGACGCACAGTCATAAACGCGTACATATTATAGTGGAAATACATTTTAAAATCTTATAAATAGCAGTCACACTACTGCCACGAAAGGTAAACAAGGTACGGTCGACTACAGCGACATCTACACACAGCTTTGAGTGTGGCTCCTCATTGGTTGTGGTCCAATTTTAAAAGTCAGACGCCTTAATTTTAAAACCACTGTTGTTGGTACAACCATTTGGAAACCATCCCAATCCATAGTTATTACATTTGATGGGCAGGTTCTACCAAAAAGAATTATGTGCTATAATGCTTTACCTGTAGTTCTATATACTTTCCCTACCGTACAGTATTTTAATTGCTGTCGTCTTGGTCACACTAAAATTCAGTGCAGGTCCAAACATCGTTGTTATAAATGTGGCCAAGGCCACACTGGGGACAGTTGTGAAAGAGAACAAGAAAGTGCATCTTGTTGCCTTTGCTCTGGTCTTCACTATGCTACTAATAAATCTTGCCCAGAATTTTCTAGGCAAAAATTAATTAAAACATATATGGTGTGCCAAGTTCAGTATCTTATGCTGAAGCAGCAAAAGTATATCCCGCAGTAACTAAATCGTATGCCGATACACTTCAATCTTCGTGTGCTTCAGAATGGCTGGTTGTCTGTGGCGTTAGTCTATGAGAGTTGATTCGAAAATTGCTACATAATTGCTTATATTTGCTACATATAATAAATAATTGCTACATAGGATATATATTTAGAAACAAAATATTTTTTTGACCAGCAATCCTGACGTTTGGTTGGCTGGTCTCCTCCTAGTTTAAAGTCAAGCATGCAGAGTTTCCCGAAATGTATTGCGTCAATAATTGCTACATATTTACTTCATTTATCTAATTTAGCTGTAACTTCAAACATATGTTATGATAAATGATAAATGATTTTTATTTCTGTAAGTAAGTTTGTACAAACACTTTTACAAGTCAATATATATATATATATATTTTTAACTAGATGAGGTCGGCGTTTCCTATCTGACTACTCTGAGAAGAAAGGCCGAAACAAACTCAGAGGTCACAGTCTCTTATAAAGTCCAGACATAATCTTGGTCACTTCATGTAAAGACCATGTAGATTGGTGTCTGAAATGGTCTTTTGAGGAAAGAACCACACAGATTGAGAGGACCTGTCCAGTCAGTGCACGCATTTGTCAGTAATCGCGCAGCTCAACTCAGAACTTAAGGAGCTCAACGATTCGACGAACAATACCAAAGAAAGGACATTGGGGTAGGCCGCATAGATTACTCAAACTGCCAGACCATGATTAAAAATAACTGAGAGAAAAAATAAAACAAACAAAAAAAGCAATGACCTACATAGTCTTCACATTCACAATAAATTAAAATAATATAATACTTACAAAGTAAATATTCATGTCAACATTCAGTATGCAAAAATAAAAATAATATAAAATTTGGAGCAGATCAATCCCAAGCCTTTTTGTCCTCAATATAATCTTTAACGGTATAAAAAGCTTTCTGACACAACTTGCGTTTATGAATGATTTGAATTTATTAAGGCTCAGATCTTGAACGTGGCTTGGAAGTTTATTATAAAAACGTACACATTGACACCTGAATGACCCACCTATTTTCTTGAGCCTTGTTGGAGGTACAACAAATTTGTGTTTGTTCCTAGTATTTATATTGTGGATATCACTGTATTTTTTAAACAATTTAATGTTTTTATGGGCATATAAAAGATTTTCAAAAATGTACTGAGAAGGCAAAGTCATTATATTAATCTCCTTAAATTTCTCTCTGAGAGATTGTCTCGGACTTAATTTATAAATGCATCGAACAGCTCTTTTCTGCAAAACAAAGATAGTCTGAATGTCGGCTGCATTTCCCCACAACAGAATACCGTACGACATATACTGTGAAAATAGCTAAAGTACACTAAACGGGCTGTCTCTATGTTGGTTAAATTACGAATTTTCCTAACAGCGTATGCTGCGGAGCTTAGCTTTTTTGACAATTTATCTATATGTGGGCCCCACTGAAGCTTAGCATCCAAAGTTAAGCCTAAGAATACTGTGCTATCTTCAGGATTCAACTCTTCGCCCTTTATCAACACGTTAGTTTTCACCTGCCTAACGTGAGGTAGCGTAAACTTAATGCATTTGTTTTTTTTTTCATTAAGGAGTAAATTATTAACACTGAACCAGTGAACTACTTTTGAGATCGCTCTGTTTACATCGTCAGTAACCAGCTGCTGACGTTTAAGTTTAAACAAAAGTGAAGTATCATCCGCAAACAAAACTATATCATGATTATCCTTTATGAGGTAGGGCAAATCGTTAATATAAATAAAAAACAAGAAAGGACCAAGAATCGAGCCCTGTGGGACCCCCATTGTTACTATAGATCCGGGCGATCTTTTTCCATTAACGTCAACGCTCTGAATCCTATTACACAAGTATGAAGTAAGAAGATCCAGAGCGGTGTTCCGGATCCCGTAATGGCGGAGTTTCCTGATTAACGTTTCATGAAGAACGCAATCGAATGCCTTGGACAAATCACAAAAGATGCCCAAGGCATCGCATTTGCCTTCCCATGCAATATAAATATGTCCTAAAAGTTCATCACCGGCCAACCAGTAGTTGAACGACCCTTTGTTAAATAAAGGATGTAGCAATGATTTAAATTATACCAAGGAAAAGTGCCTGATAAAATAATAAAGGCAAATAGGCGTTTTAAATTGTTAAATGGCATGTTATGTTAAGTGGATAATAAGCACATTAAAAGGATATCGTAAATAAAAAAAAATGTGGGTCGTTCATAAGATTCAGTTTAATAATATTACAATATACTTTAAAAATATTCAATTATTAATTTACCTTATTTTCATATTATTTTTTCGCATTTATTTTACAATGTGGAATTAGCTTCTTTTTACTCTTCGTAATTTTTTTCGATTCGTCATCATAACATTTCCATTGTGAATTTCGTCTGCAATGAGCTTTGTAGTGGCCAATTAGTGTTTCATATACTGGGGGCTCGAATTCTATTATTGACAGTAAATGAAACTCAGATCCTTGTAACAAAAGAGATGTTGGTGGATCATCTATTGAAATAAATTGATTGGAATGAAATTCAAATGCAATAAGATCTCGCAAAGGTACACTAAATGATTTAACACGTTTACATTTACTTCGCCTGGCATTCTGTGAGTTCTTGAGCATTAATTAAAGTATTTTAGTAGTTTAGTAATTATTTTAGTATTTAGTATTTACTCTATTATCACATTTATAACTTAAAGTAATTGGGCTTGGTTCTTCACAGCAAATATTATCATTTGCGCTAAAGAAATATGCCTGTTTTGTAATCTTATTGGCTAAGGCAGTACTAATTTCACTAAACAGTGGATCAGTAGATGCTGGTAAATCAGTCATACTTGAAAAATACTTTTTGTATTGCAAGAAAACCTTTTTTTGCTCTTCGAGTGGCACAACAACGAAAATTCGTGTTTTGGTGTTTGAGACGATGAATAGAGGAATCTCTTCATCGTCACAAACTCCAAAACACGAATTTAAAATAGGTTCTATAGGTAGGTACTTATTCCTTATAATGACATAGAACTATTTAAATTGTCGAAATTAAATAAGTCTGGACTGTGATTCCAATATGATATCTGCACTAGCAATTACTAAGAATAATTGTAATAATGATACTTATTGGATTATTGAGGGTTGTAATAATGATACTTATTGGATTATTACGCATTACTTACGCTGTTACCAGAGCCTAAACGATTAAACCGACAAATACATAGCTAAGTATTTGCCTTTATTATTTTATCAGGCATTTTTCCTTGGGATAATTTAAATCATTGCTACATCCTTTATTTAACATATGTTTGAAGTTACAACTAAATTAGATAAATGAAGTAAATATGTAGCAATTATTGATGCAATACATTTCGGGAAGTTTCCCGAAATGCAGAGTTCTGCATGCTTGACTTTAAACTAGGAGGTGATCAGCCAACCAAACGTCAGGATTGCTGGTCAAAAAAAATATTTTGTTTCTAAATATATATCCTATGTAACAATTATTTATTATTTGTAGCAAATATAAGCAATTATGTAGCAATTTTCGAATCAACTCTCATAGACCAACGCCACAGACAACCAGCCATTCTGACGCACACCTATCTTCTCCTTCCAAAAACTTTATACATACTCCATCAATCTCTACACCTAATAGAATGCCTGCTTCAAGTAGTTATTAAAAGACTGTCTTCCTCAAACCACGCTCCCCTCCCAAATCTGTACAAGGATATAATAAAGAAGCTCACAATGCCATTATTAACGATTTCAACATTCCCCAACCAGCTAATGGTTATGCTTTTCCTAATAATCATAATTTTATGGCTTTTAAAAAATTAGATCGCATCCAGTCTAAAGCATTACGCATTATTTCGGGTGCCGTGAAGTCTAGTCCCATTAATGCACTCCAAATTGAATGTGGGGAAGCTCCTTTATACCTTAGAAGACAATTCCTATCTGACAAATATTTGTTCCGGATTCTTCAGTTCTCAACTCATCCTCTCATTCCTAAACTAGACTCTTTAGTGTTACAGATTGAAACGTCAGTTAGTTGTAAGCTATAAAAAAATCCTTTCACTTTCTTCTCCTATTCACCGTTCCAATAAACTTCCCATGTTTAACAGTAGTTATGAGAGTTTACAATTCAGCCCCATCATTAAATATAACTGTGTGAGTTTTCTTCGGGACACCTGGAAGGTAGCCTGGGATATCGGAAGCAAATCTAAGGGCCGTTATTTATCAATTATTCAGCGCCGGCGCGCGACGTTCCGGAAAAACCGTGGTTTGGCAGGGCTAAGTTTGGCAAAATGGAGACCTCCGTTTTAATACGTATGAGACTGGGTCATGTTTACTCTCCAGCCCGTCTTGCCAAACTTCATATCATCGACGACCCCATGTGCTCGTGTGGCACAGACTGCAGAACCTTCAACAACCAGTGTAAGCAGCATGATTTGGACCCCTTTACCACCAGTGTGATCACAGTCAAAAGACGCCTAAGCCTTGATTTCTTTTAAAAAAATAAATTAAACTGTTAACATTAAATTAAACTGTACCTAAGTTGTAACTCATTCATCATCGTCTATCTCATTGTATTTCATGTTGCCTTATTTATGCGATTATCTGTTATATTATTTTTTTTTTATTATACAATATAACAAAAATGACACCAGGCAGATACGTACCTCTATACAATAGTCTATGTTGTATGTTGGTATACACAACGTAGACTATATAGAGGTACGTATCTATTATGTAAAGATGTGTATTTGGTTTTAAAACTGTTTTCTTTTCATAATAAGTATGTGTTGTAAACTTATTATTGGATCACTGTTTACTATTCTATTACTATCTTGTTTTAATGTAGCTGTAAGTCCTCCAAAATTGTCAAATAAATAAATAAAATGCTTAAGAATGGTTAACAATGAATGGTTGCTTAATAATGGGTAACTTAAGTGCCTTATTGCAAACAAATAGGTGTACACCAATTTCCGATAGCTGTAGAAGTAAGAAAAAAGTGGTTAAAAGCTGTAAGGAGGCCTAGTTTTACGCCGGAAAAAAGTTCTAAGTCATGCCGTCTTCATTTCCTGAAAAGAGCTTACCAAAATCAGTAAGTATACAGGTATGTTTACTTACTGTTTGTAAACAATAGGAACGACTTTTATAGAAAGGTATATATATTTGAGGAAGGGTTGAGATCCCCCCACTTGGGGGAAGTTTAGGAAATGCATAGATTTTTGTTAATGAATTTTTAAAATCTATTATTAATCTTATTTTGAAAAAACTATATACGGCATCTGTACATTGTAAAACCGTAGACAGAGAATGCTATTGACAAATTGATATCTTTTGTCGCATTCACACAACAAAAAGAGCAACTTATGCTGATGTCTTGTAAAGAAATGAAACAGAAACATGAGATTTTTTTTATCGGCGCGTGCCAGGTTTTTAAGGTTAGCACACTACTTTGCTAAACAAAGTTTGACAGTTACCGTGTAGCTAGCTATCGTCTTCCTATAAAATACAGTTTTTAAGTAGTTTAGGTTACTTTATTTATGCTATATTATGTTGTGAACAATTTAGACTTAGTATTTCAACAATTAACAAAATAACGGGGTGCGGTGTAGCCGTGTAGGTGTAAAAATGATAGTGGAATAAAAATGCCAGACTTTTCATTCGTAAGTATATTACTCTTTATCAGTTACTAAGCATTCAATAATATTGTATTGTGTTCATACATTGTGTATAATGTACCATAGACGTGAATTTATTGATAAAAAAAAACAAAAATAACAATAATTACAGGCCAGATGGCGTGGTTGGTTAAGATACCACCTGCCATGCCGCTGGTCGTGGGTTCGATTCCCATCCAGGACAAACATTTGTGTACATGAACATGTCTGTTTGTCCTGAGTCTGGGTGTAATTATCTATATAAGTATGTATGTATTTACAAAAAAAAAGTAGTTTATGTAGTATATCAGTTATCTGGTTTCCATAGTACAAGCTCTGCTTAGTTTGGGATCAGATGACCGTGTGTGAACAATGTCCTAGGATATTATTATTATTATTATTTTTTGATATTTCTTTGGGACCCTGGGGTCCCGGACCTTTGGAAGGCGTACGAAGAGCCGAAGCCAACTCGCAGAGGCCCCTTAGATAATTTTAAGTGATGAGGAGGCACCAACCGACGATTATCCCTGTATGCACTATGCAAGTGCACCCAAGGACAACCCCCGGTTGGTACAGGACTATTGTTGTACGTGAAAACAAAACATATTGGGCTATGGGTTTGGGTGGCTAAAGTGGATTGGGTAACTTGAACTATGGAAGAACTATGTCCCCTGCCTGACCAATGTTATATATTATACACGGATAAAATGGCAGGGGGTGACTTGCCCGCTGGGGTCGCGGGTTGTTTGAAAAAGATACCGTGGCCCTGGCATAGGCAACTGAAGGAACACGGATGGGTTTTAGTCAGTAAAAGTCTGACACGCCCTTCCGCTCCACCCAGAGCGGGAGAAGTTATTTGATGATTTCCCATCCACAAAAAAAAAAAAAAAAAGGGTGACTTGCACACTCAATAATGGGCCCCCGGAGACGGCCGCTAGCACATAGTGACGTAGCTGTTATAATTTGATATTTTGTATCAAGGTTTTTGTAAATGAAACAAACATGCTCGACTGCCAAGACGGAAGGAAGTAGGGTAAGGTGGTGCAAGAGTGCGCGGTCGGTAAGAGTGCGCATCTATCCTACGTCGAGTACTGAGTGACATTTGTAACTAACTTCAGTCGTATTTTGGTGTTGAAGTGAACGCCGTTGTGCTCCCGAATAATAATTTTTGTACGACTATTTACGTGGATTTTAGGTAAGCCAATAGATTTTTACTTCTCTTCATATAATTTGTTTGTGTTTTTCGTTGAATACAGTTTGAAAACTACCCAGGAAACATTAATCAAAACTTTTTATGTTCAAAACTTAGTGTCTGTTCAAACAGTTTTAAAGAGAAAATGACGATGTTTTTCAAGAGATGTCGCTAGTGATTCGTCATTTCGCGTTAGGCCGATTCGTGTAAGAGTGCGCACTGTGACGCGTGTAAGAGTGCGCGCGCACTCTTATACATCTGAGATTTCTAGTATTTCAATAATTTTGGTTAGATTACCTACTTTAAGCTTTATTATTTATTTTCAGCACTATGTCTAGGAGAGAGAGAAAGACTGAGCGACAGAATTGTCAGGCTGAAACAATGGAGGAGGCTCGGAAGCTTATAGAAAAGGGTAAATCGAAAAGATCAGTTGCTGCCGCCCTCGGTATGGCAGAGTCAACTTTGAGAAAACGACTAAAGAGGTTGGAACCTGCCACAAAATTGGGCAGGTACGAAACAACATTTACTGAACGTATGGAAAAAGACTTCTCTGAACATCTAAAACTTTTAGATGACATGTATTTTGGCATGACAGCGAAAACACTGAGAGGGTTAGCTTTTGAATTTGCAACAGTAAATAAAATTCCGCACAGATTTAATAAGGAAACTAAATTGGCAGGAAAAGATTGGTTACGAGGATATCTACGTCGCAATCCAAACATTTCACTGACGCAACCAACGTCGACAAGTGTTGCCCGCGCTATGGGTTTTAACAGGCCACAAGTCGAGCGATTTTATATCAACTTATCAGCATTGCTAGATAAATACAATTTCCCGCCCCACAGAGTATTTAACATGGACGAAACAGGTATAACTACTGTGCCTAATAAGCCCCCAAAAGTATTGAGTACCTACGAAAGGTAAACGATCAGTAAGTAAAATATCTAGTGCAGAGAGGGGTGTTAACATTACGGTTGTGAATGCTATGAGTGCATCGGGTATATATGTGCCACCTGCGTTTATATTTGGACGAAAAAGGATGAAGGCCGAGCTTTTGGATGATGCACCTGCTGGATCAATCGGCATGATATCTGACTCAAGTTATATCAATTCAGATCTTTTCATAAATTGGTTAACACATTTTAAGGACCATGTCAAGCCAACCAAAGAAAGCCCGGTCCTCCTCATTCTGGATAATCACGTCTCACATTGCACAATCAGCGCCATAAATTTCTACCGAGATAACCACATTATTGCACTGACTTTACCTCCTCACACAAGCCACAAAATGCAGCCACTTGATTGTGGATTTCACACAGTCCTGAAAAAATACTATGCCAATGAATGCGAGAAATGGTTACGGAACCATTCTGGACGGGCAATCACTGTATTTCAGATGGTTGCCATTTTTACTCCTGTATACCTCAAAACTGCTACTTTGGCTTGTGCTGCGCAGAGTTTTAAAGTGACTGGCATTGTACCTTACAATCCGGACGTTTTCACTGAACTAGATTATTTAGCAAGTTCAGTGACAGATAGAGATCCTGAAGATGTTAATGCTACAGATACAACACAGAGAGCTTCAAGAGCATCGACTGAATCTGAGTCAGCATCACAACTGCCTCTGAGCGCCTCAGTCAACAAAGACCCTTCACATGATGAACAACGACTTGCAGAGGATGTCACAGTGGCTTCAGTTGAAAATAATTTTACGGCACCCGAGTCATCAACGCAGAATTTATCCAGCGCAACAGAAAATCCTTTTGCATACGCGACATCCTCTCCTACTCCAGGAACTTCTACTGAAGATTCTGTTTTTAAAACAGTAAAAGATATATGCCCCGTTCCCAAAGCTCAGGCTAGAAAAATATCGAACAGAAAACATAAAAAATCTGACATAATTAGCAGTTCACCATACAAAATTGAAGTAGAAATGCAAATTAATATGAAAAAGAAACCAGCATTTAAAATTGACCCAAAAGGACCCCAAAAATCTAATCCCAGCAAACGTCAAAACGCACGAAAAATAGATCAAGAACCTAAAAAACCAAAGAATGCTCCAAAAAAGAAGAACTGGCGCTGTGTCGGCTGCCAGGAAATATACAAAGAGCCTATAATAGAAGATTGGATTGAGTGTTCAGACTGCAAAGAATGGTGGCACGAGAATTGTACCGCCTATCTTGGCCAAGGTCCCTTTAAGTGTGACTTATGCGCTCATAATTAAAATGCGCACTCTTATACACCTTGGCGCGCACTCTTATACGACCGGTTGTATAAGAGTACGCATTTCTCATTTTTGTGTTATGTTATACTTATACCTAAAATTATAGTAAAAACTTGTTTAACTTCATGGTGATTTTTTCTAAGATATATAGAGATTTAAAATAAATTAAGTTGATTTCTTTGACTATCATATTCTTTTTAATACAAAGCCTCATTTAAAAAGTGCGCACTCTTGCACCACCTTACCCTATATTTTAATAATATATTGACACCTCACATTCTATGTGGCATTAGTAATTACTAACTTGACATAAGGTATTTTGAGCCAATAACAACACCCCCACTCTCAAAATACAGATATTTTTACATTAAAATACTACAGGAACAATACCTAACATTTTTACAAACTTATTATGTTTCACTGAAGATAAACTTTTAGTAAGCATGTCTGCTGGCATATTTTCTGATGACAAATAATTGAGGGGTCTAGAATCAAAAGCGCCTGTGTCCAGTTTTTTACCCAACATGGTTTTTGATTATTGGCAACACATTGCATGTTTATCTATGACCTCACAAAGTTAAATACGTGCAAAAAAAGCCTTTATCCCATACTAAATACTATTTCAAATACTCGGTTAGGTGCAAAACCGCTTCTATTGTTTTAGTTCAGACCAAAAGCGCCTCTATCCCGTCTCGACCAATCACAGAGCCAGGCTATGTAAACAACAGTATGGCGTCCGTGTGTGGTTTCTTAGGAATTGTGTCCCGTTGTTTTATTAAATTCTAATAGTAAAAGAACACAAAATGGAAGTTAATATTGCCCCAGTGCAGCATAATACAGGAAGAAAACGGATTCGCAATGAAAAACAGTGGAAACGCAACGTGCAAAAGCGTGCAAGGTAAGTTTCCTGGTAACTATGCTTGTAGGAGAAGATGATTAATGGATGAGTCAATACAGATATGAACCAAACAACGACGAACATCACATCGCTCTTACAATAAAATTGACTAAGATGATTGTTTAACTAAAACAAGTAAACAAAACATTTTGCACTTTTGAAGTAATATTTTTTCATAAAAAATCTATTTAAAAAAAAAATCTTACAAAAAACTGAAAATATATTTAATTGTAATGAATTACTTTTATTTAAAATATTAATATTAAACAGACTAAACATTTGATTGATGTAAAATTTTACTTTTATTTTTCTAATTACAGGTATTCTGCCAAAAGACCACCGGATATAAATGATATTAAAAACTGTACACATAAAAAAATAGGTAAGCTTAAATGCAACCATTTAAATCCGCAAGATATAAGAAAATTTCACCAAGCATTTTTTGCCAAGCCGGATAAAATGTATCAAGACAATTTCATTTTAAAATTCATGAAGGTCAGTACACCACAGAGACGCAGACGTAAAGTAAAAAACCGTGCTGAAGCTAAATTTTTCACGACATACCATATTCGTACATTCACAAAACCGTACAAATTAGTGAGAGTTTGTCAAAAAGCTTTTGAAAAAATATTAGGCGTTGGTACCCATAGACTCCGAAGGATAGCAAAGAATTTTTTAGTATCAGGCCAAATGCCACAAGATCGTCGAGGCGGAGATAGAATATCTAGCAAAAATTTAGCTAAAAAAGAAAATGTGATGAGATTCATCGAGATATTTCAATGTATAGAATCGCACTACTGCAGATCAGCCACGTCAACAAGAAAATATGTATCTTCAGACCTAAACATAAAAAAAATGTGGAGACTTTATCAAGAAAAGCAGGATGATGAAAATCTTAAAGTGCGTCATTGTTTTTTTCGAAGAATTTTTGTGGTACGCTACAATATTGGTTTTAAAACACCTCAAGTTGATGTTTGTTCAAAATGTGTTGAGTTGTCGGCAAAAATAAAAAAAGAGAAAGTGGAAACTGAAAAAGTAACTCTCATGACGACATTACGAATTCATAAGTTGACGAATTCATAAGTTCATAAGAATGACGAAACACTCACGATTTCGTTCGACTGCCAAAAAAATCAGGTTCTGCCTAAAGTTGCAGACCAGATTGCATACTACTCACGGCAGTTGTACAACTATAATTTCACTATCGTGATAGGCACAAGTACAAATAAATTTCCGAAAGAAAACGTACGCATATACAGGGTGTCCGGTAACGAATGGATAACCTTGAAATGTCTTATAGTATAACTTATGGCCGTTCAGAAAAAAAATTGAAACAAAATATATCATAAGTAGTACCTAAGTTATGATTTTTTTAAAAGAAAGGTCTAATTTTTTTTACCTTGTTTTACTTTTATGAACACTACGATCAGAAATGAATGGATTCCATCGGTTTGTTGTTATTTTATTATTATACACGAACTATGCTAATAGATAAACAGTCAATAGTATGACTAGCTATTGCACTTTTTTATTAAAAAATTAGCAAATTAATTAATTTTAGAAAAACTTTGCAAAATTTATTTTTTAAACTATGTTTAAACATCTTGGGTATAAAAAAAATGTATGAATACATGAGTGGCCAATAATTTTAAAATAATGTCACTTTCAAGTAGATTTTATAATGGTACAATTCATAAATGTATCTACAATAAATAGTGAATTATTGCCATTAATGTAGAAAAGGAGAAAATTTTACCAAATGTCAAAAGTAATGTAGGAACTTTTTTTAAATTAAATTGCTTCTGACCACTGAAGATTAATCAAAAATACATTTAAGGAATTTGTAGTGAATAAAAATTGCGTATTGAAACCAAATTGTCAGAAATTTACAAATACTCATAATGATTAAAATAGTTACTTTAAAAGCGTGAAATGGGTCGTGTGACCTTCATATTTGCTACCTGCGCGCACGCCGTGCTGTCATTCTTTTGTGTTATGTTAGACAAAGAGGGTCTGAATCGGCTAGGTGCGAGAGAGAGGAAATAAATGTAAAACATCAGGTAAGCACTCATACTTTTAGTGCGTTTCTCGACTTGCTCGACTTCGCATGTGTTTATTTAGTTTCCGTTTGCAATTATCGTGATTTACTTTGAATCAGTGTTAAAACGACCACGTGGCTATTTTATTGGACTATTCGTTTTGCTTACTGATTTGGACTTGTTTTGTTTGGTGATATTTGCGACGATTTGGTTTGTTTTTGGACTAAACTGGACTTTTGTGTTTTTGTGTATCAAAATGCCACGTCAGTATACGGCACAAGAATATGCAAATATGCATTACATTTATGGAGAATGCAGAGGTAACGCAAATGCAGCTGCAGCGCTCTATAGGGAGAGATACCCTAATGCGCGCCACCCAGACTACCGCGTATTTATTCGTGTCCACGGTTGTTACTCCGAAGGAAGATTGCCTGGTAGTGGTGTCGGTGGTACAAGCAGTGGAAGAATCGCTCGTCTTGATGTAGAAGAAGCCGTGCTTGAGGAAGTCGAAAACGATCCTTCTACCTCTACACGAACAATAGCTCGACGCACAGGTATCGGAAAATCGACCGTGCACGATATTTTGAAAAAAAATAAATTCCACCCTTACCACGTTACACGCGTGCAAACTCTCCAACCAAGAGATTATGCAGCTAGATTGCGTTTTTGCCGACAAATGCTGGCAAAAATCGAAGAAGACCCGCAATTTTTTAATAAAATTCTGTGGAGCGACGAGTCAACATTCAAAAGAGATGGATACATGAATCTTCATAATTTACACGGTTGGGAATTAGAAAATCCCCATCTTATGCGTGAAGATAGATCCCAATACCAATTTAAAATCAATTATTGGACTGGAATATTAAGTGGAATAATAATCGGGCCATTTGAATTACCGGGGAATTTAACAGGGCAAAGTTATTTGGAGTTTCTTCAAAATGATCTCCCCAATTTATTAGAAGTGCCCGAGGAGCTGAGGGAGTCATATTGGTTGCAAAATGACGGCTGTCCTGCGCATTATGCTGTATCTGTTCGTGCATTTTTAAATAACACGTACCCAGATAGATGGATCGGGCGGCTAGGGCCAATTTTGTGGCCTCCACGTTCACCGGACCTAAATCCATTGGATTTTTTTTATTGGGGCTGCCTTAAAGAGGAAGTATACTGTAAGCCTATAAGGTCTTTAGAAGAATTAAGAAGACGAGTCAGAGCAGCCGCATCAAAAATTAGTGAACGACGGTACACAAGACTGCTCCGTAGATCATTTATCCGTAGATGTAGGGCCTGCATAAGAGTGGGAGGCCGGCAGTTTGAACATTTATTATAAACGAATGATAATAAAGTGTTGTTTATGTTAAATGTTGTTTTTTATTAATCCCCAAAGTTCAGGTACAATTAAATTTAAAAAATGTTCCCATATTACAAATTTTGATATTTAGTAAAATTTTCTCCTTTTCTACATTAATCGCAATAATTCACTATTTATTGTAGATACATTTATGAATTGTACCATTATAAAATCTACTTGAAAGTGACATTATTTTAAAATTATTGGCCACTCATGTATTCATACATTTTTTTTATACCCAAGATGTTTAAACATAGTTTAAAAAATAAATTTTGCAAAGTTTTTCTAAAATTAATTAATCTGCTAATTTTTTAATAAGAAAGTGCAATAGCTAGTCATACTATTGACTGTTTATCTATTAGCATAGTTCGTGTATAATAATAAAATAACAACAAACCGATGGAATCCATTCATTTCTGATCGTAGTGTTCATAAAAGTAAAACAAGGTAAAAAAAATTAGACCTTTCTTTTAAAAAAATCATAACTTAGGTACTACTTATGATATATTTTGTTTCAATTTTTTTTCTGAACGGCCATAAGTTATACTATAAGACATTTCAAGGTTATCCATTCATTACCGGACACCCTGTATACGTGGACTGAAAATGTCCACGCTAAATCATCAAATGAAATTGCATCGGCAGTTTTTGATTTGCTCTCACAGACAGATTTGACGGGAAAAAAAAAGATCCGAATGATGGCTGATGGATGCGGTTCCCAGAACAAAAATAGCACAATGATAGCTATGGCTGCCCATTGGCTAACAATTTGTGCTCCAACAAATATTAAAACTATTGAACTTATTTTTCCTGTACCCGGGCATTCATTCATGCCGGCAGATCGTGTGTTTGGGTTGATTGAAAAAGAAGTAAAAAATAAGGAGGTCATAATCGATCCATCTGAATATCAAAACATTTATGAGAGTTATGGGGTTGTTACAAAATTGGGTGAAGGCTGTAAAGTGAAAGATTGGAAGACTTATGGTAGTGAAGTGATGAAGCCTCCAGCACAATATCACTTTAAATTTAACGAGTGTTTACTTGACAAGAGTCAAAAATAAGCCGGGGCGGTTTTTACTAAGAGGCGAAACAAACTATAAAAATGATATGGGTGTTTCCAAAAGTATAATGAAACGAGGTGTAACCTCGATGTCTGATTTTGAAGTCAGAGACGTGCCACCATTACTTGTTAATGTGTCTGCCTTAAAGCTTGCCGACGTGAATAAATTGTTATGCAAACACTTCGGTGATAATTGGAAAACAGAACTTGGTTCCAGCTAGCTTAAGTTTTACAAGAATGTTTTGGACGAAACCACTCCTGGTGAAGGCGAAAATGAAGAACCCTGTGAATATTTAGAAGAAGTTGGAATTACTGTTTAATTTTTATTAGCTTTTAAATGACATTTTTGTTAATTCAATGACATTGTGTTCATCAGTTTTCAATAAAGAACACATTCCAATCTATTATCTAGTTGTCTGTTTCGTTCCTGTTGTTGAAGGACCATTATTAGGAATATACATATATTAAATAAATAATACCTACCTTTACTCATACTGATAATGCTGACAGTTTTGCATAAAACCGTCCACAAGGCCAGGTCGCATGAAACCAAAACCGCCTCTATCCTTAGTAATACAATGCAAAACCGCCTCTATCCAACGTTTAAATGCAAAACCTACTCTATCCAGATTTCAAAATATAATATTTAAAAAAAAGTTTGCTATGCTTTTAGATAATGTGTATTTATTTAAACATTAGACTATTTGTGATCAAATGAAATCGAGTTGTTAGATATAACGTTACTCTAGTAGTTGCAACAGGTATTAGGCGTATTATGAAAAAAAATAAAAAACTGGACAGAGGCGCTTTTGATTCTAGACCCCTCAATTAATCTTAACAATTTTATTACTAATTACTTCTCTACAATAATGGTAGCGCACATCAATATGTTTTGATCTGTTATGGAATACAGGATTTTCAGATAACTTTTGAGCGCTTTGATTATCATTGTATAGCTTAATAGTATACCTCCGTTCAGTAATCTCATTCTGTAAATTAATAATATAAACAGCTTCCCTGCAACTTTCAGTAATGGCCATGTATTCGGCCTCAGTACTTGAAAGTGCTACTGTTCTTTGTTTTTTGCAACCCCATGAGATGACTGAACCTGACAACATGAAACAGAAACCTGAATATGATTTTCTGTCAATAGAATTATTTGCCCAATCAGCATCAACATATCCCTCAATATTAACATTTCCCTCTTTACAATACTTTAAACCAAGACATCTTGTCTTTTTTAAGTATTTTAATATTCTTTTAGCATATAACCAGTGTTCATTATTGTGACAGTTATTAAATTGACTCAGATATCCTACAGCATAGGCTATGTCTGGCCTAGTCAGTACAGCTAAATACATTAGGCTCCCTATCAGCTGTTGATAAGGATTCTGACTTTTTACATCTTGACTTTTAACAATATTCAACTTAGCCTCCATGGGTGTATCAACAGTCTTACACTCAGTCATACTAAATTTATACAATAACTGATCAATATAGTTTTCTTGACTCAAAGTAATAACTCTATTCTCTTTATCAGTATTGACATTTATACCAAGACATTTTCTAATTTGTCCCAAATCTTTAATTTTGAATTGACTACTCAAAGTTTCTTTCAACAATTCCATTTCCTTTATATCATTAGAAAAAATAAAAAAATCATCAACATACAATGTCACAATTGTCCTGAGACTATTCACACATTTTGTATACAAACAGGGTTCCAATTTAGATTTTTTATAACCATTAATTAACATTACATTATCAACTTTCTTATGCCATGCCCTTGAGGACTGTTTGAGACCATATATAGCTTTATTCAACTTAAGAACTTTAGTTTTATCATCAGAACATTCAAAACAATCTGGTAACTGCATATGTATGATTTCTTCCAATTCTCCATTGAGAAATGCAGTCTTAACATCTAAATGGGCAGTATCTAGATTTAGTTGCACAGCTAAAGCAAATAATAACCTTAAAGAAGTATGCCGTACTACAGGGGAGAAAGTTTCACTATAGTCAATACCACTTTTCTGATTATAACCTTTCGCAACTAATCTGGCACGATAACAAATGTTATTTTCCCTATCACACTTTTTCTTTAGGACCCACTTGCACTTAACAACTGTTCCACTTTTTGGGGCATCTACGAGCTCCCACGCACTGTTGTCTTTAAAGCACTGTAACTCCTCTTTGACTGCGCATAACCAATGATCCTTCTCTGGGCCTTGTAAAGCTTCCTCCAATGACAACTCACTGACATATACATTAGTACTTTCTGTACACATATTTGAAAAGCCATACCTTTCTGGTTTACGCCTTTGTCTCTTAGATGTCTGTACTACACTGCCTGTACTGTCTGTAGAGTTGTCCGAGTCTTCATTTCCACTTGGTACATATGTAAGATCATTGCTGTTATCTGCGGAGATAAATGAATCATCTGACTGAATATCCCCCATTGAGTCTAAACTCTTCTCTTCATTTTCTATTTGAGTTTCTGAATCCTTCTCTTCAGTAACAGTCATATTTCTTACATCCAAATCTTTCTCAATTATGACTACATCCCGACTAGTTGTAATCAACTTGGACTTCGGATTATATATTCTATAACCCTTTGTATCTTCTGAATAACCCACTAGGGTACATTTATCAGATTTCTTATCCCATTTCAACCTTTTCTGTTTGGGTACATGTGCCATTACTGTACTTCCAAACACTCTAAGATTACTAATATTAGGTTTAGTATTATTCCACAATTCATATGGGGTTTTATTATTTAAACAAGCTGATACTGTTCGGTTCTTGATCCTCCTAGAGAGACATGCTCCATTGGTCCGCACACGTCGGTATGCACCACATCTAGAAGCTGGGTACTTCTGTTGCCACTGCTTGGGAAAGGTCGACGACTCTGCTTCCCTTCACAACAGGTCACACATGAAGTTGTATTTATCTCTGCCTTCTTGTCAATGAAAAAACCTTCAACAGCATTCTGCATTCCATTCAGGTAGGTACTATTGACATGACCAAGTCTTCGATGCCATATCTCATTGGTTACCACCGCTGCAGCTGACAGGTGTACTGGTGTATTAAGTTTATACACCCCATTAACTAAAGTAGCTGTAGCCACCAAGACTCCTTTTCTGTTGTAGATATCACAACCACTGTCTCTAAAGGTCACTCTGTTACCTTTCTTTATAAGTTGACTCACTGATAGAAGATTTGTTGTGAGACTCGGAACGCACATAACCTCTTCTATTGTCACATCAAAATAGCACTTATCTGTACAAGTAGTAGTAGTGACCTTTCTCTGGCTTGATGCATCCTAGCGTTCCTTCTAGCACTAAGAAGTTTTCTGCCGCAAAGCACCACTCGCTATAATTTTCGCGCCCCTTGAGTTTGGGTACGCTCACGACATAATTAGACGCCATATTTTTTTCACAGCACGACTGCACGTAATTCAACACAACTAAACTGTTCTCTTTCTGCAACTTAATATCAATGTCCAGATATCACACTGTCACGGAGAAACTAGTTGTTCTAACCAGGAATAGCCCTGGGCCCATAACCTGTTATAATTTGATATTTTGTATCAAGGTTTTTGTAAATGAAACAAACATGCTCGACTGCCAAGACGGAAGGAAGTATATTATAATAATATATTGACACCTCACATTCTATGTGGCATTAGTAATTACTAACTCGACATAAGGTATTTTGAGCCAATAACAACAGTAGCGACAAGGGGGCAACACTTCCTGAGGTGCTTGAGTGGAGTGGAGAGGTATTCCACGGCTATCAGGACAATCCCGGAAATACGGTCAAGATCCCTACCAGCACCTTACTGGAATACTTCCTTCCTCCGAGCACGTTTGCTCTTGCGAATCTCCACTCAAGCCGGCCAATAAAGGCAAGAAAGAGGTGGGAGCTCTGTTCCTCGTCAGTGTTCACTCCAGCCGGCCAATAAAGGCAAGCCAGAGATGAGGACAAGATTTCTCCCGGGAGATAGGGTCCATGGGGTCGCTACTGCCCAACAGCTCGCCACATGCTGCCCTGCGGGTTTCAATATCTCTCTTGGTCTGGCTCCTCATCTTAGACCCGTTCCGGCAAACTCTACCGGCACAGACCTAAAGTTTGGAGCACGCAAGCTCCACCACGACGTCAACATAGAGATACAGCGGTGGGGTTATTATTATTATTATTATTATAATTGATTCTAACCTCTAAATTTTAATGCACAAACCGTGCGAAGCCAAAAGGAAGAAAAAAATCTAACCTAAGAACTTTGGTGTTTTCAACTTTTCTTTAAATTATCACCTACTATTCTGGGAAATATATACCTATTCAGCAATGTGTATTAATTATACAATATATAACAAAAACCCTGTTGTTCCTTTTTACACATGATGACGCGAAAAATACATTCATGTTCGCTTATCTCAGCAAAATTTAGGGAGCAGCAGATATTTTCACGATTTCAGGTTTGGTCCCATAGTAAAAGTTGTTTGTTATCATGAGTACAATCATGTGTTAAAAGGAACAACAGGGTTTTTGTTACATATTGTATATCTGTTAGAATTAATGGCTTGTTGCAGTTTTCCTGAACAATAATTTACATCAGAATTGGATTTTAGCTACAGGCCGTACAGATTGAACACCAAACTGTCATCAAAAATATGCAGCAGACATTTTGAGAAAACGTATACATCACGCAACAAAAGGATTTGAACCCAAGCAAAAAATCAGAAACATTCATATGAAGCTTGTTTAATTTAAATGACAATAACGTGTAAAATCAATAAAAGCTAATTAAAAATAAACATAATGTATTGTAAGAAATACGTTAACCGAAAAACGATATTAGAACATCCTTTTGTTTCCGTCAATCGTTTAAAAAGGTGATAGACACAGAATTATGTATTGAATACGGGTAGCGCTTTTATTGAGTGATGTGTGGTGCAAGCAAGCATAAGAAGTGTTAACAAATGGCGAGGATTAGCAAGAGTTTCGGGGCAGTTACCTGATCTGCACGTCGTCGCCTAGAGTGGACAGCGGCGTAGCATTCGGCGTGTGCGGAACTTTCACCTCCTAAGGACATCAACCAATGTTTACTGCTCACCAGCTTCTGACCAAAGGCGACACAACTTGTGCAAGTGAAATTGTCTCATTTTTTTTAAAGGACATTCGATGAAATTAATGTATGTAATACAATTTCGGCCAAATAGCCACCGCGGCTTCGCTGTAAGTAGCGTATCTTTGTGGACCAATTTTGGACGCCATCTTCGAAAAAAAGTTTTGCAAACTGTACCGTGTGTCATTTCAAATTAAAGGGCTTACTGTGAGGGTCTCAAATATTATATTATTTACTCACAAAGCCAGAACTTATTATCACATAAGAAATGTCACCCTCTTGCCCTCATCGCTTTATTATTGCTCGCCATCACATGCCTATACCGATGATAATTAATTTATTAGTGTCACTGTCAGGCTTTCTCTTACATAGGTACTTACTAATTTCTAATGGGGAGGAAAACTAACTTTTTATCACGATGGATGGCGCACAATCGACTGTACCTTGTTTTTATATATTAGCTGTCAAATCGTATGGATTTTTGTAATCTACTAAGTTTAGCTTTCCCATTTTCCGTAATTTTGTGCAAAATGCCTCAATGTAGTGCGTTAACTTGTAAGAACAGAGGAGTACATTTGTCTCCTAAAGAAAGTAGGGGAAGTAAACAATGGAAATTGGCGTTTACGCATTAAAAACTTTAAGGCTGTAAGTACTGCACGATTGTCTGCTGCGCATTTCACAGAAAAGGATTAGATTAGTAAAGAAGCTGTCCTTTAGGCTGGGTATGGTATCTATAAAACACAAGAATCAAGATTATTATCTAATAAAATAAAAATATTGTCATCAAAATAAATGTGTCATAAAATATAGTAAGCTAGTCTATAGTAGTAGTAGTTAGCTAGTCTATGTAGTAAAGTAGTCTCCTAAAGATTTAATCAATCAATATAGGTACTTAGTTTTCAAAATATTCCTCTATCGCCTGTCTGTTAATCATTGGTAAAGGAGTTTTCATAGGTAAAAGGCATTTATGTCTCTGAATGTATCAGAAGGTGGACAAAGGTAAGCGGTTTCGCTCTGGATGTCGCAGTCAGCACCAGTTTTGGTTTGGATCATACGAATGTAATTTATTAAAAAAAAAAAAAAACAGGAATGTTAGGCCGTGGCTTATATAAAAAGGCTCACACACAATCATGACCTTAAATATTTTTAGTGTTTTCCTTTCAATAAAATCGGCCTTTTTGTCGGCAGTTTCTGCGTTCCTTTTACGGAGCTCAACTTTTAGTTGAGGCACAGTCATTGTACGGTGAACCCGCACATTTCATAACATTAAGTAGGTTAAGCTACATCAACGTTTGCATACGCGCGATCATTTAGTGAACTGGCTAAGTAAAATAACTCAGTGATTTTACTACACTCAACACGGGCGGTTTATTTCTTTATCCCCGGGTTTCCATCACCACAAGTGTACAGAACAATCATCGTACACTTGATCAAAGTATCGTCGTACATTTTTTTTGGTCCTTCGAGCCGGATATTTTTTGTCATAGCTTGGACGAGTTGCCATCGCGCCGTTAGCGTTGATGATTCCGGTTCAGTTTGAGGCCGTGATAAAATCGGTGCCCCAGTCAGGAAGTGGCCCGGAGTAAGGCAGTCGTCGTCTGAATTTTCTGTGAGTTGACATAAAGGTCTGGAATTCAGACACGCCACACGTACATAACAACACGTACATATTATAGTCAAATTACGTTTTAAAATCTCATAAATATCAGTCACACTACTGTCACGAAAGGTAAACAAGGTACAGTCGACTACAGCGACATCTACACACAGCTTTGAGTGTGGCTCCTCATTCTATCCATTCCCCGAACACAAAGGTGTTGAGAGAATTACACAAATTGTGGGGTAAATTTTTCCTCACACGGTAACCCTAAATTACCTTTAGGAAAACTAACTTTTTATCACGATAGATGGCGCACAATCGACTGTACCTTGTTTTGATATATTAGCTGTCAAATCGTATGGATTTTTGCAATCTACTAAGTTTAGCTTTCTTATTATTCGTAATTTTGTGCAAAATGCCTCAATGTAGTGCGTTAACTTGTAAAAACAGAGCAGTACATTTGTATCCTAAAGAAAGTAATGGCAGACAACAATGGGAATTGGCGTTACGTATTAAAAACTTCAAGGCAAGTAGTACTAAACCATTATCTGCTGCGCATTTCACAGAAGAGAATTAGATTAGTAAAGAAGCCGTCCTTTAGGCGGGGTACTATATCTATAAAACAAAAGAATCGAGATTATTATCTAATAAAATAAAATTATTGTCATCAAAATAAAAGTGTCATAAAATATACTATATTAACTAATCTATGTAGTAAAGAATTCTTCTAAAGATTTAATCAACCAATATAGGTACTTAGTTATCAAAATATTCTTGTATTACCTGTCTGTTAATCATTGGTAAAGGAGTATCTGCATTTACGTCTCTGAATGTATCAGAAGGTGGACATAGGTATGCGGTGTCGTCTTGGATGTCGCAGTCAGCACCAAAATTTTGGTTTCGATTATACAAAAGTAATTTATAAAACAAAAAATAGGAATGTTAGTCCGTGGCTTATGGAAAAAGGCTCACAAACAATCATAACCTTAAATATTTTAAGTGTTTTCCTTTCAATCAAATCGGCATTTTTGTCGACAGTTGCAGCGTTCCGTTTACGGAGCTCAACTTTTAGTTGACGCACAGTCATAAACGCGTACATATTATAGTGGAATTACATTTTAAAATCTTAAAAATAGCAGTCACACTACCGTCACGAAAGGTAAACAAGGTACGGTCGACTACAGCGACATCTACACACAACTTTGAGTGTGGCTCCTCATTTTATGCGAATGTGTGATACACATATACACATTTGAATGATGTGTGAAATGTTGCCATTGTAAAAAATATTATAGTAATCTTGTATGGTATCACCAAGGGAGCCATTTTGATTTTATGTCAAATTATCTGCCGCCATTGATGTCATTGTCATTCGTGCGTGGTGTTTATATTACGTCATTGCATTTTAAATTTCTCCTAAAATGTCGAGTTGAGCTTCTGTTCCTCCGTTAGTGTAAAAAAGTGCAGTGACTGTCTTGGTTTTGAGAAAGTGACTCTATTCTGTGTATCAGTATCTGCTGTTTGAGATAGGCCTCTAAACAATGGCGGAGAAAGAAAACAAAAGGAAATGTTTCGAGTATGGGTGCTCACCAGACGAGGATAACATTAAATTGTATCGATTTCCTAAACCTGCTATGAGGAATCTAGTCCGGTAGGTATCTTTAAACTAATATTACAGCCTACTTGGGACGATGCTCCTGTCACAGCTCTGACAATATTAGGTACCTACATACAATGATATTATAAGTAAAGAGAGGTAGATAAGTTATACACGCTCCGAAAGTGGCACGTCAAAATCTGGCTAATTAGCCACATTTTTGTAATCTTGTCTCTTTTTCGCTTCCGATAATTACGACATGCCATCCTACTTCCACGTGTCGTCTAATAGTTCGACATTTGTGCTGTTTTTGAACTTCGAATGTTGGGTAGGTACAGTATCTACGTCTCTTTACTTATAATATCATTGCCTACATACCTACTAACCCACTACTGGGTACGAACCTTTTCTCAGAATGAGGAGGGTTAGGTCTTGTGTTCCGTAACCATTAAAGCAAGGGATAATCAAATTCAGATCCGTATATGAATTTCGAAAAGTATTAGTTTCAAGCTGGTATCAAATTCTAACCAAATCAATGCAGAAGGCATTGAAAGTAATCATTCAGTCACCATTGCAGCTGTGTGAATAATTACTTACTTATTCACTACCACTTAGTACCTAGATATTGATGTACTAGCCCCTATCAATAAATGAGGGTGCGTCTGTCTGTACTATGTATATTCTCTTTTAACTCTCTTTGATACTGGCGAGTGAGTGACAGCAGGGCGTTGCAGGGAAGTTATAGGGAAGGGGTACGGAGGAACACATTCCACACAGGTGTAGTTATGTTGGTGAGGCTTTATGTGTACTATATTGTACATCAAAAATAGATTACAATGTAATATTTATGCCACAAGTAGTGACTATTATCACTAAAAACAATATCTTCCAGTCAATTAGAATATTGAAGAAAAAAGCAGCCATGTGGCGAAAAGTACAAAAAAAGTTGTAAGCATTTTTCTGTCAATGTTTTCATTATGGATGTATGGACAAGGCTGCATTTGTTGGTCTCTGTGATAAATAGAGATATTGACATGGCTGTTTTTGCAAAAAATCTTCTATGTTGAAATTAGTATGATTGTTTATAACTCATTTATGGAAAAAGTGCCATATGGCTTTCTGCATACCTGTGTCCAATTCATGGAAGAAAGTTTATAAAAAATATGTATTTATAGATTTATAAAGAAACTCCATCATTTTGTACCTACTATTTGTACTACATAAAATCAAAATCAATAGTCATTTATTCAAACTAGGCTGCAAATCAGCACTTTTTGAACGTCAAAATTAGGTACATAAGACAGTCCTCCAAAACGCCCGCCCTTCACCTCTTCCTAGTGCTTTAGCTGCATAATTATTAATTTCCTGTATTTTTTTTATTTTCAGTTGTGAATTATGGACAAAATACATTTTTCCTGAAAGAGGTGACTCTTCATACACACTACAAATGAAGTTACACAGTGAACACAGAATGCTGTGTCAGAAACATTTTAATGATGCAGATTTTACTGATGAGTCTAAGAAGAAGCTACTTAGAACTGCTGTCCCATGTGATGTAAGTAAAAATATTCTAAAGTTATATTGCATAGGGCTGGATGGGAAGTTGCAGGACGGGGTCTTGTGGCCCAAGCTGGGGGTGGCCTATGTCCAGCTTTGGGCTGCAATATGATGAATGATGATAATAATAATAATATAATAATATCCTGGGACATTTCACACACGGTCATCTAATCCCAAACTAAGCAGAGCTTATACTATGGAAACCAGATAACTGATATACTACATATACTATTTTTTTTTTTTTGTAAATACATACCTATATAGGTAATTACACCCAGACTCAGGACAAACAGACATGTTCATGCACCCAAATGTTTGTCCTGGGTGGGAAGCGAACCCATGACCTGCGACATGATAGGCGGTATCTTAACCAACCACGCCAGCTGGCCTGTCATCATGATGATGATAATGAACAGGACAACATAGATTAAATCTATACATGCTGTTTTTTTATTGGCTAGGGAACTGCCACAATAGTGTTGTACTCATCATTATGAACAACTTTTACTATGGGACCAAACCTGAAATCGCAAATCGAAATAGTATCCGGTGTGTCTGTACATTGAAGAAAAGTAATAAAAATTGAAAGGTTGTAACTAAAGAAGAGTAATCAACATAAACCAGCAGTTTTTAGTTTTTTTTTTCTGTCTGTTTGTTTGATCGTGCACATCTCCAGAACTCCTGAACGGATTTTCATGTAGTTTGCACAGATATACAGAAATTAATTTGGAGCAGAATATAGGCTTTATTTTAAAATCGTATGTTGCAAACATAAGTTAGCGTACATTTAAAGATTTTTTGGAATTTACTTTTATACTTGGCTAAGTAATAACAGCCGCCTGGGTCGATCCATTAAGTTAAGCTACGCTTGCCGGATTGGTCCGTGGATGGGTGACCATCTTTACGTACTGGGTTGTGGAGGACAGATAGGCAGTCACTCTATGTAAAATACTGGTTTTATCCTGATAGTTTGTTTCCATGGGTTAATTTCCGACCTACATGCGGGCGAAGCCGCTAGCTAAAGCTAGTATAATAATAAACTTGCTCATTTGCAATATTAGTATGAATTATTAAATCAGTATTTTATTTAAATTAAGTTTTATTTCTTCCAGAATGTATATGAGTTGCCTACATATTCTGCAGAACCTCAAGCTGGTCCTTCACAAAGAGTTTATTTTAGAGATTTAACAAATGTACAAAGTGTACCCAGTGTTGAAAACACTGAGCCAATTGCTGGAACTCCACTCCAGAAGGAGAAAATTTTTTATGCAAAGAGTAGAAAATATATGCAAAAAATTTGCCAACTGTGTAATCACATAAAAAAATTAAAATCCAGGTAATTAGTGAAGACATGGCTGTAAAAAAAATTCAGCCAAGATTTCTCCCAACATTTGCACTATTACTGCAAGAGCAAATAAGAAATTATAAGAAGAAGGTCACGGAGGTGGACGAAAGAAGAAAAAATTACAGCATTAAGATTGTTTAAAAGATCACCTACATGTTATTGTTTATTACGAAGACTGTTCCATCTACCTGCACCCACCACACTTAAAACTCTACTTAACAGAGTACCATTTAGTATTGGTATCAATCTTCCAGTTTTTGAAGTATTGAAAAACACACGCCATTGCAAAAGCCATCAAACAATGAGTACAGTTTGATGAAATTTCCTTAAAAAAACCACCTACAATACAATCCCAAGGATGTGATTGAAGGATATCAAGACCATGCATCACAAGGAAGGTCCCCTTTGATTGCTGTATATGCCTTAATATTTATGATTACTGGCATAAGGCAAAGAGTAAAATAGCCTATTGCCCATTTCTTTTCTAGTGGATTTTCTACTGCAGATGCTTGCAGTACTAATAAAAGAGGTACTTAATATTTCTTTTTTTTTTTACTCTCGTCTTTATAAATTATATAAGGTGACTGGTAATTAGTGACTGACACTTAAACACATGATTGTACTCATGATAACAAACAACTTTTACTATGAGACCAAACCTGAACTCGCGAAAAAAAAATCAGCTGCTCCCTACATTTTGCCGAGTTATGCGAACATGAATGTACTTATGGGCCAGCTGTTTTTTTTTTGCGAATTCAGGTTTGGTCCTATAGTAGAAGTTGTTTGTTATCATGAGTACAATCATGTGTTTAAGTATCAGTCACTAATTACCAGTCACTATGTATATTTCGTTCAAATTTAGTAGTTTATAGTTCCCGTCAAATAAGTTTGCCGCTCTGAAACCAGGCTTTCCGATGGGCATGACATAGCTAGCTGCTGTTTTGGAATAGATACCTATTGACTACTGCGCAGTCAATAGATATTGTCTACTGTGCAGTCATTTATAGCCTTCTTTCTTTCTAAGTCATTTAGAGCGTCAAACTTATATGACGCGAAATATATCTGTGTTATTTAACTAAAAAATGTTCATAAGATGACCCGTTTTGTTTTTATTTTCAGGTGTTACTTCAATGCTTTTAGGCTGGAATAAATATTGCAGCCATTGTATGTGATATGGATGGTGTAAATAGGCGAGCTTTAACTATCTTGGGTGCATCTCTACAGCACCCACACATAATGTTTGACAATAAGGATCATTACATTATTTGATCCACCACATTTGTTGAAATGCTTCCGAATCCTATTCATGAAATATGATATAGACTGCTCAACAAAAAATTCCTCTAATGATGTGATAGGAAGAGGTGAGATAATTTTTCTTCTGAGCATTTTAACATTTTTTTGCGGTGTGAGGCAGGGGGGAATCAGCTCACCCAAGCTATTCAACCTATATGTAAACGAGCTGATCTGTGAGCTCAGCAATGCCAATATCGGGTGCTCCATTGACGGGCACTGCATCAATAACATCAGCTACGCGGATGATATGGTATTGCTGAGCCCATCGATCAGTGCACTTAGGAGGCTTCTTCGCATCTGTGAGGACTATGCGGTGGCTCACGGCCTTAGGTACAATGCGACCAAGAGCGAGCTACTGGTTTTCAAAGCGGGTAACAAATGTTATGATACTGTCCCACCGGTCACCTTGGGGGGCGCTCAGCTGTCCAGGGTCACGAAGTTCAAGTACCTGGGGCATTGGGTCACTGATAGTCTGTCCGACGATGTGGATGTGGAGAGGGAACGCAGAGCATTGGCAGTTCGTTGTAACATGCTGGCTCGTAGGTTTGCACGTTGTACTAGGGAGGTGAAAATTACACTCTTTAGAGCGTATTGCCAATCTATGTACACGTGTGCCCTATGGGTCAGCTATACAAAGAGCTCGTACAATGCTCTGCGAGTCCAATACAATAACGCTTTCAGAGTTATGTTGGGGCTGCCGCGCTTTTGTAGTGCATCGGGGATGTTCGCGGAGAATGGCGTGCCAGATTTTTACGCACTGATGCGGACACGAATAGCATCCCTGATGCGGCGAGTGCGTGACAGCTCCAACAGCTTGGTGGCTATAGTAGCCGACAGGATGGACAGTCCAATGATGTGGCAATGGATGACCAGTCATCGTGCGTCATTCTGTTATGTAAAATAAGTTGTTCTAGTGTATTTTTTGTGTAGTATGTGTTTTCATGTATGTATGTATTTTGTGTATAAAATTATAATGTGTGTTTGTTTATGGACTTATGGTCTGAAATAAATTTATTATTATTATTATTATTATTATTATTATTTAACATTTGGTACACTAACTGGGGAGTCTCTATTGTTATTATTTTATCTATATAACTAAAATGTTTTTTCAGGTGTTGCTCAGTGGTTCCATTTGAAGGAATTTTACGACGCAGACAACACCAATCCGAATTTTGTTTATGCTCCTGCTTCGAAAAAAGATAACCGGAATCCGCTTAGTAAAGCAGAAAATGAAGGTTAAACAAGTGCTAAGCCATTCTGTGTCTGGAGGGATGTATGCAAAAATATCTGCAGGTATGTAATGATAAATCTGTACTATAATAATTGGAGATTGGATAATCGGAAGCATACTTACCTAAAGTTCATTATTGCCTTAGAAATTATGGAAGTGGCTTCTTAATTTCCAATCAGGAACTGTTTAAAGATTATTACTTTATTTCATATAATATTTATTTAATATTTACTATTAATACATAATAATAATATTTACTATTAAAACAATATAAATCACTACAATATTGTAATTGATGAGAGGAGCTTGTGGCTAAATAATAACAGCCGCACGGGTCGATCCATCAGGTTAAGCTACGCTTGCCGAGGTTGGTCTGTGGATGGGTGACCATCTATTCATACCGAGACTCCACCGTGCCTCGGAAAGCACGTTAAGCCGTTGGTCCCGGCTGTCATTCGTGGATCATTGACAGTCGTTACGGGTCTTCAGAAGCCCGAAAGTCTGACAACCAGTCTTACCAAGGGGTATCGTATTACCAAGTAACTGGGTTGTGGAGGTCAGATAGGCAGTCGCTCCATGTAAAAATACTGGTATTCAGCTGCATCCGGTTAGACTGGAAGCCGACCTCAACATAGTTGGGAAAAGGCTAGGCAGATTGAATATTGTAATTGATAAAATTTCTTTTAAAATTTACAGGAGCGCTCACTACGGATGCTACTGTCACTGCAAATCTTATAAACAACATGGATAAACTATTTGACGCATTGAACATGGATTGTTCAGACTTGCAAAGAGGGAAACCACATGCAACAAATTTAAGAAGCAATGGTTCACATCTCAAATGTTTTGAGGAAATGGAAAAAGTTCTTTTCGTTAATGAAATATATTGGAAGCCTACATAGACCACCATCACAAGAAAGTTGGATGTGGACCATAAATGGCATTGAACGATTGTGGAGGAATTTAGTAAGGTCCCACAGTATAACCAGTCTGGCTACAAGTATATAGATTGCATCAAGATGCTCTCGAAAACCTTTTTGGTTGTATTCGCGGGAACTGCGGTTCTAATACCAATCCGACGTGTGGTCAATTTGTGGCCGGTCTTACAACTGCCGTTCTGAACAATTTATCCCACATTGGAATAACAGGGAATTGTGAAAATGATAATAATGTAATTATTAATAACTTTGAAAAAAATTATCAGTTTCACTATCCACGCACATATCGTCGGTCGGAAACAGTAATGGAACATTTCAAAATGGCCTGTTTTGAGTAATTAACCCTAGAGTAATCGCGCCTTTCCGTGAAACGCGAGTGATCGCGTGGGGAGCATTTTGCCGCCCATACTTAATATGATTTTTTTTAGTAAATAGGAGTTATATCATTTTATATTTATGGATAGAATAAAACATAAATTATCAGAATGAGAAACATTTATTAAAGTTTTATACTTAAAATTTAGAAAATAATGGTTTGGGAGATCTTAGGTAAAATTTCTTGGTCTTTTGCAACCTCTTCACAATTATTTATATAAAAAAAACAAAAGTTAAACTTAATAGCTAATTTACATGTTTATATATATTTTATTTTTTTTTTTTATTTTTTTTTAACCTGTATTTCAGCAAAACAATCACGACACATGTACATGCAGTGTTCGTTGCACAGTAACTTTGCACACCTATTGCACCCTTTTTTCGTCCTTCTATTTTTCTTGGACGGACATACTGCGCATATACCTTCTCTACCTGAGGGTATATTTTGATGATCCGATGGCACAAATCGGGCGATTTGGTATATATATATAGATAAACAATACTATACGCAATGAAATCTATTAATATTTTAACTATAGAAAAAAACCAGACCCACAAATTTTACTTACGTGAGTAGTCGCGCAGTGAGCAATTTGCCGTCAAACGCGACACACCTACGACAACCTTTGTTTCCTGCGGTCATCCGCGCACTGAATTCACTCTAATTTCTAAAACAAGGAGGTGAGGAACGGGGGGGCAGCTACTGAGACGCTTGACCACGACAAATGCATCGTGTACAAAATAATACGAATATTGTGCCGCGAGCGGCAAAATGCTCATAGCGCGAGCACTCTAGGGTTAAGGTTTACAAGTTTTTTAAAATATTAAAATGCTATTTTATTTTATCTAGAGACCTTTTTGTAATTTTTTTTTATTGAATAATATGCAAATTATAGCCAAGTTTATTGTGTATTACTAAGATTCAGGATATCATTTGTAATTAATGAGTTATCAGTATTTTTGTGAAATGTTCCAATAGTGAATTAAAAATTTTCTGAAAATCTAAGAACTAATTGGAATACCTATTTCTAAAGAAGCTAGTAATGAAATCAAACAACCAATCAATTTAGAAACCTTAATGGTTTATTTATATTTAAAAAAATAAAAGAAATCAGTTAAATCTTAAAATAATTAGGTGCATCAAACTAATCATTTTCGTTATGCTCATCGGGTTCAATATGATTGTTTCCAGCTTCCAAACTTGAGTAATACTCTCGGTATACTCTTGGAATGACATTTGAGTCGCATAAATTAAGCAAGTCTTTTTTCTTTAGGCTTGATATCTTTGGTCGCTGGTGGTACTTATATCGTAAATTTAGTTCAACATTTACACCACCTCTGCCTCTCATTTTGTTGCGCACATTTAAGCACTTCATCGTTGCATTTGGATCATAGGTGTCGTTATAAAAAATTAAGTATGGAGAAGACGCTTGCATGAAGATTTTTTTGATGTCATTCCACACAACACGATCACCGTCATTATTAACCGTGAAGTTTTTACCAAACTGCGTTACGAGGTCCTTTAGATCGAGAATATCACTGATGTCTAATTCGTGTACTGCGTATGGAGTTCCAGTCTTCTTGGCGCATTGTATTACCGATTTCCATTGTGTTGGTACAAAAATAGATCCATTTTTCAGTATTCGTGTCTTCTCCCGTTCAATTGTGCTATGCACGCTGTCACCTTCGTTCTGGGTGTGTCCGACAACTAAGTATTTGTGTGTTATTGACACAACACCCAAAACTTTGATAGCATAGTGGTAGAGACTTAGTAAATATTTATTTTTATTCTGTGCAGAACAATTGTCAGTGTAGAAAAAAACATTTTTTCCAACACAGTGGTCTTTCAAAAATTTGTAAATGCACGTCCCAACTTCATCGCAACCTTTTCCCCCTAACGATTCATTCCACAGGTAGCAATACGCAGCTTTTGATACAACGTCAAATACGGTGCAGTTGTACACATTAAGTCTTCTTTTATAAAAAGAGAGAATCGTTCCCGCATGGTGTCTGCAGAACTGCCTGCATGTCTAAACAACAAATAATCTTATTAGCATCATTCCTGCATCTTTCTATGTCAGCTTTCTTTTCCGATCTGCACAAATCTCTTTCTTTTAAATGTTTCTCATAATTGAGAGGTTTGGTATCAAAATCAGTCAAGTCCAATTCACCCAATTTGTCATTATAGTGCTTAAACTAATTTTTGTTATTGGCAATATTTTTGACAACTCAGCTCAAGGCGGGTGATTCAAACGAGTCTTTTAAAACTAAACTAAACAAATATCTACCTTAGTCTCAAACAAAAAAAAGTCGGATTTCAAATAAAATCTGCCAGATTTGACCAAATTTGATAGTGAGGGGCGGATTTGGCCGAATTTGATTGTCATGGCTTTGGATTTGACTGTTTTTGATTGGTTATTTATGGATTTGGCCATTTTTGTATTTGTCGTGTACGGGAGGTCAGGGGTGGTAAATTTTGGTTTCAAATATTCAGATATTCAATAAAAAAAGTAAACAATACATAATATAAGAACACTTTATTTGTTTATTTAGAACTAAAATTAAAACTTTGTGCAACTACACAATTAAAATTAAACAATTAAATTTGGCAACTCTTCCAAAGCTTCACAATCTTCTTCTTCATAAGAATGTAATGATTCAACTGGCCTTGACAACACATCGCTGAAATATTTTAACTCTGGTAGTTCATTCCATCGTTCACCATAATGAGTAGTGAGTAGATTTTTAACGTCTCCTAGTTTCGCGTCTTTAACTTTGACGTACAGAGGTACAGGGTCTGGGTTAATCTGACTAGCAGATTTTCCTTTCTTGCAAATGTTCTTAAAATCTCCCAGACGGTTGTGGTAACTTTCTTCGGCACGCACCACGACGTTTGTCTTTTGTTTGTTTTTTTTAATAAAAAATCTCTTACATTTTTTAATTGAGAAGTGCTTTTTTCAGTTGCTTCTTTCCATTGCATAGCTTGCACGTCAGTACCTAAATGGAGCACAGTAGCCTGTTCTTTAAAAAAGTTTTCATAACCATCTGGTCCAGGTATTGATTCCACTTTTTTAATTTTCTTTTCGATTTGTGCAAAGACTCTGTCTGGGGGCAGAAAAGAATGGCCTACGATAGGGAAAACAATCTCGATCATTTTAATCCTATCCGGAGCATGATCCATAAGGTACTTAGAGGCCATACCAAGTACAGAAGAATTTTTATTCTGGCCACTGCAGCCATCTGCGACTAAGCGTATCGAAGTCACTTTTTCATGTTTCTCGACAACAGTACACAGGCAGTGAAACACGGCACTGGCAATTTCTTTTGATGCTTTTGGCAATAAGTCCTCGGTCCAAGTGTATGCAAACACATTCTCGCTATTTAGTTGGGACTTTGAGTGACCAACAACGATAGTAAAGTTATAAATGTAGAGTTGACGCGAGTAATAAGTAATTTGATCTGGCACTTTCGGCATAGGTTGATTTTTTTGGCAGTCGAAACTAAGAATCGGCAAACTTTCATCATTTTCTTTTAATAAGTTGTAAAATGCTTTGGCTCTTAAACTGTGTACTCTTTTTTTAATCATAAAATCCTTCTTTTTATTACTGTCTTTCTCATATTTGATCTGTTCTTGTAATTGCAGGCATGTAGAACAAACGTCAGTCCGTGGGCTTCCGAAACCAATATTAAATGTAGAATTAAAAAATTCTTCGAAAGTAAGATGCTTTAACAGTCTGAAATTGTGCCTCTGCTTGCTCTTTATACATTTTCTATAGTTTATTAATGTTCAAATCAGATGAAAGATACTGTCTGCATTTGATACTTCCTCGACAGTAGTGGATCTCGAGTGGTTTAAAACGCTTAATGAATTTTTGTATGGACTTTTTCTGACCGGCATATTTATGTTCTTTGTGATTGCCTCCCTAGCTGAGACTCACTAGCTGAAGCTCCACCACTTTTAAAATTACGAGCAATCACACCATTCACTCGTCCTTTTTTAATTCCTAAAATTTCAAGAAATGTTTTTCTGCACACGGGAATCAAGTTATTTCTTCTTCGGCAATAATATACTATTTGCATTCCTTTAATTTTTCTTGTGCCTGTCTTAGGCCGATGGCGACTTACAGTTAGCCTTAGAATGTTGCAAAATCAAGTTGTCTTGGTCAATTTTAGATGGTGATTTGTAAAATGCTGCATGAAATTTTACAATGTCAACTTTTCTTAGCGATGTGCATCTTTATGATTTTGAGTAATGTTCACATGGGACTTTAATCTTTGGAGGAGCTTTTGGTGAATATCTAAAACAAAAATGATAAATGAAGCAAGCAAAGCATTTAACATTAGTAAAATACACTACATTTTACACACCTATCGTATAAAAAGTATACACACACGCATGCATAGGCACACACACCTCAGACTGTGCCTCAGACTTATACATACATAGGTGCACAACACACTTTATGAATCAAATTAAAAAAAAAGTGGTTGTCTGTAAAGTCGGTTTACGGACGATAATTTTACGTGATAACGTCCACTGTCACTGTCCCACTGTCCACTGGCCCACTGTTCCACTGTCAAAGCACCATCACACTCATAGCCTAATAACAATAGGGAAATTATGTATCGTGTCGTGTGCCATGGACAAACACAAACACGTCCACAAAGACAACCAGACTCGATAATTTAAATACATTTTTAAAATTGTCCAGTAGTAAGTAGCTTAGGTTGTTAGTAATTTTATTTTAATACGTAGGAGCAATTTAGCCATCCATGATAATAATAACAAAAATTAGACTTGATCAAATGCGAACTTAATGCAAAATATTGTTTAGCACCCCTGCCTGTCAAATGTTCGTCAGTATAGGGTTACCATATCTCAGGATTTGTCCTGAGATTTCAGGATTATTCGACTCTTCTTAGGATTCCGGCCGGATTTAGCAAATCTAGTGATAGCTCAGGATTTTTAATAAAAAACAGGTTACATTTTAAAGATCTCTCTTATTAAACTACTAAAAATAATCTTCTTTTGGTAACAATTGCAGTTAAAATCAATACTTATGTATTAATTTAAAACAAACTTAAAATAATCTTCTTTTGGTAACAATTGCAGTTAAAATCAATACTTATTTATCGAAGTAAAACGAACTAAAAACAATCTTCTTTTGGTAACAATTGCAGCTGCAGTTAAAATCAATCCTTATTTATCAAAGGAAAACAAACTAAAAATAATCATCTTCAATAATCATCTTTAAAAATAATGTTACCAACATTTGCAGGTAAAATCAATACTTATTTATCCAAATAGGTACTTAATTAATTTTGTCGTATTTAATATTTGAAGAAACCTTTTTAAGTAAATTCTTTTCTTTGATTATTGATTTATAAAATGCCTCACAAGTTAAACTCTTCAAGTTATATTGAACTAAAAGTAGAGCTCGAACTGAAGACACGTTTAGTCGGTTTCTTTCTTTCGACCATTGAGCTCCCACGATAGAAAAAACTCTTTCTACGTTTGCATTTTGAGCTGTTACTGCAAATATATATTGACAAATACGCAGTATCTCTGGCAATCGTGAAATACCTATTGTCTTGAAAATGTTTGCCCACAACGCATGAAGCATTACGTCAAAAAATGCTTCTTCCTGTTTTGTCAAAAAACTATTCAGAGATGCAATTTCATCGAATAACTTCACATCATCTATGTGTATTCCTTTTCCATTTAGATAATGAATTGATAAAGCAATCTGATCAAAGTCGATCATTTGGCCCTTTTTCAGCATCAACCAATTAAAGACTTTGAAATCATCTAAAGGCGTCATCCACTTGATCAGATATTCTACGCAAGTCTTATACATATTTTTAAGGTCGTGCTTGAAAACTTCTTGGTTTTCCGCAGTGCACTTAGCCAGCAACTCTCGCACTTTAAGTGGCATGAAGTTTGCGTTCGCTCGTGCAACTAAAATTTCATGTGTGGATTCGAGGATTCTTTTAATATCTAAAACAGAATTGTTTTCTTTTTCGATGTCTTCAATTTTCGTCTGAAATATTGACATTAATGAGTGAGCAAGAAATAAATAAACTTCGCTGAGTTCATTTTCAAAAAAGTTCTTCAAAGTAATTGGTACACCAGGAGTAGATAAAAAGTACTGCTTCAACGGTTCATACATCTTCAATATTCTTTCGATCGCTGGAAACAGACTAAGCCATCGGGTTTTGCTATGAAACAATAGTTTCTGATAATTGACGGCTATATATTCGCTGATATCCTTCAACGCCTCCGTGTACGCACGGAGGCGTTGAAGGATATCAGCGGTGTATACGGAAAAATAATTAAACAGCTTCATTACTACAGATTCTATATCAATATGCAGATTATCAGTGCCATGTTGAATACAATTGTGTAGTATGTGCGCTGGGCACCCAACTCCTACGATATCTTTGTCCAGAAAGTTTTTTAAATTAGTCCAAACATTTTGTCCCGGTTGCCGATTTACTCCGCCAAAATTAACATTAGCGTTGTCTGCTGTAAATGATACACATTTCATCAACAAGTCGTACTTTTGCAAGCTTGTTTTAATTATCTCTGTTATAGTGTCAGCATTTTCATTGGGTGTGCTCAGCACATCCAGCAGTTTTGTTTTAATTCCTTCTTGCCAGTCGAAGAATTGTATCATAATTGGAAATATTTTTTCAGCACCGTGATTACTTGCATCTGTGGAAACGCCCAAGAAGTTGACATTTTGTAATGAGACTTGTACCTGTTCAATTACCCACGGAGATATCACGCCCGTTACAATGACCTCAGTCTTCGTTCGTGCACAAGAAATACTCTTCGCAGTGTTGGAATCAGCAAATATAGCCTTAACCAGTTGGCTGGTGCAATCCATAGATTTAAATGACTGGTGATGTTTCACTGTGTGGAAAGCTAAAGTGGCTTCAGCGGCGGATATTTGGTCTGTCAGTCCAGAACTTTGTGGTTGAAATAAAGAGTCAATTTTGGTGTTACTTGAAACAGTCAGACTATTTTTTTTTATGTTTTTCCGTTAGGATATGTTTTTCAATATCAGCAGCTCCCTTGAACTTAATTGAAAAATGATTGTTACATATTGAACAAAACACTTCGGTAGGTTCTCTTCCATCTTTCATAATCGGAAATTTTTGTTTTAAAGTATCTGTGAATGTACACACGTATCGTGGTCGTTTGGTACTTGAAGACATTTTAAACTCGTATCAACAGATAAATCCAACAGATGGAGCGTAGTCCAACCCTCGCAATGGCGCAAGACGAACTGACTGAGTGAGCGAGCGAGCGGCAACCGCGCTGCGGGGCGACGGGCGCATCCCTCCTCCCTCCGCCCCGCTGTTTTGAGTGCGATGTACATACAAGCTTGTAACGCGTGCGCAAGATCCGCAGTGTATACAACGATAATAATACGTTTTTGAGAGAAAATTCTCATCTGTAGAAAATCTCAGGACTTTTCCATGGAAATCAGGCCTTTTCTCCGGACTTTTGATTTTTTCATCTGGTAACCCTACGTCAGTAGGACTCGAGTTGATGCAACAAACTTACCTAGAAACTTTTTGTTCATTACGCTTCCACTTAGTTTTTTGTGTCAGCCGTTTCCTAGACATTTCTGGAGCAGTTTCTTTTATTTCTTCAGTTGATTCATCCATTTTTTCTATTTATTTTTATGTAAAAACGCTAGGAATTCGATCACGACGCAAATCAAGCACTTCGACGTAAAAACAAAATGGCTGACACGCCGTACTAAATCCTTGAATCTGATTGGCTGTTATGGATTTGGCTCATTTTGTTTTGAAATAGTACTCGATTTGTCTACTTTTGATCCCAGAGTCACGATTTGCAATGAAATTTCATATAACAAACATGGATTTGGCCAATTTTGAATGACACAGAACTACAAAATGGAACGTTCTTAATTTAGCTGCATATTCAGTTTAAAAAGTAAGTTTTTTTGGATTTGGCCGATTTTGATACCAAACCTCTCAATTGTGCATCAGTTGTAACTTATCATCGCCAACAGCATTTTGATACGACAAACAAATTGAACACTGATCCTTCTTGGGCTTGTGAAATGCAATGTTAAACTCGTTTCGAAAAATGTGTTCATAGGTTCCTTGCTTGATAATAGATTTATTATTCTGATGGCACCATTCTTTGTACTGTCGGTACATCATAGTCAAGTTTAAGTCACCATCCAGATAATCTTTTGTAGAACTTGCCCGACAGTAATGCGACTCTTTTCTCGGATAAGAATTTATATGTTCCCTTGCACCATCTTTGTCAGCCTGTGCTAAACGTCTACCTATATTACCATGACGTCCTCTAAGATCTTCAGATATAACGCCCGTTGCTTCTGCTTTCTTTTTATTCACTGTAGATAAAAAAGAATGTCCTATGTCCAACGTTGACGTGAAGAATCGTTTGCATACTCGAATTTTCTCGGAATTAATTGTAAAATTGTATGACACATTCAGGGATCGCTTACTATCTTCTTTGTGTAGTGAATACTTTGGCTTAACAACTCCCAAACAATTAGCAACAAAGTAGCGCTGTCTTTCGAGATCACCAATGCCCCAGAAATCGTTGAAAATGTTTAATCTTTTTTCTTCATTAATTTTTTCAGTACATTTCAATCTACAATTAGTTGAACATGGAGTTTTTAGCTTTTTAGCGGGTATTGTACGTCCTTTAAGGGTTTGATATGACTTTCCTGTGTTCTTCAAACTTTTTTTCACATTTTTTTGCCATTTTTCTGGCTGTCTCTTCCTCTTTCTTGATCTTTTATTAATGGTATTCAAATCAGGTTGATCTTGCTCTTGATCCAATTCACCACCTATTAAACATAAAGAAACAATTAAAACAATTTTTAGATTATAGTACCTACTTTCATAAAAAAAATGAAAAGGAGAAGTTTTTAAATAATAAATCACTGTGTTAGTACCCAAATCTTCGCAATCCGTTAAATCTAAATCATGGGGGCCTACGTTATCCAAGTTATTGTTTTTTTCCACTTCCACCACAGGTTGATCTAGCTCTTGATCCAATTCACCACCTATAAAACATAAACAAACAATCAAAACAAACTTACAAATCGTACTTGCATAAAAAATATGTAAAGGAGTAGTTTTTAATTAATAAATCACTATGTTAGTACCCGAATCTTCGCAATCCGTTAAATCTGAATCATATGGGCCTACGTTATTCAAGTTATTGTTTCTTTCCACTTCCACGACAGATTGATCTGGTTCTTGAACCAACTCATCATCTGCAAGACATAAAGAAACAATTAAAACAGACGCACCTACTACTCGTACTTACGTTCTTCAAAAATATATAAAGGAGTAATAATGAATCACAATGCCTACCTAAACCTAGCATAGGCTCACCATGCTCCCGAAATAGAGTGGATGTCGTTTTTAAACGTTTATTTTCATTTGTAATCTCTTCCGGCTCTATAGATTTTTTTTCTATTAGTTTATAAATAGTAGTATCATTATTTTGTGGACCTATGTAAGGTAAGTTTAAGTTATTTTCTTCATCCATTACAATTGACTGCAACAGCTGATCCGATTCGACACCTATAAACAAATAAGTTTTCTATAATACCTATTTTTTAAATCAAACATTACAAGTAAACTAGCATTAAATTTTATGGGTGCACGATCAAATTCAAACCCGCGACTTAGGAATCGGAAGGCGGGGCAAGCTACCACTCGACCAACTGTGCTCGAAATACCTATACCTATGTAGATTCGACTCACTAACTAACTAACAGGTAAAGATTGTAAACACCACTTAATGAAGTACTTACTGCAAACATACCTATGTAGATATGTTTGCTAACAAGCACCTAAACTTTCGATTTTATAATATACGTACCTATTAGTGGGATGGTATAGTTCTTATTTCACAAATGTAGGAGTTTTTGAAGTGTGCGAAACGCTAGCGATGACTTTAAAGTCACATAAGTTATTATCATAAGTAGTTTATTTAAGTCTCTACGATACTGTAAAACAGGCCTACAGGTAGCTAGTTACAAATGAAGTATTTATCTAGCTAATTAGGTACATACGAAGGTACCTAGGTACTTACAAAGGATGTGTTGCCCACTCATTTTCTCAACCGGTTTGGTCTGATGATCTTCTTGCTCTTCGACAACATTAAGCGCAGAACTTTCTTTACGAACAGCATTTAATTTTGTCTCTGGAATGAAAGGAAATTCCACCACACAACCACCACCTAGTATGAAAAAAAGAAAAGCAAAATACCTTTAAGCTACCGCAAGCTGTACACACAAAAGTATCTAGTTAATTTAGGATTTAGTAGGTTACCTAGTATTTGTAGGCAAGAAATAACCTACTACTTTGTTTAACTTGAGCAAAAAGAGAGCCATACTAGTATTATAAGCTATCTGAAACTGCTTTTTTAGTCACCATTTCACTTTTAGTTAAATTATTTTAAAACATTCACACAAAAACGAAAAGTGAGGTTATGTTATGAAAAATAGTATTTGTATAAAACTTACCGTTAAACTCATCATGATCACTCTCTGAACTCCTTGTCATTGCTAATTTAAGCAATCTTTTTTTTCTTTCTAGCTCTGGAACTAGAGGTGATATATACTAGGTAAAATGCGTACTGAGTCTTAGAAGTACCTACGCGTCCGTCTAAATACTTATTCCAAAAACTAGGTCCACGAGTATTTAGGCGTCTCAAGTTTATGAACGTTTCATAACTAGCGAGTCTTCGCAAGTAATGGAGTATTTTCGTTTTATGGATTATAAACGTCTATCAGACTTAATCAGACTATGTGTACATAGGGGTATTCATTCATAGCTATTCTTCATTTTAAAATATTTTAAATTAAGTAAATCTTATTGAAAACTTCCCTTCATACTTTATACAGGCTTAGGACTGTCAGCTTATTTTATAACATAATATGGTATTAATGGAAAAATAATTATTGGTACGTATCAAATACTTCAAATAGGTACGTACCAACAATTTTTGTCAGAAAAGCTGGCGTATTTAGAAGGTTTCAATAATTGATTTTATTTACAAAATCAAATTTACTGTACTATTATACCTAGGTACTTAATATTTACATCACTAAGTTTTTTTTAATTTCTTTTTGTTTTTTTTTTGTTTTTTTTTATCTTTTTTTTTTACATTGTTTACATTAATTTTTATTCTTTTTATCTAAATTATTTTTTTGTTTTCTTTTATAAACAGCATCTGTTGTACTTTTCTAACACCTAAACGTGTTCTTCGCTCGGACAGAATATTTCCTGCTACAGAAAAAAGTCGCTCGCAGGGCACACTGGTAGCTAGTGCATTTTGTTTAAGCCGAGCCAATATTGCTAAGTGGGGATATGAATTTTTGTTTAATGCCCACCACTGCAATGGAGACTCATTGATGTTGACGACTTTGTCATCCAAATACCGCTGTACTTCTACAACAGCCCTGGAGTAAGCAGTGCCAGCCGGCCGAATGTTTTGCATTTTTTTGTGGTAATGCTTCCAGATGTCACCTCTTTCGTAATTTCCTTCATTTGTTGGTTGATCAATTTGATTGTCTCTTCCAGTAGTAGCTTCAGCTTCTCTTATGAGGTTGGTCACTAATCCTATCACATGTTTTTTTGTATTATCTGCCGTTGCCTCGTTTTCGAAGTAAAGCTTATATCTAGGGTCGAGAAACATGCATACTGTGTATGTCCGGCTATTTTCTAATGACGAAAATCTTGACACCAGTTCGCCAAAAAGATCTGTTCTCACTTTTTCAACTTCATCAGGAAGGGGCTCGGCATCATTTAATATTAGTTCCACTAACGAAGATTTTAAAGCGGTGGTTATGGGAATCACAGCGCTGCCCGTTACATACTTTTGCCCACTCATTTCTTTTGTAACTTGTTCGCAAGGTCTCAATACTAAAAGTAACTTTTCAATAACAACCCATTCGTGTGGCGTTAATAAACTCAAACCTGGATTAAGATTCGACAAGGAACTATTTATTTCTTCTTTGATTTCAATGAACCTTTCCAACATATAATATGTCGAGTTCCAGCGAGTTGATACGTCTTGTAGCGGTCTTTTCACATCTTTACCAGCTTGTTGCTGATACTTTTTTAACTTATCCCAGCCTATAGTGCTTTTTTTAAAGTAAGAAACTATAGCTTTTACTTTGCAGGTTATATTGCTAATGTCTTCATTATTTAATGCCTTTTGTACAGCCAGATTTAAAGTATGCGCGTAGCAACTAAAATGGCGCCATCCTAAACATTTTTCTATTGCATACTTGATATTGGAACCATTGTCTGAAATAACGATTAATATTTTTTCTTCAATGTTCCATTCTTGAACAATTCGTCGAAGTTCTTGGGCTAAAACTGTACCGGTATGCGAACCACCGTCCAACGCACAGCATTCTAAGAGGAGTGATTGTAAGACCATGTTCTTATCTATAAAGTGACCTGTTACGGCCATGTACCAGTCATTTACACGAGATGTCCACATATCTGTTGTGAGACATATCGATTCTACTTCAGTATCAATTATTTTCTTGATTTCTGATTTCGTTTCTTCATATAAGGAAGGCATCATATTATTTGCAAAATATTTGCGAGAAGGAATCACATAATTTGGAAACGCAAAGTTAATTAACTCCTTAAAACCTTTATCTTCCACTATGGAAAACGGTTGTAAATCAGATATGAATAAATTCATAATATAGCGATCAATATCTTTTTTTATTTTTGAGCAATCTCTCCGCAAATATGAGGTAATATTTGTGGTAGTTCGTATAATTCTCGATGAATTACCTAAAACGTTTGCAGAGCCGGTTTCTTGAGTAGTTGCTGAAGTTGATGGTAAAGGTTCTGGAAGTTCTGGTTGTATCTGTTCCACTTGTTCGTTTTCTCTAGGCCAGGGTTCTTCAAACTTATGGCCCCACATACCCTTGTTAAAGTTCCCAGACGATAGCGAACCCCCTAAACCCCCTCCCCCCACCCTGTAAAGAATATCTAGCTGTAGGTAGTAGAAATTACGGTTTTTTTTTTATATTCATAAAAGTTATCAAATACAGTGTCAAAAAGAAAATTAATGTGATGGGTGGGCGGCTTGTTTCTTGTCACAAATTGAGTCGACTTTAGGAGGAATTTTGGTCAACTCCGACTCGGCTCGCTTGCCAGCCATCCAGCCGCCATTACGTAAATCCTGTCGCGAACCCCCTACCGTCAAACTGCGAACCCCTAAGGATTCGCGTACCCCACTTTGAGTAACCCTGCTCTAGGCACTAAACGTATAGTACCATGTCGTCTCTTTAAATGTTTCGTCAAGTTAGAAACTGATGCCTTAAATGAAATGTTCATTTTACAAATTTTGCACTGTGCTTTATAGTCCCCTTTATCGTCAAAATGGTCCCATGCGACACTTCTCTTCGGAGCCATCGTTAATTTCAATTTAAATGAATATCAAATTATTTACAAATCACTTTTACTTTATAATACTTAACAATTATAATAATAGAATAATAATTCACTATACACCATAACACCCGTCCACGAATTAAACAAAAGTCAGTTCTTTATTATTTACAATATAAGTCACTTTTTATTCATCTAGGATTGGGTAAATATACAAAACAATAAGCAATAGGCATAGGCACCATTCCTGTGACGTTGAGCGACGTACTGATTTGAGTGATTTGAAAAAATAAACGAAAATTGTTTTGATGAAGTAAGTACGTACGTAAATGTAAACAAACAACAATGAACGCTGCTTGCCAAAGTAATAGTAACTCTAATTATATTGTCATAAGGTTTAGAATCGCAAAGGTAATAAATCGACTCACAATCTTCGAGTACCAAACCGAACGTCTCCGAGTTTCGACGAATTTTACCGAAACTGACCGCCCGAGCTTGTTGTGTGATACGTCATACGTATTAAAGTACTCTTTGGTGCGAGTGAGTCGCAAACTCCCAACTAGACACGAGTGTGGTAGTTCGCGTCAATTGTCAAACGTCGTACGCCTAAATACTCGAGACGCGTTTATGTGGTGAGCACGGAATAAGTCTTTACGCGTCCAGCCAAAAACCCATTCCAAAAACCTATTCCAGTATATACGTCTCACGTCTATCTGGAACACATTTTTACTATTTATTTTATCAAAATCTCAATCTCCGTCTGACCACTACACTGAGCGTTCAAAGCGCGACCAGGGCCGTCTTTCACCTATTAGAGGCCCTGGGCACATTAGGATAATGGGGCCCCTATGACCATAGTAATAAAGCACTCTTTTGTTAGAATAAACAAACAACGTAGATGTGCAAAGTTGTAGCTTTATTTTTATTTCTTTACAGTTACATTAGATAATTATTATAATGAATAGATAATATAATGTAATTCACACTAAATAATCAGCATCCACGATGAGTCCTTATATAAGTATCTATGCTGATTGAAGCGGTACCTTTCTAGATTTGAGTTGAGCAAAATCGTTAATCAAATCTTCAAAATCTATGTCTTTGAGCAATTCACATTCTATCAACATTAGCGACAAACTGTTTAATCTCTCTTGAAGCATAGTACTTCTTAATTCATTTTTTATTCGTTTTAATTTGGAGAAAGAGCGTTCCCCACTGCAGTTAGTTACCATCATGCTTAAAAAGATTCTCAGTGCGATTTCTACATTAGGAAAGGTGTCTTCAATTTTGTTCTCTTTCAAAAGATGATATATTTCCAGTATACTATTAGTTCCTTCATTTTCACTTTGATCAATTTTCAAGTATTCTTTTAAATGCAGACATTCCATTTCTAGCTCTTTCTCGTTAACGTCTTCATAATAGATTTCAGCAAATTCTTTGCAACTTCGTCTCAACTCTTCGCAATTCAGAGTTTTCAAGCGAAAAAATAAATCAAAACATTGACTAATGTTCTTATACGAACTTAATCGCTGTTTTAGATGAACGCCCAAGGTATCAATCATGGGAATGAAGGTTTCGACTTTGAATCTTTCTTTTCCATTCAGTTGGACTGATGGCGCAGAGCCATCAAAAAAAGTCAGGCGTGAGCTTCTACGTCTGGTTCTTTGAGATAGGTCTTTATAGTCAGATTCCGGGTTTTTCTCTTTGGCGGACGATTCGAAGTAATCAAATTTATCCCTGAGACTAATAATATAATCATCGAGTGCAGTAAACAAATTAGTAGCAACGTCCAGTGTCATTGTTTCTTTCTGAAGATAATTGCTTGTTTTATGTATTCTTTCTAATATGGAGTTCCAAATTTCTGTAAGTAAAATAAATTCTAATTTTTCCATTTTTCTGGACAGACTAAATGCTTCTTCTCTAGTTTCTTGTGCCTGTTCTGTATCTGTTGCGATGGATATCAAAGCTTCTATAATTTGTTTATGACCTTCATGCAAGGCGCTCACTGCATCAGCCCGGGCTGACCATCTTGTTTGTGAAAGGTTTTTAACAACTTTTTTTAAACCTAAGTGTTTTGTCAATATATTCCAACGGTAGGTAGAGCCCGAAAAAAAGTTATACACTTTCTGAATAATTTCAAAGAACTGTGTCACCTCTGATACACACCCAGCGGCATGAACACCTACCAAGTTTAGTGAATGTCCCGCACATGGTACAAAGGCGGCAAATTCGCATTTCTCCTTGATTCTTGCTTGTAAACCAGAATATTTTCCCGACATATTTGAAGCATTGTCGTAGCTTTGTCCCCTACAATCTTTAATGGAAATATCATGACTCTCTAAAAAAATCAAAACTGTTTCAGCTAAATATTCAGATTTATGCTCTTTAATAGGTATAAATTTCAGAAACCTTTCAACAGGATCACGGCCTTTTACGTATCTAATTATAAAAGTTAGCTGGTCAACATGTGACAAATCGGGTGTACTGTCGACACTAATGGAAAAATATTTTGCTAATTGAACTTCATTTATAATTTTTTTTAGGACCTGTTTTCCCATTACATCAATAAACTCATTACAAATATTCGCAGATAAATATGAAGTGTTGCCTTTTCCGGGATTCCCCATTTTTTTTAAATGGTCTGCAAGAAATGGATCAAATTCACTCAGTAACTCCACACATCCCAAATAATTTCCATTGTTGGGAGATCCTAGGATCTCATTGTCACCACGAAACGGAAGCCCTCTCGAAGCCAAAAATTTTACAACAGATACAATTCTTCTAAGAACATTTCTCCAGTAATCCACTTCTTTTTGATAATGAAATAATAAATCTGTATCTACTCTACCAACAGCTTTACTTCGTGCCAGATATGTCATCATGCATTGTCTATGTGTTGGGCTATTTTCATGTGATAAAATTATTTGATGAATGTGCTTCCAGTCATTACATCCACTCGGAGAGCATAGATTTAAATCAGAAGAATTAAATAAGCAGCATGAAAAACAAAATACTGATTTTTTGGAAGGCGAATACAACAACCATTTTCTATCGACGTTTTCATTGTTCTGTAATTTGCGAATAAATAATTCTTTGTTAAAATATCTAGTTACTGATCTATTGCCATCTTTGTAGTTTCTGGACGCCACAGAGAAATCAGAATCTTTATTTTGATAATAAACAGGTCCCTTACGAATCAAAATTTCACGTTCTTGTTCTGTAAGATTTTCATGAAAATAATCGGCGGGGTCGTGTGATACTTTTTCAGGGTTGGAAAACTGTTTTTGCTCAACTGGCACAATTGACAGTGTAGGTAAAGTCGTCGAAGTTGTTGCACTTTCGTCATTGGCACGGTCGCTTTGTAATTCAATCTCTTCTTCAAAATTGGCAGGAACTGGTGTAGAATATGACGATTTAGAAAATCCCGCTATTTCTGGTTGACACGTTCGATTGCTACTTACAGAACTTTCTCCAGTAGAAAAATATGACGTTAATTTTGGTAACTTTTCAATTACTTTCTTCTGGTGTGAAGCTTTTTCCTTTTGTCCGATCCACTAGGATATGATCGTTTCGACATTTTATGTTATAAATTAGTGTTTATATTTACATAGAAAATAATCACTAAAACAAAACAGGCAAACCACAACTTAATAGAGCGAGTATAGTATAATAGTAATAATAGTCAGACAGAAACAACAAACAAATGAAATGACATGTCATAACACTACAGTTCGATTCTATGCAGGGGAATTCCCGATCGCTGAGTCGGGCAGTGTTGCCAATACTCCGGATTTTTTTCAATCGCTATTATTGCCACTTCGTAGGAAATTATACATAGTCGGTCACCCGGCAGTCGGCGCTCGCCGCTCGGGCTTTCATCAGGGTGGATGACTGCATGTTGAGCGCACGAGGCATCTACGACATAAGTATACCTACATACTACATGCCGTTCACATCGACTGTTTTGCAAAGAAAGACGACCACGACAGTTAGTGACCTATCAATGTATTTTTTTCTTTGCTCATTTATTTTGATAGTGATAACAAATAATTATAGATCTTGCAATTCTACAAATTGACCATAGTCGGTAAGCATTTGTTAAGACTGATTTTCAGGCGAGAGTAGAGTAGCTATCGGTTTTCGTTTGGTAATGGAGTAGGAACCGTAGTACGTAGTACTTACATATAATAGTGATCTGTGGTAGGGACTAGACTAGGGGGCCCCAATCCATCGCGGGGCCCTGGGCACGTGCCCAGTGTGCCCAGTGGGAAAGAGGGGCCTGAGCGCGACTGGCACAAACACGAATAAACAATAATCAAGTGAAGAATTTCAGAGCCATACTGGAACATTTCGAAATATTCGATTAATGAATTATGGCTGCACTTTAAAATTTAGGCTGCCAGCGGGATATTTCTAAATAAACTGATACTGAAAACGAAGAGATAACTAAAATCTATATTTCTATAACGGAATATATAGTTTTCTGTCAAAGAGAAATGACATTTGAGTTGTACCGTTAGTGATTTGGATAAAATATTCAATTCCCTACCATTCTACATACTCATCTCAAAACACGTGATTTTGGAAATGTTCCGGTAATGAATCCGACCGACGATATATGCATAACCTGAATTTACTGCATTAAATGAATTGCCACACGAAACAAATGAGGCAAATGAAGGTAGTGCAGACAACAGGCATGTGCATATGTATGTGGGTTCATACCCAAAAAGTTTCCAAAGTGCTGTGCTTCCCTAATTAATAATAGAAAAACCTTGAAGAAAATGGGCACACAACTTCTATTGAAAAAAATATAATAGATAAAATTAAAACAACAATAAATTTTGATTTCCTCAATCCATGTATGGATCTAAAATTTGAAAATATAAATAATATCGCGCAAACCGTATTTTTATTACGAGGGGTATAAAAGCAAAAAACGCCTCTGTCCAAGTTGTTTGGTATGGAGAAAAACACACTTTTACATTTAGGTATTATGGACGCCATATTTTTTCTAAAACTTGTATTGAAAACGTTCATTGTATCTTTGCAGTGAAAAAGAAAAAAAGAATTGATAATTAAAGTCTTAAAGCACCTATATATTTATCAAAGTTTGTCGGACAATGGCGCATTTGCTTCTCAACGTTGGATAGTGTCGTATTTGCAACTCAACGGCAAGGACTATGTGAGGGGTATAAAAGCAAATCCGCCATTGTCCATAAATTGTATCTAGGTCATTCAAAGAAACTTTAGCGAAGCAATATTATATTCGATTTTCTATTTTAATGCCTGGGAAGATATTTTAAATTGAAATCAATATTCATTCTATTGAAAACTAATATAAATTTGATAAAAACACAATAAAACAGACATGACAGTGGTGACTTTGCATCTCACATTGGACAGTGGTGAATCTGCGTCTATCCGACATTGGACAGTGGTGAATCTGCGTCTAATCAAATCAAATCAAAATTGTTTATTTGTCAGAATATGGTACAAATAGATGTTACAATTTTGGTTCCAGCATATCCTACCATACTATGGCGTACAAATATTTCTATATCTATTAGGTATATGGATTTATTAATGATATAAATATTTATTGTATTAAGATAGAAATTGTATTGAATTAATAATTACATCATGTCATTAATAATGAATAATTATGTCACTGTTGGATATTGTAGAATAAAGCCTATTTTTATGTCACTAACGACTTGTCCTCTAAATATTCTTTAACACTGTAATAATTTTTCTCCAATAACAGTCTAAATAACACCCTTTTGAACAGCGACAATGGCAAGTCTTGAATGTTATTTGGTAAATGGTTATATATAATAATTGCCATGCAATAAACATTTCTTTTAACTAACATTAATTTTATTTGGGGTAATTTCAATTTGTCTTTGTGTCGTACTCTACTATTTATTTTGTAACAACTTTTTTCAAAAAATGATATTTTTTTTTACAAACATGCATGTTTCGAGTATATACAGACATGGTAAAGACAGTATTTTATGTTTTTGGAATAGCGGTTTACAGCTATCTAAAAAGTGAGCTCCACACATTGCCCGAATACATTTTTTTTTGTCCTTTAAAAACTCTTTCCACGTATAGAACTTTTGTTGGGACGTGATTTAGGTTCTATGAAATTAAATGTTCATTTAGTGGTACACATGAGTTTAATAAAATGATATTAAAATTAACACGGTACAGTAACTGATTGTATGACAATTATGAAATGACGCGAATGACGCGGTAGGTAACGACAGTGTTGCGTGTTGTCGTGACGTCGACTGACGACTGTTGACTGTCTACTGTTGACTGTCTCGTGAACTTCGCAGACATGCGAAGTTATAGGCACTTAAGCTCATGTGTGTGCATGTGTGGTTCCATACCACTACATGTCCTCCCCCCTTTGATGAAGACAATTTATTAAAAGGGTAAACAAAAATAATTGTCAAAAAACATGAGCAAAGTGTAGGTAAAACATTGCAAATACCTATAAAATGGTTTAGTGTAAAAGTTTATACCTAACTTAAATGAAACAATAAGACACTATGCTAACATGAGGCATTTAGAATGTATATAAAAACAAAACTACACAAGTGGATGCTTAAACTAGAGAAAGACATTTAGTAAAAAAATTAAAATACATTGGTCATAAATTGACAACAACTTAATACAAAAAGGTTTTTAACTTAACTAAGTGGTAACGATAACATAAAAATAATGACGTTATAAGTTGACATAATTACTGTGAGAACGCCACAGAATTGTTTGTTTTGTTGGTCTATTTTAAAAATACAGAACACTTCACCGCACTTCAAATTTCACATTGATATTTTTATTGCTTTGGGACTGGCGACAAAAAATGTTTTAAATGGCAAATCTCACGGTCTTTTTCACGATGCGACCTGATCTAGTCGTGACAGATGGCTCAGATTTGTCAAGTGGTGTCGATTGGGCTCCACTTCCAACCGGTGTGTTTGCTTTTGTTTCTGGTGAAACGAAAACTTCATGCGGTGGCGACTCAAGTGCAGGGCCATTAGTTATAACATAAGCAGGTTTGAGACGATCGAGAGAAATAGTAACTTTTCGAGAACCTACTTGAATGTCGTAATGTTTATTGCCTCGTTCGAGGATTTTATAAGGGCCGTCGTATAGTGGTGTTAACGAACGTTTAACTTCGTTTTTAATGAACACGTAGTCTGATTTTTCGAACTCTCCTAGAGGTGTAATTGTATGCCTTTGTACTTTACATTTCTGACATTGAATGCGACTTCTTACAAAGCTTGCAACGTCAGTATTCATGTTGGGCCAAAAATAGCGCTGCGCGATAAGGCGACGCGTAGCGGCTACCCCAGGGTGGTTAAGAGTGTGGACACTTGAAATCGCTTTTTCTCGAAACTCCGACGGTAAATAAAGTCGCGCTGATGACGTTGATGTTTCGAACGTAAGCTCTTGATTTGCGTATGGCATGCGGAACAATTTGAATTCCAAGTTAGGTTTTTGTTTTAGCATTATTAATTGCGTATCTTTGACTTGGCTTTTGTATAATTGCTCATAATCGAAAATATCGTGCACATATATCTCTTCTATTCTTGAAAGAGCATCGGCGGCGTTATTGAGCTCGCCCTTAACTCAATTTTGTTGCAAAATTGAGAAATAAAATCTAATTGACGAAGGCGTCTTGGAGGATCTGCTTTCGAGTTCTCGCATTTTACGAAAAAGTTGAGTGAGTCGTTGATCCCCTAGCTCGACTTTCGTAAGTAACGTATGTAGTTGCTTGGACTCAGACTCTTCATATGCCGAAATTAATCTGTCTTTTACTGTTTGATATTTACCGTTCGCGGGCGGGTTCTCGAGAATGTCACTAATTTGACCCAATTCGTCTCGACCTAACTTAGCTATAACTAGTTGGTATTTGTGTAAGTCACCTGCTTTTTGTGCACCGATTATGGCCTCGAACTGGTGGAACCATAGTCGTGGACGCGCTGCCCAGAAGTCGGCGATGCGGGAGTTGATGGTGATCGTCCCCGTCTCTGGCGGCTGGTGCTGGTCTATGGTATAACACGGACCAGCTTGCTGAGGTGCGTAGACGCTGCCAGGTGCGGCGCCAGCCATGGTGGCTGTGTGCTCAGGATCGACAGTAATTTTGTAGTCAGCGGCAGCAGCAGATGTAGGGTTGGACATTTCGAAAGTTCGTAAAACAGTTCACAGTAACAACACTAAAGATGGTCTGAGTCTGTATTAAACGCAATTGCACTCGCGGGTGCAGAACCGTATTTTTAAAATCACGTCAGGGTCACCAATATAGAACTTTTGTTGGGACGTGATTTAGGTTCTATGAAATTAAATGTTCATTTAGTGGTACACATGAGTTTAATAAAATGATATTAAAATTAACACGGTACAATAACTGATTGTATGACAATTATGAAATGACGCGAATGACGCGGTAGGTAACGACCTCAGACAAAGTATCCTGTAGACGGAGCTATAGCTTGTTGCCACTCTTGTATCCGTGTGTCAAACGAAGTATTGTTTTCTCTGTCTATTTCACGGAGTTTAGGAATGAGTAAAAGGTATAGCTCATGTAAGTCAGGCAACGTCGCACTGTCTGTGTAACTCGTGTCAACAAGTGACCGACTTAGTCGGTCAAAACATTGCGGCTTGGTGCAGTATAAATGCAAAATATTAAATATTATCAGTGGTTTGGCTACGACTAAGTTTAAAAAGTGAAAATATGTCGTGTGCTGCTGTGTATTGTTCATCGAGAACAACGAAAGGAGGCGTAAAAGACCCAGAATTATCATTTCACACGTAAGTCATTGACATCAATTTTATCGTTAATTACAGAGGTTTATGGTTGAAAAATCGATAAACATTAAAGATTTACTTATCATGACTAAGATTGTCTTATATCATATTGTTAAAAAGCCAAGTTTCGTAGTCTAAATTAATGTTTAACCTAGGCATTGTTTTAGGCGTGAACTGCAGTGATGTGTACATTATTATCGATAAAATCTATCGACGGTTATTGTTGATACCTATGGTTATTATAGTAAGTAATATATATATTTTTTTTGTTACTTTTGTAGATTTCCAAAATATCTTGAATTAAGAAATGAATGGATTAAAGCTGTAAGACGTCAGAACTGGGAACCAACCAAATATTCAAGGCTTTGCTCCAAACACTTTGAGCAATCCTGCTTTATAACAGGCTTGTCCATAAAAAAACTAAAGCCTGGTGCGGTGCCAACTATATTCGAAGGATTTCCAGAATATTATCAGGTAATGTTATAAAATACTAACAAGTTTTTGTTTAACTTTCAACTCTCAGTGCGATGTTTTGCTTCATAAATCTATAGCGGTAATAATTAAGTTAATATTTTTTATTTGATAATTTATTTCTGATACGCATAATTATGGTCACCAAAAGTCAGAGGTGGCCTTGGATTCGAACTCAAGGCCACTAATTTGGCCATCCACCAATTAGGTTATACTGACATAAAACATAATTTTGCATTCTCGTAAAAGTCTGTTTAATAGATTTTATTAAAAATGGTATGTTTAAATGTACCTAGGTACTTTATTTATTTTATTTGGTTTAGGTAGCAAAGAAGAGAAAAACAGGGCCAATGCATGAAATGCAGATCACACCTAGAAGACGAAGGAGAATGCAAGAGACTGGTGTCGTACCAGACGATATTCCTACAACACCCAGGCGAGCAGTGAAAATTATGACATCTCTGTCAAAATCTCGACTGGTGGCTTTGAAACGTCTTAGGGAAATTAAAAGACTAAGAGAAGCTAAACGCAGACTTATAAAAAGAAATGCGACTTTGTTAAATGTTATTAAAGATTTAAAGAACCAATCTTTATTAGATTCTGAATCATTGGATATTTTGTCTGGTATTGGTCGTAAAAATAAAGATTTGTTAGTTAGGTTAACGCTGAAAAATAACAAAGAACCTTTGCCGAAAAAGTATTCACCAGAACTACGGAAATTCGCTCTCACTCTTCACTTTCTTTCCCCACGGGCATACAGGTACGTACGTGATCATTTTGACTCTTGCTTACCCCATCCAAAAACAATCAGTAACTGGTACCAGGGTGTTGATTGTGAACCAGGGTTCACAAAAGAGTCTTTTGAGACTCTTAAAATAAAGGCTCAAAAACAAAACATAATTGGGGCGTTGTCAATGGATGAAATGGCCATAAGAAAATGTATTCAGTGGGACGGATATCGTTCTCATGGTTATGTTAATGTTGGTAATCATGTTGACGATGATAGCGTTCCAGTGGCCACAGAAGCCTTTACATTCATGTTGACCTGTGTAAATGGATCTTTCAAAATACCGTTAGGATACTTTTTAATTAATGGATTATCAGGGTTACAAAAAGCGGAACTAGTGCGTACTTGTCTTAATTTATTGGCTGAATGTGGTGTCACAATAATAACGTTAACTTTTGATGGTGCTCCGAATAATATTGCTATGGCTAAGCATCTAGGCTGTGTTCTAGATTGTGATAATCTTAACACACAATTTAATCATAACGGCATGAAAATTTATATTCTACTCGATCCATGTCATTGCCTAAAATTGGTTCGTAATACGTTTGGAGATAAGAAAATATTGTATAATCAAAATAGCAAAGAAATATCATTTAAATACTTAAAGCAACTACACAAACTTCAAACTGAAGAACAACTTCATTTAGCTAATAAGTTACGGCAAGCGCACATACACTATTTCAAACAGAAAATGAAGGTAAAATTAGCTGCCCAATTGTTCAGTCAGTCAGTGTGTGATTCTTTAATGTTTTGTCGCAATAATATTAAGTTAGAAGAATTCGAAAATTGCGAAGCAACTTGCGAGTTTATTAATATGTTTAATAAATTATTTGATTTATTGAACTCGAGAAATTTGAACTCATTCGGATATAAGAAAGCAATTCTGCCCAAAAACATTGAACAAACATACCGACTCATAGAAGACGGCACTGAATATATAAAAAAACTAAAATTAGATGACGATATATTCGTTATTAATTCGCCGAGAAAAATTGGGTTCTTAGGTTTCATAATATGTCTACAATCAATAAAAAATCTTTGCAATGATTTATTAATGCAAGACTCTCCAAAAATGAAATTTCTATGTACATACAAGTTTTCACAAGACCACATTGAGCTGTTTTTTGGTGCAATTAGATCTATGGGGGGTTTTAATAATAATCCTTCGGCAAAGCAGTTTAGGGCGGCATATAAAAAATTGTTGATCCATGCTGAGTTCAAAGCTGCAGTAGGAAATTGTATTCCTTTAGAGGATATTCCCATATTAAATATAACAAAAAAATCACAGTATATTAATATGATAAATAATTCCTTACCAAAACATAGAATGTTGGATGATTTAGAAGAAGTAAAAGAAAAAGAAATACACAATTATGATCATAATTATATGAGTGACCCAAGCCAACTTACAGAATATGCTGAGGAGGTTATTTATTACATATCGGGGTTTGTGGTAAAAAAAATCCAAAGAACCCTGGCATGTGAAGATTGTTTGTCAGCACTAAAAGGTCCTATAAAAAAATCATTAATATCTACCAAAGATAAAGGAGCCCTAATTTACCCAAGCAATGATGTTTATTTTATTTGTAAATTATGTGAAAAAATTTTGCGTAAATATTTGATATCCACCCACCATAGTAAAATTAACAGCAAAGATGTACATACAATGATCCGTGACGTTATATTGACAACGCATTGTTCTAGTTATAAAAATATATTCCTTTCTTTAAATGACCATTTATTAGATTTTGACTTTATGGAAGATCATAAATATCTTTTAATAAAATCTATATGCGAGAAGTATTTACAACTCAGATTACATTTTGTAATGAAAAACGCTGTAGTCGAAAACAGTGTTAGAAATTTATATAATAAACTAATATTATTCAAAGGTCATTAAACTCATTTTGTTGTACTCGCTAGATACAAACATCATTCTCTTTTTTTTATATACATGTATCTATTATTTTATAAGTACACCTTATTGTACTAATCATTATGAACAAGTTTCACAATGGGAACAAACCTGAAATCGCGAAAAAAAATCTGTAGTTCCCTACATTTTGACGAGTTATGCGAACTTAAATGTAGGGAACCGCTGATTTTTTTTTCGCGATTTCAGGTTTGCCCCCTAGTAAAAGTTGTTCATAATGATGAGTATAATGATACCTTAAGAGGTTATGCGTTACTGAAGTTACATCTTGTATGTGTGAATTTTCCTACAATAAATAAAATCGTAAAAATATGCGTCTGTGTATTTATTTAAGTTGTACCCTTCTGTAATAAATTGTTACATTCCTTTACATATTATCATATTTATGTGTCCCTAATTTTTATTTAACAAAGCACACGATTTTTTAGTTGTCCTAAAATAAATAAATTTGAATTTGAATTTTGAAAAGTCAATGTACCTTCTACAGATTCCATCGATATACTTTGAAGCGTCGACCCTTCCCTAGTTACGCACACTAATGCTACTCTAGAACCGCACACTAACAAAAAAAGGACACGCGTTTCTCTTATAAGCTCCGTCTACAGGATACTTAGTCTGAGGTAACGACAGTGTTGCGTGTTGTCGTGACGTCGACTGACGACTGTTGACTGTTGACTGTCTACTGTTGACTGTCTCGTGAACTTCGCAGACATGCGAAGTTATAGGCACTTAAGCTCATGTGTGTGCATGTGTGGTTCCATACCACTACACACGTCTAGTGAGTTGCCCCAAATAATAAGACCGTATCTCAATAAAGATGCTACATAAGCATGGTAAGCAACCATCGCAGTATTTAAGTTAACTGTTTGTCTTATTATTTTTAGGACATACGCAAAGCGATCTATATTTTTGAGTAAATTATCTATGTGTGCTTTCCAGCTGCAATTTTTATCAACGGTTATACCCAAAAATACACGTTCATTCATAGTGTTTAAAACGGAATTGATATACTGGATATCCAGACCATCTGTGTTTGTGTTGGATGCTTGAAATTGTATTATATTTGTTTTTGTCATGTTTATTTTTATGTTATTTATTTCTAGCCATTTGATTCCCTTGTCAATTGCTTTAACAATTTGTTTTTCTAAGTCTTTGTTATCATTACTTTTAATACATTAGGCGCGGCAGACGCACATGCGCGTTTTCGGACGTTCACCAGGTGCTTGACGGCGCGTATGCGCGTCCATACAACTTTCTTCGAGTGCGGCGCGCCGCACCTGTGCGTTCGTTGTGCATCTCTATTGTTTCGAAAACATCGTAAAATAAGGGTGTAGCATAAAGAAGCGTTTGCATAAAGAATTAAGCAGTTAATGTGTTAATAATCAAGGTTGTGTCGTCAGCAAATAGTACGCACTCTTCTTTAATAGCCTCTGGTAGGTCGTTAATATATACTAGAAAGAAAACAGGGGATAAAATTCCTTCTTGAGATGTTCCGAAATTGTTTGGTCTGTATTTAGATTTCAAGTGTTTTTGTTCATTTTTACACATTCTTGTTATTTCTACGCATTGTTGTCGGTCGGTAAGAAAGCTTTTGATCCAATCGTTAGCTTTCCCGCGGATTCCATAGTGAGAAAGTTTACGAGAGCAATATTTTATGACAGACAAAGTCAAATGCTTTTGTCATGTCTAGAAAGACACAGCCTATTTTAGATTTTTGGTTTAAACTTTCGGTTATTTGTTTAATTAAAGATAAACAAGCTGAAGCAGTGGATCTCCCCTTTCGATTTTTCCCGATTCGAGTATAGTCGTCATATTTTTTTTTGTTGTGTTTTTGTTTTCTTTACAAAGACTGTATTTTAGGTATAGGGTTCGTTTTTTAATATAACACCGCTTAATATTTTTTGTTAGGCATCGGTTTTTTACTTGTTTATTACTACTTTTAACTTTAATAATGGAGAAGCATAAGTCGTAAAAAAGAATAATTGTATCCTGTAAGCAATTAAGGCGTCGTCTGTTGAGTTGCATTCGTATACGTCAGAGAAAGATAAGCTTGACATGCAGTCCTTAACCTCTTAAGACCTGAACTTGAACCAAATATGATAATAATGTTTTTTGTGGTTTATTGTAGTTATAGGGGTATAAATAAGACACAATTTTTTTAGTTTTTTTTTTTAATTAATATAATTAATAAAAAAGTTGGTGCACATATGTGTACCTTAGGTTTCAGCGTGGGCCATTTTTTTTTTTTTGTGGATGGGAAATCATCAAATAACTTCTCCCGCTCTGGGTGGAGCGGAAGGGCGTGTCAGACTTTTACTGACTAAAACCCACCCGTTTTCCTTCAGTTGCCTATGCCAGGGCCACGGTATCTTTTTCAAACAACCCGCGACCCCAGCGGCATCGGCCCTATTGGACCCCATCTTTTGCTGACATCTCTTTGAGGCGCGCGTGGAACACAACGCGCCGTCGACCCGGGCTTGGTCCTCACCGGACGGCGAGCTACCCACTACTCACCGTCCGCAAGCCCGCGCCTACGGTGGCTGGGAATCGGCTATCGATTCCCGCCGCCCAGGGCGTCTCCTGCGGCGACTGAGGGCGTGAGGCTGCCTCTCCCTCACGCGTTCCGCCTCCTCCTTCGCAAGCATTACCGCTTCGCAGAAGGAGGTGACGGCCTCCCATGCACTCTCGCTCCGCACCATGGCCTGGATCAGGCTCGGACGCGAGAGATCGCCGCCGCCGATCGCCTCCGTGAGAACACGGCGGTGCTCTGCCCAAGCCGGGCAGACCTCCACTGTATGCTCCACCGTGTCCTCTGGGCGATCCACACAATGGTGACACACGGGCGTTTCCTCCCGCCTTATGTGAAACAGGAACCTCCCGAAACAACCGTGTCCGGTAAGGACCTGCGTCAGGCGGAAGGTGAGGACGCCGTGGCGCCTCTCTAACCATTCAGCGTGGGCCAAAGCTCTTGTAATTGTGGTAGCTTTCAAAACAATTATTTTTGAGCACACATAGGTACACATTGCATTTGACACACATGGTGCGGCAGCGTGAGGAACACGTTGGATGTCGACATTTTGAAGCGAACTTGCTGTCCACAAATCGCGGCAGATGACCCACATTGTCAAGCCTAATTTCAGGTTGTGGTTGGGGTACAACTTGCCGGTGTTTTTTTTGTGGGCGGTTCACATACATCGCTTGTAGAAGACGAGCGGGATCTTATCGAAGGGCTGGCGCTGGGACGAGATCTGGAACCAAGAGCCAAGAAGTTGGGTTCAACCCTTCCGCCGCTATACTTCATCAAGGCTTTGGCTAGATTCAGTCGGTATTGTAGTAAGCCTAACTTGTCCTTGCGTTGGACATTTTCTTCGGTGCAACAGCGGGTGTACATTATCCAGCAATTGACGACAACCAAATCAATAAAATGGCAAAAAGTTCTTGTAGTCCACTTTCTTGTTCGAATTGCACTCCGGTAGTAAGCGATTAGTCTGTCGCACAAGTCTATTCCACCCATACAGGTGTTGTAATTTCTGATTGCTGCTGGCCGGGCTACGTCTATTTTCTTCTTTTCTTTTTTACACCACCGTTTGCAGGTATCTGCAGAAGCGCTCCCTGAACATGTAGACAACATCGTCACGGCCTTTGTATCCATCCATTTTACGACACACACATTCTCATCACTTCTTACTCTTTCATCCCACTCTCCTCTTCCTAATGCCTTGTCATTCTTCAGTTTCTTTGCTACTGGCCCAATCCTATTTGACATTGCAGTTCCAGTTAGAAAAATGCCGCAATTTTTTTTCCAGTAAATGTTCTGCCAGCTTCAGACTGGTAAAAAATCTATCTGTGTACAAAACACAGCTACCGGTAATTGTACGACAAAGTTTTTCCACGATACCCGCTCCTAGTCCTACATTTTTCATGGTATCTGCAGGTAATGTATCCTTGCTAACATAAATTTCAAAATCCAATACCAACCCATCTCGGGCAGCCAGCACGAAGTTCTTCAGGCCAAGTGGATTTGGCTTAGCTGGCACGTATTGGCGGAATTCACATCGTCCGGAAAATGGTATCATTTGCTCGTCAATTGACATATGTTTCGAGCGTGGCAAACTATGACATTTTTTCAGAATGCGGTCTATCAAAGGTCTGATTTTCCACTGCTTGTCATTAGCATTTGGCTGGTTGACGTCCACTAAGTGCAGATAGTTCCTAAGCTCAAAAAAACGATCACGACTGATTCTATCCCTAATTATAGGTACACAAAGATCTTGACACCAGTAGAGCTTTCCCTGGGGATATTTGAGGGAGCCCATCATCAGTTGCACAGTGGATCATTTCAATAGCATTTGTATCTATTGACTTTAGATCTCTTTTCTGAGCTGAATACAGGTTGCTCTGTTCTGCTAATAATTCCCAAAAGTGTAGCCCCAAATACACAAAAAAACAGTACAAGACATTCATGTCTGAACTCCCCTGCGAAATTAGCACGTCATCTGCAATATCAGGCCCACGGCAAGGCATTACGTTCTTCCGCCACAATAATCGTGATGTACTTTGACTTACTTCTTCAATATTTTCGTCGTCTTGTCTCGCTTCTTCAGATATTTCTTCAACTTCGCTTTCTCCACTATTTTCCGCATCTTCATACTCCTGAAGAGCTCTTAAGACATCTGGAGGCAAATACTCTTCATCATCATCGTCTCCAGAAAAGTTAAAGTCACTGTTATTCAGGATATCCTCAATCGCTCGGTCGTCCATATTCAAGCTGAAAAAGAATCATAAATGTCACAAAAGTAATCTTTAGTCCTGAGGTACACATACGTGTACCATTAAAACAAGACGACAATAACACAATAAAAAAATCAAACAGATGAAAAACTTACCTTTCACACGGTTAGTCCAATAATTTAGCAACACAAATCAACAAAAATATCGAACTAAACTGAACAATTTAATTTTTTTAACGAATTTCAAATATTGCAAGTAGCTGTCACGTGACAAAAATTACAACCAACAAAGGTACACGCCCATTCTTAGTCATGTTTTGCCCATCAATGTAGTAAATACTAAAAAAATACCCATTTAGTAACTAAAATATTGCTACCAATTATTTGTAATGAAATCTCCGGAATTAAAAGCCGATTTAATCAAGATACTCAATTGCTTATTGCCCTAACTAACACTTCCGGTCGTTGGTTAATTATATCTGTGGTCAATCCTGTCAAAGTAGGAATGGCAACTTTTAGTGAAAAAAATCGATACACTTACACCGGTTACCAAAAATCGATTTTTGGAAAATCTATTATAACATGTTTCGCTTTTGTTATTTACTTAGACAAAAAAAAAAATGGTTGTCCATTACAAAAGCGGGCTTCTAAATACGATCTATTGAACCGAATCCGTGTTTCCAGTTTTTCTTAATATAGATGTTTCGATAAATCGATCTCTTAGCGTCATCCCTACGTCAACAATAATCGTAAATGACAACAGATTGACATTGACATTTCATCACATTTCTATTAATTAGGGAGTCTGTGCGTCTCACATTTTGTTTGGTGCTGTTGTCTTGCGACTCGTGGTTTTTCTGCTTCCTTGTTATTTGATTTTTCGACGACTTTGATTATGATTATGGACCCTGCAACCGCTCCCAATGACGACCTTGGTTTTATGTTGGATTCTGTACCCGACTCGCACGTCGACACCGGCTTGCCAATGGATACCGTACCTGTTTCTCAAGAAGGACCCGAGCCCGACACGATTAAATAACCTGATTTACAAAAATTGCCAGCTTACCACGGAGCCAACTGTGGCGTGGATACACGAAGACTTAAGAGAATTACCTTAAGCAATGTGGAAGTTCGGTCTATATTTGAGCAATGGATTGCATCACAACAAGTAAGTTACTACAACATACAAGGTTAATCAGTAACTTATATTGCATAGCTACGTAACGTAGGTTTGAATTGAATCATTTGGTTGGTTAGTGTCAAGAAATAATAATTGTAGTTTGTTTTGTCTCAACTCATTGCCACATAATTGACATAAATAATGAATTGTATGATCATCTAAAATTGTATTATGAGACATAATCAGCCTATAATATTCCCACTGCTGGACCACTGGCCTCCTCTGTGTGCATAATCTTGGTAGATGACACGTCTTCGAATATTTGGTTCTAGGACATGGTATGGTTTTCTCAAATGTTTTCCTTCACTTATTTTGAGAGCAGTGGTTATGAAATTATATACACAAAGTGCCCGCCTGGGTTCAAACTCGCAACCTACAACTTGTAAGTCGTGGCCGATACCACTGGACCACCACTGCTCGTTCTTTATACATAAAGACCATTTATTGCGACACCATGTTAATAGGTATAAATTAATTTTAACACTTAGGGACTCGCGTCCTAATTTGTCGCACAAGTACTCGCTACCGGGTCCGCTGGACCCAGTATAATGTCATAAGTTTTTCCAGAACTGTATGATAAACGTAAATGTTTACTTTTTTATACGGATTCTATATGTATAATAAAAGATATTATTGAATCAAATATTAATATTTATTTATTTTACTTAAACAAAGGCTATTACAAAAATATACTTAATTTCTCCTTAGTTTTGTGACAAGATTTAGGGTAATCATTGTAATTTTTATATTTACTTATTTTAAACAAAGTTTTCTGTATTTACTTACACAACTATAATATACACTAATAAATCTCAAAAATAATTTATTAAAAAAAAAACAACAAAAGGTTTTACAAAAATATAAATCACAGCTTTGATATTTTTAAGAAATATAATTAGAGCAAATAACAAAAGGGGTTATTAAATACTAAATAAGAAATTCGACACGCGATAATACAACGTCCGTCCGTCTCTGGAGTCGAAGCAAAAAGGGGTTTCCAAACTTGCGGGATGTCGCTACGCCCCCGTAAGGGGGCGCGGCGTGCGGTGTCGGGGCATAGCCCTCCGACCGCGGAAGCCATACGGTGGCCCGTAACCACGGGCCCCTCATTGTGATCGCCGCTGGCGAAAGGATGTTTGGGCGTGCGGCATACACGCCCATGTTAAGAGGTGTCTGAAATTTGTGTCTGTAGGCACGCCACGACGTTGATGCCCAACGCCGCTTGTTTCACCGTAACTCGGCGGACAACCCCTACCGGGTGAGACCCCCACCTACATGGAGGAAGCCCAGCAGATGGCGTCCAGCGACAGAGTTACGCACTCGACGTTCCTACAGAAGGGGTGTATGGCCCCCCTCACCTCCCCGTTTTCAGGTCGAGCCGAGCCCGGGTGGTGAGAAGGGACCGTGTTCTGAGTGTGTGGGCGGTATTGTACTGTGTAACACCGCCCGGTGTATACGCGAGTCACTCGCCCGCATAAAAAGAGCCGCGAATTCGCGTGTGAGTTGGGTGCCTGTATAGAGGTGAATGTCTGTTGTTTGCTACGTGACACGCCTATATTAACCTAGCACGCGCCACGCAACAGATGCATGTATTTGTTTGGAGTCAGTGTCGCAAGTGAGCCGCGTGTAGACTGAGGGCGACTCACTCGGAAGTCCAGTCCGGTGATGGGGTCAGTCGTCCGCAACTAGGTCGCGGGGCAAGGGTCTCCTCGCGTCTGGGGGGCGCGTATGCCAGGGCGCTATCTGCTTGACATGGGGCCAAGCGGATGCGTCGGCACGCGCGAACATCCCCTTCGCGAGGCGCCGCACAAACTCGTCCAGGCTCTCAATCCGGAGGTCCCTCTGGATGATGTCGTTCCTCACGAAGCGAGGGGCGTCCACGATGGTTCGCAACGCAAGGTGTTGCTGCGTGCGGAAGAGCTTGCGGTTCGTCTCGCTCGTGAGGGCGAACCATGCAGGGGCAGCGTACGTCAGTATTGGGCGCACGTACAACTTGTACACGCCCAACTTGACGCGCGCCGGGATGCGGGACGAGAGCACTGGTCGAAGGAGGTTGCGGGCGACCCTACCTTGTGCGACAACATTGCGGACGTGTGACCCCATTGTGAGCCGACGGTCGATGGTGACGCCCAGGTACTTGACCCGGGGCGACCACTCGACGTCGGCTCCCTGCAGCTTCAAGGGTGGTGGGAGAGGCGCGGACCCGGTCACCATCGCCTGCGTCTTACCCACGTTGACCGACAGCCGCCACTTGGACAGCCACTCGGGAAGCAGGTTGAGCGCGCGCTGCATCTTGACCGCCGCGTACTTCGCATTAAGCGAGGTGGTAATGTACGCGGCGTCGTCGGCGTACAGCGCGAGCATCGCGTCCGGAGTGAGGGGCTTCCAACTGGCGTGCATGTCCTTTTACGCGGCGCACGCCCCGCCACACTCGCTCTCCACTACTCGGCTGTGACGTCGGCAAGCTCCACCCATAAGTAAGGATTTTTATCCTAATTCGGCCTCTCCTGACGGCGGTGCGTCCACGCCCGCGGAGTCATGAGTGCGGAGAAGTGAGTGCTGCTGCAGATCTTCATTTCCGTGGGGTGGTGATGCAGAAACATGTACATCTACTTCAACCACTTCACGTTCGCCACCACATGATTGATTCGGAGCAGAATCTCCACCTTCCTCGTCTTCATCATCTGAAAGTTCACATTGTTTGCATTAATTCATGGTTAATAGTAAGGCCGAAAGTAATAGAGCAACTCGATTACTTTCGAAACTTTTGACAGAGCCCTCAGGAATATGCAGAAAGAACAAATTGATTCAATCTCATTTTGCTCTTGAGATAACAAACAAAATTCGGCAGTGCCCTCAGGATGCGCGATATTTACTACAAAGGAATATCAGTCCTTTACTTTCGCAGAGCCCTCAGGGTGCGAAACAACATGAGTAGAGCCCTCAGGGTACTCGATATTTACTACACAGGAGTATCAGTCCTTTACTTTCGCAGAGCCCTCAGGGTGCGACACAACATGAGTAGAGCCCTCAGGGTACTCGATATTTACTACAAAGGAGTATCAGTCCTTTACTTTCGCAGAGCCCTCAGGGTGCGACACAACATGAGTAGAGCCCTCAGGGTACTCGATATTTACTACAAAGGAGTATCAGCCCTCAGGGTGCGACACAACATGAGTAGAGCCCTCAGGGTACTCGATATACAAGTGCAGAGCCCTCAGGATGCAAAAGTACAACCAAACCGTATTTTAAAAGGGTACAAGGTTATACTGACTTTCAAAAAATGCGGTGCACACATCGGGGGTCCATTCCCCGCGCCATAGCGTAATGTATTCTGCAGCAGCTTGCGTGGTTTTGCCATAGGAGCCAGAGATCAATTTGAGCTCATAACGTCCATGTGGCAACACTTGCGTGATCACGTATGGGCCGCGCATGCCAGAGTCCAACTTGCCCGTAGACTGACTCGTTTTTCGAACGAACACACAGTCATCCTTCTTGAATACACGTGGTGCTTTGCGCCGCTCATTAACACGAGCATCTTGGTGAAAACGGTTTTCCTCTAGCAAGTCTGAAGCGCGTTGCCGGGCAAGCTCGCGCAGTGATTCGCGATTTGGACTTGTCGCTTCCAGAGCCACATCGCGCACCAGGGACAGTATAACGGGCGTTGTACCATCGCTGCCGACTAACAACTGCAACGGTGAATATTTAGTTGATTTTTGCGTAGTAATATTTAAAGTGAGTTGTACTTTCCACAAAATGTCTGACCAACTTTCTTGTCGGAAATTTGACTCTACACGTATCATATTCATCACAGTACGACAATACCGCTCAACTTGCCCATTGCTCTGATGCATTTCGGGCATAATAAAATGTATCTCACAACCCATTTCTTTGATCCAATTAACAAAAGTTCTACTTTTATACATCCGACCACGATCACTAACTATTAATCTAGGGGAGCCAAAAAGGGAAATCGCGTTTTGGAAAGTCTTTATCAACTCTATAGCATCTTGTTTACATATTGGGTAAAGAAGGCAATATTTAGTAAACGCATCTACAATCAAAATGACATACTTAAAACCCCTAGAGACTGGAAGTGGCCCCAAAACATCGCTGTGTATAATATTAAACGGTAGACCTGGCTTGTTCCACGATTCTATGGGTTGTAAAGGCTGACGCGGTGTTTTTTTATGAGAAAGACATACAACGCAATGTTGTATGTACTTTCGCACAAACTGTCTCAATTTCGGGAACCAGAAATGTTTCAAAACTAAGTCAGTTGTCTTGTCTATGCCAACGTGTTGGTGCTCATCGTGAAAAACACGCAGTAAGGTAAGACGGTGACCCTTAGGCACATAACATAGAAAACGCGGTTCTTCACCGACTACCTCGCATCTTGTAATACAAGATGTCATTACGCTTAACATACCGAGACGCATCTAGGTCTCCGTCCTTAACCTTCTGCAATAAGCTTTGAGTTTCCTCGTCAGCGGCCTGCGCTATCTGAGCCCAATTTAATGGCTTTCTAATCTCACACATATTGACGGGGTTTCGGCTCAAATAATCAGCATGGGATAGCGCAGACCCCTTCCGATATTCAAGCTCTAAGTTATAATCCTGAAGATACATCCAGCACCGAGCAATTCTCGGTAGGAGGTCCTTCTTGCGCTGAGTCAGTTTCAATGCGTTACAATCGGTTATAACTTTAAATTTCAAACCAATTAGGTAATGTCTAAAATGTTGTAACGCCTTGACTACTGCCAACGTTTCCAATTCATATGAATGATAACGTGGTTCAGCGCCTTGGCTCACCTTGCTAAAGTAGGCAATAGGTTTCTTGTGTCCACCATCATGGGTCTGCAGCAGGACGGCACCATACCCCTGAGCTGATGCATCGGTTTGCACTTCAGTGGGGAGATAAGGGTCGAAAATAGCCAATATGGGCTCACTGGTGAGTCGTTGGATAATGTCCATACGGACGTTCTCCTGTTCCTCACCCCACTTGAAGGGAACACCTTTGCGAGTTAGATTTGCAATGCACGCTGTCTTCAAAGAATAGCCCGGGATGTACCGTCTAAAGTACCCTGCAAGTCCTAAGAATTGCCTTACCTCTTTCACATTGGTTGGCACTCGTGCGTTAACAAGGGCCTCTATCTTGTGCTCGCTCGGCTTCACCTGACCATTACTAATAATTCTTCCTAACTACTCAACCTGTGTAGTAAGAAACTTACATTTTTTTAAATTGATGGAGAAACCTGCCTTAGTCAGGGTCTTAAGAACTTCACGGAGCGTCTGTAACCCTTCATCAACTGTGGTGCTCGGTAGCAAAACGTCATCGATGTACACACATGCCCTACCTGTATCGATATAAGGACGCAACGTTTTTGATATTATGCGTTGGTAAACGACGGGTGCATTTGCGAGACCGTAAGGCATTTTGAGGTACTCATAATGGCCTTCTGGGGTCACGAACCCTGTTCGATGAATTGACTCTTCACTTAATTTAATCTGGTGAAAGCCTGTAGCCATATCAAGGCTTGTAAAATATTTAGCTTTGCCTAAGCGATCGATATGGTCGTCTATTAAAGGCAGTGGAAAGTGATCCTTTACAGTATTCGCATTTAAGGCTCGAAAATCAACACAAAGCCGGTCACTACCATCTTTCTTTTTAACTAGCAAGATTGGGCTTGAAAACTCTGACTCGGACTCTCTAATAATTTGTTTATGTAAAAGATCTTCAATGATTCCTCTAACGCGTAGCTTTTCGTCATGAGACATTTTATACGGACGGTAAACGATTGGGGTTTCATTATGCAGGCGAATGTGCATAGAACCCGTTTGCACAGTAGTAGTAGCAGTACCTATGACCAGATTAGCCGCAAATTCGTTAACGATGTTCATCAGTCGCTTCCTATCCTGACCAACTAACGGTGAATCAATCATTGAACACAAATCAGACTTACTATCGATAACGTTATAAACTCTAGAGAGCCGTTGTATACCACGCATACGAGTAAACGTAACTCCATCTCTATTTAGGACATCAGTACCTACAATGACAGGCGTGTTCATAAATTTATCTGGAACAACATGGAAGTCAATCTCCAGGGTAATTTCGGAAAACTCAACTGTCAAAGTAGTGCGGTAGGATGTTTCTACTTCCTGACTACCTATACCGCGTAAAACTCGAAATGATGGCTGCTGAGTACATTGCAAATGCTTCGTGACTGACTCGGAGATTAAAGAAATAGTTGAACCACTATCTATAAGTATGTCAACGGGCACCCCTTGAATAACTGCAGTAGTAATGTCATTTTGTTTAAACATGTCCACATTTTCGTGACAAAAATTAACATTGGACTTGCCACGCGACTCTGTACGCTGTTTGGCAAAACAATCTTCAACTTTATGACCTATTTTCTTACAGAAAGAACAAGGCTCTAATTTTGTTACTTGTTTGCTTGTACTCGAAGTATTTGCACTATCACCGGTTGGTTTTTCTGATTTTACACGTTTAGGACACGTTGCCTGCTTGTGGCCAAAATTTTTACAAAGAAAACATCTAACTTTCGAATCGCCATATTCCCGTTTTCGCGTATTCGAATTAGATTCATTTTTACGAAAACCACTACGTTCACGAACCGATGTGTTCCGAGTAGACTTCACGTATATCGACAAAAAGTTAACTAAAGTATCAGGCATTAACTTAGCGTTGGTAGCAGCTGCGTGAATTTGGGGATCAGTAATACCGCGTATAACAATAGCCGCGATCAGCTCGTCACTCAATCCATTGACAATACGTAATCGTAACAAAGAACGTCTAGCATATTCGGCATATGTAGGGTAGTTATCGGAATTAGTTTTCATAACGTCGAACAAAATGTTCGCAATATCTAACTGAAGCGGCCACAATGTTTTAAATTCCCGCTTGAAATTAGACCAGCTACAATCGTTGCTAACCCACTCGTTTAACCATAACCTTGCATCTCCTTTCAAACAATTACCGATTCGTGCTAAACACTCGCGATCGTCCCAGTGATTTATTGTACGCACATGATCAACCTCACTACACCACACATCAAAATTATGCAATGATGGATCAAAGTTGGATATAAAAACATGGTTAGATCTTACCGGAATGGCCTTGATTGCGCTTACAAGCTTCTCTGTTACCTCGCTCATAACCACCTCGGTGTTGGGATGCGACACGCTAGAACCGGGCACCGACGTCGAGTCCGAACTCGTACCGCATAACTCAGCACTTGACGGGCAGCTCGTTGGTTGGAGCAGGAAATGCCGTTGCTACTGCTGGTTCTGCTAATGAGATGCATGGTGTACCTCCACCTTCACTAGTACTGACCCTGGAACTATCTTCCAATACATTTAAACGGTTCAAAATAGTTTGAAGAGTTTGCTCCAAACCAGAGACTGGCGTACGATCTCGTTTCCTACTTTTACGTTTACTTTTGTCAGACATAATTTTAAAATAGCGGAAACCCTCTATGAACTGGGAAAGAATCCCACTTCTGAACTAATAAATCTCAAAAATAATTTATTAAAAAAAAAACAACAAAAGGTTTTACAAAATTATAAATCACAGCTTTGATATTTTTAAGAAATATAATTAGAGCAAATAACAAAAGGGGTTATTAAATACTAAATAAGAAATTCGACACGCGATAATACAACGTCCGTCCGTCTCTGGAGTCGAAGCAAAAAGGGGCTTCCAACTGGCGTGCATGTCCTTTTACGCGGCGCACGCCCCGCCACACTCGCTCTCCACTACTCGGCTGTGACGTCGGCAAGCTCCACCCATAAGTAAGGATTTTTATCCTAATTATACTTATATAAACGGAATAGCAATGAGAGATCAATCATCACAGAAGTATAAAAAAAATTACAAAAAAAATAATATCTTCTTTGGAGTAAAATCACACTTGTCAACATTCTTCAGACACTTTGTACATAAAATTTAGTTATAACAATTTGTACAAACATGCTTCATGTGTTCTCCACAAATTGGTACACTGCACTTTGTGCAAAAACCTTTGGTTTTCCTATCTTTTTTCCAATTACATAGGCCGCAACGCACTTTTCGTCCACTCACAGGTGGGTTGGATGCAGCAGTTGGTTCTACTTCTGGTATTATATTTCGGATACGATTTTTGATGTGCTGAGGAATGTTTGTAATAGAAATTCTTTCATGAAGGTGTGGTACAATCAGAGAAATAGCCAATGTTTTGATAAAATCTCTTCGTGTGAAGTTATCAGAAGGTAACATGGCCTTTTGGATAACGTAAGCGTTTAGTCCGCCAATATTCAATAACCCAAAAAATATGCAAAGTGGCCAACGTTGAGTTCGTCTAGACACAGAATATGTACCAGTCATTTGGTCAACTACATCGACTCCACATTTGAGGTTATTGTAATCGGTTATCATTTCAGGTTTCTTTTGTTCACCGGTTTCTACGTCTATTTTAGCATCATGATGCATAGTAGATGCTAAAAGAACTACTTTGCCACGCTTAGGCACGTAAGATAGCAATGTGGTATTATTTTGAAACCCAAAGTAAGTTTCGTGCTCCTGTCTTCCTCTGGTTTGAGTAAAATCAGGAGGTATTTCTTTTTTGTTCTTTCTGAGAGTTCCTAAGCATGTCAAGCAAAGTTGTCCAGTAAATCTGTCATCAATGAAACACTTATAAACCAATTGTCCATGACAATATTACGATGAGAACTTTTTATCGGGTCCACCAGTCTTTTCACCACATCGCTTGGAGAGTTGCTGATCTGATTTGGACCATCATTTTGTTTGCCGGCGTAAATTTCAAGGTTTGATGTATAATAAGTTTTTGCATCACAAACTGCAAATATTTTTAGGCCATACTTGGCTGGTTTGCTGGGAAGATATTGTCGGAATGGACATCGACCACGGAATGCTAAAAGCATTTCATCTATGGTGACATGCTCTCCGTGCCTGTAGTATTTCCGAATATAACCCACAAATTGCTCAAAAATCTCTCGAATTGGCGCCAATTTATCATTTTCCTTTCTTGCTGGCCTTGTTCTTATATCATCAAAACGCAAGCATCTAAGCAAAAGGTGAAATCTACTTCTTGACATAGCTGCTATGCAGATATCACATCCGGTACCATCGGTGGCCCACAGGTCCTTAGTATTCAAGTGTGCTCCTCTCAATTTTCCAATATAAAAAAGTCCAAACAAAGCTTTTATTTCCGTGACACTAGTAGGTTTACAGTCTCTCTCTCTTTCAAAATTGTCTCGAACTTTTTCAGTCATGTAAATATTTGTAAAATCCGTTATTTTCGTCAACATTTCATCGGGGAAAAAAAGACAAAACTTTTCCAACGGTGTAGTTGAGTTCAACATTTCTTGACAAGGCCCAGGAACTTCACGCATGATATTATGACTCCGAGTTCTTACATTTCTTGCGGGTTCTTCAATACTCCATAAAGTAGTTTTGTCTTTACCAATATAATAGCCATTTTGTAAAATCGACAATGGAACACAATCTAAACCCGGACGTCGGAGATCAGGCGCCGGTCGACGGATGCCTTGCCTTGGCTCTGAGTTTAGTTCATGTTCAGATTGTATATTTGATGCTGATGACCTTGGGAAGTTGAATACTTCGCCTTCTTGTTCGGAATCCGATTCATGTTCACTTACATCTAAGCAGTCTTCAGTTTCAGAGCAGTCTTCGTTTTCTATTTCTTCATTTAGATATTCATCTATCTCTTCAGGCCTTAAAACCCTATTGGTTGCCATTTTCTACGAAAGAAATAAAGAAAATAGGTAAATAAATAGTAATAACAAAATGCAAAATTCACTTACGTATTTAGTCGCTACCGGGTCCGGCGGACCCACACACACCTTTTACGTCCGTAGCACTCACTTGCAGCGCGCCAACTGACTGCCGACGTCGTCATTTGCTGTGCTACACTATCGTTAAAAGGTACTAAGAGCGGCAACGTCGCATTCGTCGAATTATAATATTTAAGAAGCAAAATATGAAGGACTGGGTCCGTTGGACCCATTAGCGACTCCTTAAGTGTTAAGACAGTATGCAAATAGGTTTCAGATAATACTCGTAGTTTGGTGTGCCATCAATGTTGGATGTTCGCAAGGAGTGCACAACAGCATTCTGCTCCACAAGAACCATGTGTTGGGCTTCGACAAATATGTGTAAACTGTGGTCAATCTGTATTAAGAAGGTGCTTTCATCATCTATACCAAAGTACAAGAGACATACATATAAGGACTAATTTCAGAATGGATTATCCCACGGCAAGTGAGTGCTATTAACATTTTAAGTCTACCTTTTTATAGTTTGCATCAAATAATTTGCCGCTATGTAACCAGACTTTCCGATACGCATGGGCATGGCATAGCATGCTGCTAGTTTTATATAGATATTGACTACTGCGCAGTCAGAACTTCAGAGCGGCAAACTTACATGACGGGATCCAAAAGTTATATGTGTTACCTGGGATTGGTCATAGCAGATATCCTAGGATTTCTAATATTATTACTACATGTTACTTAAAAAAATATAAGGCCTTAAAGTTAAATAAATTCTTAATATCAAAATCAATCTGCCTAGCCTTTTCCCAACTATGTTGGGGTCGGCTTCCAGTCTAACCAGATGCAGCTGAATACCAGTATTTTACATGGAGCAACTGCCTATCTGACCTCCACAATCCAGTTACTGGGTAATATGATACCCCTTGGTAAGACTGGTTGTCAGACTCTGGCTTCTGACGACCCATAACAACTGCCAAAGATCCATGAATGACAGCCGGGACCCACGGCTTAACATGCTTTCCTAAGCACGGAGGAGTCTCGGTATGTAAAGATGGTCACCCATCCACGGACCAACCCCGTCAAGCGTAGCTTAACCTGATGGATCGACCCTTGCGGCTTTTATTACTTAGCCACGAGCTTGTCATTAGATATACAAACACTAAATGGAATTGTATGTATAAAATAGCAAGAATCAGTTAAGAATGTCTTTTTTTCTTTTGTTTAATTTCAGTTAACCTCAACAGATGTGGTTTGCCATTCTTGTTGGACTCGAGCAAGACGTGCAATACCTCAATTCACACAGGCATCTACTTCAACTCAACTATTACCCACAGAATCATCCCAGAACGAAGCTGTGAACACCGAAGCAGCCAGCACTGAAGAATTAGATGCAGGAGAAACTAACACCATAGCTGAACCAGCTATTGAAGCAACTATATATCTGCCAAATTATATCAGGGCTCCAATCAGCCAGCAGTATTGCTTTTATCCTGGATGCAATCAACCAGAGAGGTTTACAGAGCCTGCATATTTACGGACAAGATTATTGATTTTATTTATTATTTTTCTCCAACAAATAGTATATTGTAGCTACCATAAATCTAATACTTTTGGAAATCAGCTAACTGAAAGGGAAAACCCAATCCATACATTCACAGCAAGACAAATAGAAGACTTCATTTAGACTTTGAAAATATAGAGAATATGGTTAGTTCAATAGTTAGGTTTGGCCTAACAATAGAAGATATCTTAAATATAATTAGATAAGTACCAAGATTATCGGCTATGCATAGAGGCAAAACTGCTTTTGCAGCATATTTGATGAAATTGAGATTTCTTCATTATTAAACATACCTAGGAGTACCCTAGAAAGGCTTATGGGAAAAGTGATGGGAACTCTTAAACCAAGATTTTGTGCCACAGCATCTTGGGTTAAATCATATAAGTTGTGAGGAAACCTCACCTAGAAATCTGATTATTCCAAATGGGCTTTTTGGAGGCGAAGAAAGAAGACCTATTGTTATTTTAGATGGTACATACATCTATAGGGTTATTGGTAAAACAACAACCTCTTAAGGGGTCATTGTACTCATCATTATGTACATTTTTTTCTATGGGACCAAACCTGAAATCACAAACAAAAAAATCAGTTGTTCAGTACATTTATGTTCGCATAATCCGTCAAAAGTGCTGATTTTTTTTTGGCGATACTTATATACCTAGTAGGAAAACGTATTTCGATATAATTATTAAGAATGACGAAACAGGATTAGAAGCAATACGACAATATTGTTGCAGTTGTATATCTGTTCGGAGGACAGTAGGGTGCTGTGCCTATGTGATGACGATTCTGTGGTTCTTGGGCTGGGCAAGATTCAAATACAAATCCCCCAGCCCAAGTCCTAGATGACGTGCTTATCATTTATTTAAATGGGAACGAATAAAAAATCAGAAAACTATAAGTATGTTTTATTTTTAACCTTGAATTTTTATATATGATTTGTAAAAGTCCCACCGAGTTTTATGTAAAAAATAGTGTTTGTTTCTTTATCTAAGATGTCAACCCTAATGTATATAATTTGTTTCTTTCGTGGGCGTCACTTGGCCAAAACCTCTTTATCAAATGGGCATTTCCCTTTGAATGAAAGAATTATTCGACAAACTTTCTCCGCGACGCCATCTATAGACTTATATCGAAACTCTGGAATCTATAATAACTTATTCAAGTACTAAAAGCTGTCAAAATATGTCGCTACTAGTTTTAGCTTGAATAAATTATAGGTGCACATATGTGTACCCACGGTCTCAAGAGGGTATATTTATTGATGTTTTCGTCACTGATGTCCCTTACAGTTTTAAACCAGAAACTGTGAATATCCTTAACTTTAGTATCCGTTTCTAAGTTAGCTGTCAGTGATTGTGCTGTTTCGTGGTCAGAAAGTGCTAAGTAGTACAGTGCGGACTTACCGTCATGTATGTTGCTTACAATTAAATCTAAACAAGATGTTTTCCTCGTCGGTAATTTAATATAATGTTGTTATCATTAAGTATGGCATTTAGATCGTTAGATATTTTGTTTCTTTTTAGGATGTCTATATTCCAGTCACCACATATTATGATTTTTTGTAAGGAGTTCCAAACTATTCAGAAATGTCGTAGCATCATGTGTAGGTGTTCTGTATAAGTATGCATACTATTATTAGATTATGTTTAAGAATTTCAATAGCACAATATCCGAATTGGAGGGTAATGGGGGGAATAGGGTTAATTTCCTTGTATTGTAAGTTATTTTTTATTAGGATGCACGAACCACCCCGGCGTTGGTTTGGTCGAGAGAAGAATGATGCCATTTTGTAGTTGTCAATTCTAAGATTTGTGTCGATTAGAATCAAAGTTGGTCATCTCCATTTGGTATGTTTTGTGAGTATTGCCACATTTTAATATTAGGTTGGGGAAAAAGTCTTTTCGCATTATAGTATGTATGAACTTGTAATAAAATCTCTTTGGCTATACTATTTGTATCTGGCTGGTTTTGGTATCATTGAAAGTTTAAATTTTAAAGAACATAATTCCAAATTCAAATTAGGAAAATGTGTGATTTTCGTTTGTTTTTCGTACCGTCAAGATGAGTGAATCTAATGAAGAAATTCGATACATTTTAAAAATTTACTACAAAAAAGGTACAAATGCAACGCAAGCCGCGAAAAAAAATTGCGATGTTTATGGACCTAGTGTAGTGTCTGTGAGAGTAGCACAAATTTGGTTTAAGCGTTTTCAATCCGGAAATTTTGATGTCAAAGATGCACGTCGCTCTGGTCGCCCTATTACGGATAAAATGGATACCATTTTTGAAAAAGTGGAGCAAGATCGGCATATCAGTAGTTACGACGTAGCTGAAGAACTGGAAATTGACCACAAAACAGTTTTGGCGCATTTGAAAAAAACTGGGTACACAAAAAAGCTCGACATTTGAGTACCTCACGAGCTCACTGAAAGAAACCTAATGAACCGTGTACTCATTTGTGATTCTTTATTACGACGTAATGAAACCGAACCATTTTTGAAGAAGCTGATAACTGGTGATGAAAAGTGGATCACGTATGACAAGAACGTGCGAAAAAGGTCGTGGTCAAAGGCCGGTCAGGCTTCACAGACTGTGGCGAAATCCGGGTTAGCTCGCAACAAGGTGATGCTCTGTGTGTGGTGGGATTGGAAGGGCATTATTCATTATGAGCTGTTACCACCAGGCAGGACCATCGATTCTGAACTCTACTGCGAACAACTGATGAGATTAAAGCAAGAAGTTGAGAGAAAGCGGCCGGAATTAATCAACAGAAGGGGTGTGGTTTTTCATCATGATAACGCTAGACCTCACACAGCTTTAGCCACTCAGCAAAAATTAAGAGAGTTTGGCTGGGAGGTGTTAATGCATCCGCCGTATAGTCCTGACCTTGCACCTTCAGATTTCCACCTGTTTCGGTCTCTTCAGAATTCTTTAGGCAGTGTCAGGTTAACATCACGAGAGGACTGCCAAAACCACTTGTCGCGGTATTTTGACCAGAAGTCCCAAAATTTCTATAGCAATGGGATCATGTCCCTATTTACAAGATGGCAAAAAGCTATCGAACAAAATGGTACCTACATACTTTAGTTAAATGTAAATAAACTATATTAAAAAATGTTTTGAATTTTCTTAAAAAATGCGAAGAAACTTTTTCCCCAACCTATTATATGAATCCTTGCATAGACAATTTACTATGTTAGTATTGTCAAAAAATCTTTATAATTGGCAAAAAAAACTATGCCCCTAGAACAAAATACTAGAGTAATTAAAGTTTAAAGTTTGGATCTGGCTATTTTTGATACCAATGTATGGATTTGACTATTTTTGTTTCTAAGTCAGTTGGATCTAGCCATTTTTGATTTTTACCACTTAGGAGTTGCCTGATTCTGAAACTTACCATTAAGCTAGGGCAGAGATCATCAACCGTAGAATACAGTTTGACAAGAAGAAAATGAAATAAATGGTGATTATAATAATACGAACAACAGTAATCAACCAACATTTATTTATAAGACAGTACAATTTTTATAAATGTTTATAAGACAGTATGAAAATCTAGAAAACGGAGAATATACAAGGTGATGCAATAACTGAAAACAGAGAAAAATTAGGTTTTTCAGTTATTGCATACATACCTTGTGTTTATACAAAAATGGCAGGAAATTCTTCCATAGGTTGACCATCGAATTTGGTCTGGAAAAAACTTCCTTGTAATAATTTCATATGGGTAGCTCTTCCCAATTTTCCCCGTAATGAGTAACCAATAACTTTTTTACATCATTCAATTTATTTTGATTGACTTCAACATGTAAAGTCATTTCATCGGGATTTATATTTGAACCCGTTTTTTTAGCTTTGCATATATTTCTTTATTGTCCTAATACATTATTATAAGATTCCTCGGCTCGAACACATACTGTTAGGTTGTCACGAGACCTTTTAAGAAAAAAACGTTTAGATTTCTTGAATGGGAAGTGCATATTTGTAGTTTGCTTGAATACAGCCATTGAGGATTCCTTCCAATTAAAAAAGCTTACATCCAATCCCAAAAAATACACGGTTCCATGTTTTTTTAAAAATTTTATAATATTCATCCGGGTTAGGTATAAAATACGATCCGGGGGCAAAAAAGAGTGGCCTGGAAACAATATTTCGACGCTTTTTATGTGTTCTGGTGTGTAGTCTTTTAACCATTTCGATGCCATTCCCAAAACTGACAAATTTTTGTTTTGGCCACTACAGCCATCCGCTACCAACCGAATTTTTGTGATGTGTCCCTATCCGGGCTTTTCAAGCACACTAACTAAACTGTGGAATAGTGCACTTGCAATTTCATTGGAAGCTTTCGGTAAAAGATCTTCCGTCCACGCATAGATAAATGTATTGTCAAGAGTCATTTTCGATTTCGAACTTCCAACAACAACAGTTAAATTGTGAACGTATAGCTGTCTAGAATAGTACGCACTTTGATCGGGTACTTTTGGATTTGGCTGATTTTTCTGGCAATCGAAGCTTAATATTAATAAATCCTCTTTATCTTCTTTTAGTAGCTTGTAAAAAGATTTCGCTCGTAACTTGTGAATCCTGCTTTCGATCATTAAGTCCTTTTTCACATTTGGATTTTTTTCATATTTAAGGAGCTCTTGTAATACTATACAAGTGGAGCACATGTCACTGCGCGGAGATCCAAAACCAATATTAAATGAAGTTTTAAAAATTTCCCTGAAGTAGGATGCCTTTGTATCTTTATACTCATCAGCGACTTCTGTAATAAACATTTTATAAAGTTTATTAATGTTTAATTCTGATGCTAAATATTGCCTGCTTTTAATTTTGCTTCTGCAGTAATGTATCTCTAAAGGTACGAGTTTCTTAATGAAATCCATGACAGCCTTTTTCTTGGATTCATTTTTTTTAGACTTGTGATCTCCTCCTCTCTTTTCTTGTGCAGATTCACCCATTGAATTAAAATGTCTTTTAATAACGCCAGTCACTCGTCCTTTTTTCAAAGACAAAATATGAAGAAACGTGCGTTTGCAGACAGGAACAAGACAGTTACGCCGACGTGCAAAGTATGTTACGCTCATCCCTTTCTTATTGCCGCAATTATTTTTTGGACGACGACGCTGGACCTCAGTCACTTTTGAATGTTTTAAAATAAAATTATCTTATCAGGATTTGTATAGAAAATTTTAATGAAATCGTACTATGTCCTGATTTCGCAATGATGCACACCTGTATGCTTTGGTGTAATGCGTGCATGGCAAGTTTACACCTGGTGGGCCTTTCGGACTATACCTAAAAGAAAAAAACATTAGCATTAGCATTTTATGTTATGGTGAACTAAAATAGTGACAGATGGCGGCCATATTTATTATTTTTTTTTTTTAATAATATCCTATGAACATAGGATATTATTAAAAAAAAAATTGTATTGCCAGAGAACCCTGGCAATACAATAAATCTCACTGGCCTCAAGGCCAATTCCAACAATGGGGTGTCCCATTGTTGGAATTGGCCTTGAGGCAACAGGCTCCGCCAAAGAAACAGACACACCCCACACATCATTCAACACCCGAAAAACATTAACCTACTTCTGTCACAGTCGGGTAAAAATCTGGTTATAAGCGATTATAAATAATTCAATGTAAACATGAGTACCGGTCCTGGTAGAAATAAAATTGTTGCACAAAACAAATAAAACAATATTTGTTTACATCGAAAATAGAAACGGTCATACACCAAAACTGTTTAACACACCTGCCTAGTTTAAAAACTGAATGTTTTCTATGAATAAAACTTACCTTGATTTCTTCAATTTATTACATTTCCAATTCGATTCTTGTCGTTTTCTTTTTCGTGATAACTGAGGGGTTGTTTTCTTGACTAAATTGTTCTCAATATCCATTTTAAACACAGTAAATGAGTTAAAATTTGGCACGAAATGTGTACAGACTTAACACCTTACCGACACTGAGAAAGTGGTTATTTTAAACTGCTGTCAGTTCAAACGAACTCGCGCTCCTTATTGGCCGATAAGATTTGGCGTATCGTTCGTCATTGGCTGAAAGGATTTGTCTAAATTTGATAATAAACTTCGAAGGATTTGACCGAGTTCGATACTAACGTGTATTTTAAAACCGGTTTTAGCATACTTTTTAAGTGGATTTGACTACTTTTGTAAATTACATCCAATAGAAAACTTTTTGTTGTTTAAAATAGCGTTCATAACTTATTTTCATCTTTTTTTGGAGATGACCAACTTTGATTCTAATCGACACATTTGACTCAGATCCACTTTTAAGAAAGGTTTCCGTAAGACAAATCGCACCTTCGGTAAGACAAGGGCACAACTGCATTTTAATGATTTTACAGGAGAGCTACTTTAAGATTTTTTTTTTTACATTAAATACCGTATTATTCTGCTCATACCATCTTTCCACCTTGAAATGATTGATCTTTGCATGAAATAAGCCCTATACTTTTGTGATTTCAGATAAAAGGGTATTTTTAAAGCAGTTTGGCATATTTAACCGACTGTATAAAATTTAGACATTTATGGCCTTGTCTTACCGAAGGTGCGAAATAATATCAATGGAACCATGTTTCAGTTTTAAGTCTGCCAATGCTACTTCTATTAAATCAGTGTCAGCACTTCGGTCAGTATCAATGGATGTCGACGAATCTGCTACTGTTTCAGGGAGTTCAAAATGTGGATCCAGAACAGAATCATCACTTGAGAAATCCATTTCTCGATTAATAAACATGACGCCAATGTGGCCTGATGATGTGGAAAGCATTGGTTCTTCATCCGCTATTGTGCCTATAGATTGCTGTTCATTTTGTTCACCTAAAAATAAAAATATACTGTAGAGGCTAAAAAAAATATTTCAACCACTTATTTATGATTGATGTTAAAATGAACAAATCACTGATGATTACTACTAAAACTACAATGAAAGATAAAGAGGTAAGTAATAACTTTCTGATTTAAATCAAACATGGCAAACTTACCTTCAACATTTGAGTTTCTCCTCATCACCATCTCAACTAATCTCTTTCCTCGCTGACAATCCATAGTAATTGAGAATATTTTTAATAAAAAGGTCACACACCACAACTGTTCTTTAAACAAATCAGAGCAAAACTAAATCAACTAGTGTCCCAAATCTTAATACTTCAGTTATTTCTAAGCAATAAATAATAATAAGAGTACCTACCCTCGAATTAAAAATCGAGATAACACGACGCACTTAACGCTCTTAATAACATAAGTCACCTTCTGTGTCCATGAAGTCCGAGAGCGTCAAGTGTTCCTTTTAACATAACTCAACTTATGTTTTTTATAACGTCGCAAGATTAATGCGATTAAAGTGGTTGAAAAAGGACTAAGATTAAGAGTTCTCGAGGCATAGGCGATGGGCTTGTCGCTGCCTATTGGTCCTTGGGAGAGTACGGCACCGATGGCTAAATTAGAGGCGTCCGTGGTAAGAATAAATTCTTTGGTAAACTCGGGGTATTGGAGAATGGGGTCGTTGGTGAGGAGACTTTTACATTTCTCGAAGCAATTTGTATATTCTGTATTGAGAGTAACCTTTGAGCCTTTCTTTAAACATTGAGTGAGGGGTTTTGTTAAGCGAGCAAAATCTGGAATGAACTTGCGATAGTAACCAAGTAAGCCAAGAAAGCGCTTTATCTCTGTAGGTGTTTTGGGTAGCGGATAGTTTTGGATGGCGGTTATCTTATCCAGGTTAGGTTTTATGCCTTCTCTGCTTATGACATGTCCTAAATAAGCGGTTTCTAGTTTTAAAAATTCCGATTTATCTAGCTGAATTTTGAAGTTGGACTCCCTGAGTCTTTGGAAAACTTTTTCAAGATTATTCATGTGTTCCTGAAGGGATGTGCTGAAGACGATGACGTCATCAAGATAGACCAGGCATATAACGTTTTGTAGACCTCTGAGTACATTGTCCATGACTCTTTGGAACGTAGATGGTGAGTTCTTGAGGCCCATGGGCATTCTCATGAATTCGAAGTGCCCGTGCTCGACATTAAACGCGGTTTTGGGTATGTCTTTGGAATCCATCTCTACCTGATAAAAACCACTAGCCAAATCTAAGGTGGTAAAATATTGGCAGTTACCTAGCTTATCTAGGATGTCAGCAATGTTGGGAATAGGATATTTATCATCTATCGTCTTTTCATTTAATTTCCTGAAGTCTACAACAAGACGCCACTTCGTTTTGCCTGAAGCGTCTATTTTTTTCGGTACGACCCAGATGGGTGAACTCCAGGCAGACTGCGATGGCCTAATTATCCCTTGTTCTAGCATTTTCTTGATCTGATTGCTAACTTCTTCTCTATGTACATAGGGATAACGATAACTTTTCGTGAAGACGGGTATTTCGTCAGTAGTATTAATGGTGTGCTTAATTTGGTTAGTAAAGGTTAATGCCTCACCCTCTATATAAAATACGTCTGCGTACTGTGCACATAACGACTCTAGATTAGCGCGTTCTTCCGGATTGAGGTGACTAGTACGTAACTTGGATATTACGTCTTGGGCACGCGAAGACAGTTGTTTAGTACGCGTGCACTCGGCGTTGTACATTTCAGCTGTTACTTGGCGATCGACTGAGAATATGACGTCATGGTGGCTAGGGTTTGTTACCTCCAAAATACCTCGGTTGTTACTAACTGTCGTGAGACAGTCTCCTATTACACAATTAGATATGACTTGTTCCGGGATATATGCGGATCCATCTGATATATTAACCGGTAATTTAACTAATTTGGAGGAATAAGCCGGTATAATATCTTCATAGAAGTTAACGTTACGTGAATCGTATACCCAAATCAAATTAGTGGCGTTTCTGGTGTTAAGACGCATATTTTTATAGTCTATGTTCGATTCCCATTTGCTCAATAAATCTGATCCTATCAATCCATCAAAGTAACTGTGAAATCTGTACACGAATAATTTTATACTGTCCGCTTCTTTAAATTCCGGGAAGCATGGTAATGTGATTGTGCCGTCCGACCGGCTAGTAGCATGAACATTTACAACCTCAAACGGCTCATAGTGTAATGGTATATGTGAAAAATATTTCTGCACTGCTTCAGGGCTAATAAAAGACTGGTTAGCGCCTGTGTCTATAAGCAATCTTAAGGGAGGATTCGCAATTTTAATGTAGGGAAGTTGCCTCTGAGTTTGTATGTTAATCTCTATTTTTGCTTGTCGGAATTCGTGTCCTTGCAAAAATCCTCCTCGCGGGTAGGTGGGGTAGGGACTTCCAGCGGTGTTTCTGTGACTGTCGCCGCCGGTGACGCATTGATATAATAAGGTTGAACGTAATAGCCATTATCAACATAATTACAATACTCGTGACACGGTTCATTGAAACAAGAGTCCGTGTGAAGTTGGTAGTAGGGGCCGAATTCATAGTCCGGACATTCGTTAATATTTAGTTCACGCGCTTTAAAATAATTGCTTGGCGGTGGGTTCCCTGCCCTGGACCAGTCATGTCCTCTAATGGGCATGGGCTTGCTGACGAAATGTCTAACACCGCTCATAGGGGTAGGTCTTTGAAGTTCGGGCCCGCTGGGCATAATAGGCGGGGGCAATTTAAACACGTTAGCACGTTCATTAAGGTTAGGTGGTAAAGCCCTAAACATCTGCTGGGTACGTGTCGGTCCCCAGATAGGTTGCTGTCCGTTCATGTTAGGCCTCCAAGGCTGCTGACCCGGTATTGGAGGTTGTCGTGAAGGACCAGGCATAGGTATGGGCATGGGCATGGCGTAATTTATTGGTAACGTGGTAGCATTCATAGGTCTAAATTGAGGTCCCGTGTAGCAATTATTATTAGTCCGTCTTTTATCTACAAAGTTTTCGTTACGTTGTTGCAGATATAATGTATTAGTTTCCTCCTGTACGAATTCTAAAGCCTGCTCTATAGATACGGGCCGCATACAGCGAATACGAGAACCCAATGGGTCGTTCAACCCGCGCACATATGATTGCAACGTCAGCTTTTTATAAAGGTCACGCTTAGCTTGTACGGTGGTAGACAGATTATCGTGCAACGTAACGTACGTCATTATAATGCTGAATAAATTCTGACATCGTTCATAGAATTCTTGAGGCGTGCTTTGGCCTTGAGATAGCAAAGAAAGGTCGTTATATAGTGCCGTTTCGTCACGTTGATCTGCAAAGTTATTCACTAAAGCGGTACGAATGCCATTCCAGTCCGCCGGGATACCATTCGAGTTTATAAGTCTAGCTGCATTGCCTGTAACTTTATTTAGGATGCCGTTAAGCAAGGATTGGTTTTCCACCTGGGGAGGGTTTTAAAAATCTTCTAACTAACTCGTCACATAAGCTAATGAACCTAGTTAATATATTAGGGTTCCCATCAAATTCCGGGACTAATCTAAGGGCCTTAAAAATAGCGTCAATGGGGTCCTGTGCCATGTCGCTTATTTGTTCCCCTATATCACTTAAATTTCTATTAAGATCTAACCTATCTTGCCTTACGTCCCTAGGAGGGATGCGAGACCCAGTCTGCCTAGGATGGAAAATCTTGAGGGATTAACGAAGGACTGGAATGGAGTAAAGCAGCACAAGAGCGATTCAGGTGTACTCACAGTTTCATATCTTGGTATTTTTGAATCAGCATCGATGTCTGGATACGCCGGCTACAGCTTCCCGTGGTTCAGGATACTCGACGAAGGCTTAAGAGCACACGCAGCGGCTATACGGAGCCGACAGGATCAATGCGAGAGTCCTTTTACGCGCCGCGCACTGCTTCGAGTATCCTACCGACTGCGCCAATTATGAAAGCTGCAGACGGAGGATTCAAAAGAAACCCGAAATTACATTAACTAATTTATTGAAATTAAATGTTACAATCAAAGTTAGGGCTAATGTATTGACTACGTTCGACGATCGATCCGAAGTGTGCTCTCCAAGGGTCGATGCGATGGCGCGATCGTTGGTGGCACGTAGGCGCGATGTCAGCACTCGTGCTCAGGCCTCGTGATGGCTGATGCAATCCATCGTTGAGTAGAATTGAGGTGAACGCATAGTCAGCAGTTGCCTAGCTGTACCATGGTATAACAACTGTAAAAATATTTTTAGTTATAATTATTTTGTTTTTATTACTGCCGTGCCTTTAGTCGTGGATAATTTTAAAATTTAATACTAGTATATTTTTAACATATTTATGCACTTGTTACAAATATAAATACGAAAGTCGTTTCAGTTAAAATATAAGTGTATGAGTCAATCACTAAATCTTTTTCTTATAAACGACTTAACCTTCTTGAGTCACTTTAGGTTATTAAGAATTGTATGGATGTTTCATATAAAACCTTTTTTCTGAAATAGCCTAAGTGTTTTGAGTCGTTTCTAATAAACAAAAACAGAAGTTCGTTTGCAGTAAACCTAAAACACAGAAACGACCCAAATTGTTTAAGTCGTTTCCGTGATTTTCAAGATTAAATTGTTAGGCAAAATTTAATTCTCAGAAAGGACCCAAACTGTTTGAGTTTTATCTGATAAATTATCTTTAAGAATACGTACATAGAAATTGCATTACTCAGAAACAATTCAAGCAGGTTGGGTTCGTTCAACAAATTTTTTTTTCGTGCTCTTCATACATGGACGTAGTTAAGCAGAAAGGACCTAATCCACATCAAGTCACTTTTGAGTAATGGGCGTTTGAAGTTTCAGCTGTAATTGCTCTAAGAGGAACATTCTTTTTTTTCAGAATGTTTTTTTTTTTATTCTAGTAGTCTAATATTGTAATTGTTAACGTAATATAAACATTTTTTTTTTTCAGTAGGTTTTGAGATATTAAGCAAAGTGTGGGTTGAGTCCTTACAAAGAAAAGCTATTTTTAAAGAAGTCGTAAAAAATTTTAATTCCTCAGAAAAAACTCAAGCCACAAAATAATTTATTAAAAATAAAATTAAATATTTATTAAAAAATAATGTATTCAATCAGCTTCATTATGCTCTCTTTGACACAAAAAAAATAAAATAAACTTAAAAACGGTACAGACATGGGCATAGAGAACTTCATTATTCTTCCTCCAAATCAAAATCCAATGTTGGTCCATATCCATCTACATCTTCGTTTATGTCCGTTCCTGTGAGGTTATTATAAAACGCGTGGCAATCTTCGGGTATCAAATTATACATAGATTTGAGATCTGCTAGCTTTGCTTCGGCAATAGCCTTTCCTTGAGGCCACAGGATTTCGAAATCTTCTTCTGAAAATTTGATCAAAACACCTTTGATCTTTTTCGATACATCTAAGGTTTGAATCTCTCCACTGTCTGATATCATGGTAATTAAGTAGGGATCATCTTTTTTCAAAATAATTTGTTTTGTAATCAGCCAGTTAATTTTATTTTTATTTATACATATTTTACGATTTATAACTTTCTTCTCAATGTTCTTACTGCTTAAAAAATCTTGACTTTTCATTCTAGTTACGCGAAGAGGGTTTTTCTTTTTAGCGATTTTCATGATATTTATATATTCTTCTGCCGTATAAACTCGTTCATGATTCTTTAGCTCACATTCTATTTTACTAAAGTCTGTGTCGTTAGGGAGAAAAGAATGTCCAGACTCTAAATATTTAAACGTGATTGTTTTTAGGCTCGAATGTCTATTCAGTACAGGTTTCAACATTAGCACTATTTTAATGTTTCTATTTTGTCCCCCACAGGAATGGCTCCAAAGAACTAAGTTTTCTACACCATCCCTCAGATGGTTTTTAATGAAACTAATTAGACAAGACCCAACTTCTTGGGCTCCTCTTCCGGCTTCTCCTTCAACCCAGATATTACATCTACCTTGATCGCTAGAGCCAACGTGGATCCCAGCATTATAAACCCATAGCTGACGTTTATAAAACACAATGTTAGTCGGTATACGGGGTAGAGGTAGCGTTTTTTCTAGATCGTAGGTAATACATTCAAATTTTGGATCTATTTTTGCCCGCGCCAAGTCTTCAGACATTTTATTACGGAGTTCTTCCGCTCGTATTTGATGTGTATCTCGTTTCTTGATTAATAAATCTTTTTCTTCTGGCACATGACATTTATTTATTTCGAGAGCCAGTGAATCGCATGTTTTACACGTATCTTTCTTTAACGATTTACATCGTAGATTAAAGTTCGTATAAAATATGCGCTTCAATGTCGCAAGTGATGCGTATTTTTTGTCATCACCATATACTTTTTTAAATTCAGAAACGTAAATGTCGTGTATTTTTTGGACAGTCATACCTACTTTTAAATATTCTGTACCATTATTTGTTTCCCTCCTGTAATGGGATTTATATCTTGGGAGAGAATAACATTCTTCACAAAATCTATGTCTTCTTGAGGGGTCTTGTTCCAACCACCTTGTTTTTCACCTCTCTTGTCCTTATAAGTTTTTTGGATTCGTTGTTTGGCCAAACATATGTCGACTTTTTTTGAAGATATCTGAAAGTTTTTTTAAAACATTTCTTTACATACTATTTTTCCGCAAATGTAATAGTGCCTTGCAAATTGTCTAAGTTTGCTTTTACCGGATTTAGTTTTTTTTGATACATAGGATCGAGCTTTTTCGGACTCTGTGACATTATTTAATATATATAATAGTTGAGCTTCATAAGACCCCAATGTTACAAACTTTTCGAATTCCTGTTTGCGTTTTTCTGTTGACACCAGCATGAAGCAGCGCTGTTTGCACGTACACGCATAATCGGTGAATACTTTTGATTTTATTAGTTTGTCTTTACTATGATAGGGCAAATTTAAGTATTTCCTATTTTTCTTCTCGGAGAGATTATATTCGGGATGTTTCCTTTTACGTCCGCGTTTTGGCCGACCCATAGCTTGTGGTGCGTTAATGAGTTCTGTAATGGCAGGAATAGATTCCTCTTCGTTTGGAACACAGTTTTCTGCTTCGGTGGGAACTAATTCAGCTTCAGGATTATTATTTTCAGTATCGGATCCATGACACATCGAAATTATTTCATCAACCGTTATTTCACTATTATTAGTATGAGTAGCAAACGCGCTTTTGTTATGATGCATTTACGGTTTTCCGTCAGGTCTAGATTGATCATCGTGCACCATTACAATGTGAGTCTGAACCAATGCCTCTTGTTTCGTATCATCTTCCGAACTATTGCTCTCAGGAACTTGAAAGCCTTTTCTTTTTTTTTGCTGTATACATATACCTGAATTATCTGTTTCTTCTCCACTGTCAGGAACATAATCAGAATCTGTATCATTGTCAAAGTCTTCAACTTGGTTAGGGTCACTACAGCTAACACCATCATCTTGAGGAATTTTTGAGATATCGTTACACTCATGTTCTACTGTAGAAAAATCTCGGCTAAGCGTTTCAAATAGAGCTAACGTAGATGGTGACATTGGGGGTAATGGTGAATTATTTTTAGCATATTTCCATGTTATTAGAGGAGTCAGTGGAGAAAATGCAGGAGCAGATGGTGATATAATACCTGGTAAGAAAAAAAAAACGTTTAGGTATTATATTAAACCCCTTAATTTTCTTATATATGTTTGCAACGACGAATAGAGTGTTGACAGTTTTTTTTTACTTGTACCTCCTATGGCTTTTGACGCAAGTACATTTGGTGTTAGTGGAGAATACACTGGAGGCGCCGGAGACTCCGTATCTGGTTGATAAAAAAAATAGGATGGTCAAGAAACACAAGATTCCCATTAAAATATACTAAGTATTTAAAAGTGAAATACCTGATTCCAGAATTTCATTATTTGTAATTACAGCTGGAGGAGCCGGAGAGCACAAAACGTTACTTATTGCTTGAAGTCCCGCATCTGAAACAAAAATTAAAGGACCAAGAACGTAACCATTGAACTCGATTTTTATTTACTTTTTAAGATGATCCATTTTAAGTACCTTTATTGTTGGTGTCCTTAGGTGCGTCTGTTTCTAATTCTGAAGAAGGCTCAGGTTTATGTCGACCTATAATGAATCGTTATATAACATGTTTTAATAGTATGTTAAATGTTAGTAGTCTAAAATAAACGAGCTGGAAGGTAGGGCATAATAAAAATCTGTGAATGTCATTCACACACAAAATCAGGCACTCAGCACAAAAAACTCCAATAACAAAGCTATTACAAGTAAAAAAAGCATTTAGCATAACATTCCTATGCTCTTAAACCTGAACCATCCCTTATTATTGAATAAAAAAGTTAACCCTAGCTCACTAACCTTATTTTCGGGTAACGCTGTAACTAACCTTTCGTCTCTGAGACTACGAAAAAAAAAAACATTACTTTTAAAAATCTGTTTAATTTTCTTACATCAAATTAAAGTTCACAGTAATTAAGCTTTTAAAATATCATATAATAAATAAAAAAATAGAAATATCCTAATCAGTGCAGGAATAACACATAGAAACTGTATGTTCGCCACAAATGGCCCTCTTGCAGCCCTTGCAAAAGTATTTGGTCATGCGACGTTTTTTCGCTGGGCAATAACTGCAAATTTTTCGGTTTCTTGGTGGCTCTTGACTGGACTGTTCGTCAGAAACATCAATTTTTAGAATTTCGCCGATAATTTGCTTCAAATTACGCTGCAAAGTCAGTGTTATATCGCTCACGAAGCCAAGGTGCCATAAGTTCATCTGCCATTGCTAAGGCAAAATCCCTTCTTTTTGTAGGTTTTTTTATTATTACGGATCTCGTTAGCCGATCTCTTTAGCCAATCCTGAAGGACCAGGTATCACATTACGACTACTTGTACGTGTGCGTGTGTGACGAGGATTTGTTGACCATCTGTGTCGGTTCTTACCGTACAAGTTACACTGGCTCGGCTGAATAACTGTCGGATGTAATTGCGGTACTTGTATTTGAGTATCGCTGCTGGATTTCACCTGATCCGTGTTTAGTTCATCATCATCAGAATCTAAGACTAACCTTCGATTACGCCCGCGACGTGAAACTAACAATTTGTCCGCCGAAGAGTCTGAAGCTTCTTCCTCACTTTCTTCAGAAGGGGCATGTATTTCCGTCTCAACATTATTCTCTTTCTCAGAATCGGATGAATGAGGTTCATTGTCGGGTAATGATTCGGTCTCCGATTCAGCTAACCATTGCACAATTTGCCTTCTATGCTTCTCAAATCCATCTAAAATAGAAAATAAATAAAATTAAGACATGAAAAAGACTGTAAAACTCTCTGTATAAAATATAAAAAAACAACAGGTAAATAGAGTTCACGTCATAAAACCATAACAGTAATTATTTATTCGTAAATAATAAAAGTTCTTAACTTTTCTAACAAATAACAACATAAACAGAAGCATAAAAGTATGTACAACTTTACTAAAAAAAAACTTACAACATTACTAACCTTTCGTCTGTGAGACGACGATCACGCGATATATATCCACCTAATTATCGTGCATCCACAATGAGTCCTTGCGGGTCACTAATTTCACTATCCAGGAAGGTACGAAAAGAGTGCGGGGCGGGGGGCAACGGGAAGTTGGCGAAATAGCGAAAGCGCTAGGTGCGCGTCGTCTAATATACGAATGGTTAGTGATCTAGGGTTAATGTTGGTCTCAAACACCGCTAACCAAAAAGGTGCATTAAGCATTAAATCGTGCAAGCGTACAACACACAACACTTTGGTAAGTATTATAATGCTTACGCAGATAGATCATTGTTACGATCCGAGTTACGTTGACGTAAGTAGATAGATAGATACGTAGTATAATCGTCTATCTACCTGGTATGTCGCATAACCATCATGTCTGTTTACAGCTGGAAATAAGATTAGTATCAACACCTTTCTCTTAAAAATACCCTAAATCTGGTAAAAGGCGAGTTGGACTCGTTTTAGGAGTAGGTGAATGAATGCCCGATATCAGAATGGCAGTGGATGCTACCGAGACAATGCTAGGATGAGAGGGAGAGAAATATATGTATGTCCGATATTTTGACTAATTATTACTATATTTCAGTTTTAGAATTTTGCTCATACCTACGTATGTTCCTCAATGTTTTATAGGTTACAACTTAAATTACATTTTTTATTCTATAGCGAAAGCAAAACAACACTAAATGTGTCGCAAAATGCACAATTTTACTTTTACATACACATAAAACTGCCACAACAACAAACAGCTAAACTATATAACTCTATACCTAACGAAATTAAGGAATCGAAATCACTTCCTACTTTTAAAAGGCTATTAAAGCACCATCTGACTAATATTTTATCATTGTAAGTTTTTACCGTTTTTTGTTACAACATTCAATTTCTTTATTTTCAGACTTAGTCCATAGATACATTTCATAAAAACAAATTACATCACAAACATCCACACATACACACACAACAACGTCCGTTACATCCTAATTTTAGTTTAGTACCAAGCGAAACCGTCGCTTATCTTAATTGTGATGTTTTTCCTCATAGAAATGAATAATTGTTTTCATTTTGAGCGAAATAAATTTCTTAAACCAAAAAATCTCATTTAAAATTCCAGATTTTAAACTGTAATTATTGCCGTTTCCTATAAATGTTGCAATAAACGTTTTCAGTTTTCATTTTAAATAAGTTCAAATTTGAAGTAGAACTTATGTGAAATTGATAGCCAGTAAAGTCAACATTTTGTTGATAGTTATCTTTACGTAAGAATACTTGACAATTTAAGTAGGTACCTTTTTTAAAAATGTAAACTTAACTGACCTGGTGTAAGAACGTTAGTCTTCTCAGTCACCGCCACCGGCATCTTCGTCGCAGAAATCTCCTCCGAATTGGTCCCTATTTATTGAAATAAAATATATACACAGATCATTGAAAATACTCTCAAGTTACGATAATTATTAAATTATAAATGTTATTACATATCTATCTTTACCGTCTATCCATTAACGTTAGTAGTTATCCATATTTTATATTAACAAAAGAATGCAAAACAGATTTTGAGGTTAGAAATCCTGAAAAACAAAACTTACTTACCATCTGAAAACTCAGTCTTTTCGTTGTTCCCTTGTCCCAATGCACTAAACAAAATACGATCAACTCGTCTCATCTTATTTTTTCACGCAATTCACTTGTTTTTTATACGATGCAAAACAAAACACACGTTATGCCTGCCAGTGTCAAAGAGAATGAAAGAGTTGCTAGTTTTCGAAAACACGTTTACTACAAAGTGTTACCACTGTAAAAATATTTTTAGTTATAATTATTTTGTTTTTATTACTGCCGTACCTTTAGTCGTGGATAATTTTAAAATTTAATACAGGTATATTTTTAACATATTTATGCACTTGTTACAAATATAAATACGAAAGTCGTTTCAGTTAAAATATAAGTGTATGAGTCAATCACTAAATCTTTTTCTTATAAACGAATTAACCTTCTTGAGTCACTTTAGGTTATTAAGAATTGTATGGATGTTTCATATAAAACCTTTTTTCTGAAATAGCCTAAGTGTTTTGAGTCGTTTCTAATAAACAAAAACAGAAGTTCGTTTGCAGTAAACCTAAAACACAGAAACGACCCAAATTGTTTAAGTCGTTTCAGTGATTTTCAAGATTAAATTGTTAGGCAAAATTTAATTCTCAGAAAGGACCCAAACTGTTTGAGTTTTATCTGATAAATTATCTTTAAGAATACGTACATAGAAATTGCATTACTCAGAAACAATTCAAGCAGGTTGGGTTCGTTCAGCAAATTTTTTTTTCGTGCTCTTCATACATGTGGGATGAGTCGAGGTAGTAAAAAAAATAGTTTCTATATACATTTCGAAAATAAAGTCTTCACTGTATGATAGATTCGACCCTCAGAAGTATGATGGCATACTTAACTCAATTCCGACCAAACAGTGGATTAGGTCCTTTCAGCTTAACTACGTCCAAATATAAGTCTTAGAAATAATGTTTTACGAAATGCATTATTTGTTCTTTAATTATAATTATTTCAGTAACATAAAAGTTGTACAAAACCGTTTTAAATGGGTATACGGTACTAGGATGCATACTAAATATTTTGTGTAACATTCAGGAATATTTGGTGCACGATCAGTATTTTTCGGGGAAGAATAAAATAGTTATTGTTACAATAGAATATTTGCAGCGCACTACAATAAAAAAGTGTTATATCGTGGTGTTAATTTGGAATTTGTTTGATGTAACATATTTTGTTGGCCGAGTAGTTTAATTATAGTAAAACATTTAAACGGGTTTAAGATCAATATTATAGAAATGCATATGTATGCATTTCTAAAATATTGATCTTAAACCCGTTTCCCCTAGATGTACAGACGCCAGCACGTCAAGCTAAACACTATACATATCTATAACTACGACGCACCATGGAGCGTTAGAAAGAAAGTATCCTTGGCGTGATTGGTGGAATTTCCAACGTTTCTAAAATTAACCAATGGCTGCACATACTAATAATTAGGAGCCAATCCGCGCCCCTGCGCATTCGCCACCGCTCCCGAGTTCTTCCGACTCATAACGAAATTAAACGAACGTCATTAGTCGTCACCAGTCACTGTCACTGTCAGTCAGTTCCGTGTTCATTCAAAGTGTGTTGTGTCGTAGTGTTCATGAGTTTTAAAATGGCGCGTCATAGCACTAGAACGGGCTATCCGTTCAGGATAATATAATAGTTCTGTGGTAATAGCGCTTTGATTGAGTGAATCTGTCATAATGGTGAGTAATATTTTTTGTAATTCTAATTTTTAAATTAAAGTAAACAAAGGATAATATTGAAAAAATGAGTCGATCAGTGTTATTTTTTATAGAATTTTCGAAATAAGTAAGCAGAAGGGATAAGTAGGTATCATCCTTGTGTTATTTCATAATGAGTTCCCGATATCGTAAGTTATTAACGCTGCGCGAGTGCGCGCTGTTCAAGTCTCATTGAACAGAATTCGATGAACAATTAATTTAGTCATAAAACATTCTAAACAGAAGTTAATCCAGTAGGTAGTGATTGGATTATAAAGTAAGTAAATACCTACGCAATTACGCAATGACGCATTTTCTTTTTGTCTGTTGAAACAGCGAAAGGACAGTAATTCAACACGCGGATCCAGTTTAATCTAGTTATATACCACGATATCGCATTGGGTGTATGTTTGTGTGTAAATAAATAAATAATTTAATAATAATAAGTTAGCAATTATTGTAGGGAATAGTATAAGTATTAATACGTCTTTTCCTATGTATGTATTAACTATGTGCGTCTGAATGGCTGGTTGTCTGTATCGGTTCGCGTCAGACTTGTGACCAAAAATTGTTACCTACTTTTTAGTCAATAAAATTGCTATCTATCTTTGAAACAAAATAAAGGGACTACAAAAATGTGTCATTACTTTTCTTGAGTAATTACTATCTGATCCGATCTGTCCTCACGCCTTTCAATGTCCACCTCGTAGCTTTAATACGTAAAAAGTTATAGATTCCGACCTCTCACCCTGCTTTGTCCCCTTGGAGGGACAGATCAAACTTTTTTCCGACTGTCCCCCTAAGGGGACAAAGCAGGGTGAGAGGTCGGAATAATCCAAAGTTATGATCATTTGAAAATTTCACAGGGAATAGATTACTGTTATTGAAATAAAGCAATTTAACACGATTACAATAATGCATCTTTGTATTGGAATACATCTACCTATTATGTTATTTGAACATACAAATCTATAAATACTTAGGCTTTAGTTGGAAAAAGAAACAAAGTTTTAAAGGATATTTTTTTTTTTTTTAAAGTTCTGTATCTTTTTTATGTTTATTTGTATAATTAATGTAATGGGTAGATGTATATAAAAATAAACAATTTTATAATCGTTTTAAATAGCTTTATTTCAATAACCGTAATCCATTCCCGGTAAAAAAATCAAACGATCATAACTTTTTACTTGTTAAAGCTACAAGGTGGACATTGAAAGACGTGAGGGTAGCAATCAAGTAGTAATTACTCAAGTAAAAATAATAATACGAATTTGAATAGTTTACACAAACGGAGGGTTAACCAGCTATCATTCTGTAGTCCCTTTAATTTGTTTCAAAGTTAGGTAGCTATTAATTGACTATAGGTAGTAAAGAAACGGTCAAGAGCGAGTCGGACTCGCGCACCGAGAGTTCCGTACAACCATATACGTATATAAATAAGTGTGCTATTTAGATATCGTTTATTTTTCCTGTAATCTTTACATAAACTTCTGTCACACAGAATAATTTCAGATTTTTGTCTATGCAAACTTCGGAGATGGGGGGGGGGGGGGGGGGGGGCATTTGTTTACATTTTTCAGCAAAAGTCGAAAACTATGCGGCTTACAAAATAATGTTTGAGAATGTGCAAACATCGTTCTTTCATAATGATACCTCACTTCGAATTTTTAAGATCCCTTTCAGTACCTGTTGAAAAAAAAATTCTTTCATATTTGCATAATAGTTGAGAAAACGTCATCTAAAACTATTCCAAAATTCAAATTGATAGCACTAGCAGTTCTTGAGACTGAATCGCACCATAAGGGTTCCTTTTTACCGTTTTGGTACAGATCCCTAAAAAGTAGCAAAGGTCACCAGCCTGACGCGAACCGATACATTCGCACACTAAAATAACAAAAATTGAGTAACAGAAAATTGAACTGAGTAATAATGGGCAAATAAAATAAAGCTATTTGTTTCGTTCCAGAAAACAAACTGTTTACTTCAGCGGTGTCGACTATGTGGCAGCCTTATGGTCGCTGGCTGCACCCTGCCGATCCGTTTTTGAGCACAAGACTAACCTCAACTTCATACAACGTGAGTCCATGTGTAGCTTCTTATCACACTTATTAACCTAACTTATTTATTCATCATTTACATAAAACATGATTTTCTTAAAAAGTGAATAACAACATTTATTCAATTATACATACTACCTAATTAATAAGCACGATTTTGTTTTAACATTAGTTAAAGTAGGCAGGTATAATAAGATAAATTGAATTAAGTATGAAATCAATGAAAACCATGTGTCACACTATACCTGAATAACTAGGTATAGTCCGCGTCAAATAACTTTGCCGCTCTGAAACCAAGAGAATCGCTATCTTTTACTAACAGCGCGAGGAAAGGACGGCTATAGCTATGAACTAAATTAGAGGTGTCAAACTAGTTTACGCCTTGCGCTTCACCGTGTTTTTTAGTCGACATGTTTTTACGTATAGTCTAAATGTGTATGGAAATATTAGTTCAACTAAAGACAGCTCTAATTTACGTCCGTCTCTTTCTTGTTTTATTAGAGAGAAAAAGTTAGCAATAGCCTAAATTAAGTTTAGTTTGTCCACAACAGAATGGGCACCATTGACTAGTGCGCAGTCATTTGCGCGAATTTCAGAGCGGCAAACTTACATGACGCGGGCTATAAAAGGTAAGCTTTAAAGCGAAAATAGTACAGACAATTTAGAACCATTTAAGCCATGGTTGTCTCAGACTAAGTCTTACCCCGCCAGGGTTGCGGGTTGTTCGAAAGGGTTACCGTGGCCCTGGCACAGGCCACTGAAGCAACTGAAGGAACGTGGGTTTTAGTCAGTAGAAGTCTGACACACCCTCCCGCTCCACCCAGAGCGGGAGAAGTTATTTGATGATTTCTCATCCACAAAAAAAATAGACTAAGTCTTACCAATTTTTTTTACCTAATTTTTTTCCGAAAATTCCATAATTTAAAGTAAACTGCATATCTAAGGCCAAATTGAATGATAAATGAATTCATTTTTATTTAATTTAATTAAAGTTATCAGTAAGCAATCTAGCAAAACTTTAGGTTTTAGGCCTATGTGTCATTAGACATTTAAAAGTTCATCAAAATTATATTATTATAATATTATTGGAACTGCGAGATATTCACATATGATGATCTATTAGGGCTTCCAAACAAATATACAAAATTTTAAAGATGTATAGATGTATGTTTGTATGTTTATATGTATGTATGTTTGTCCACGCATTCCTCCGAAACTATTAATCGTGATCATTCTTTTTTTGTTGGCTTACATTTACTTCAACTTAGGGCACAGTGAAAGTTTCATCGAAATCGGTTCAGTACTTTTCAAGATAATAGACTAAATACGTGACGTAACGTGACGTAAGTGTGACGGTCTGGCTTATTGATACGAGCTGGCGTTAAAGGGAAAACATCTCAAAACAAGGTTCTCAGTAACGTAACATTTGCAGTTGCAATGAATGGGAGAACATGTTTTTCAACTCTAATGTTAAGTTTGTTCTTGGGATAAATTCTTCCCAACTACGGAACCCTTCCTTGTGCGTAGTTCGACACGCACTTAACCGGTTTTTTCTTGTTAAAATCCATACCTAATGCGTAGGTATGCGTATTGTCGCGTAGAAGTGAGTGATCGTCAGTCTGACTGACTGTTTAAGACGGAGGTTACACGTTCAGTTTGGCATCAGTTCAATCCGTGACCTTGATCACGAATAGACTGATGGCTGACTGATGGATTGATGGGCTCTATTAGACGCTATAATATTGTATTGTTTCTATTTATAATATTAGCCCTGTCTATGAGGAATCGTAAAAAAAGAAAGCACTGGAGTAAAAAGTGGCTAATTTAAAAAGAATTCTACATACACTTAAATTTACTGAATGAGATAAGAGACACAGGAGAAGAATGTGACTGTGCCAATTATTGAAAAAGCCCGTTTTGATCATTTGTTGAAAATAGTAAAACCATACCTAACTAAACAAGACACCTGCATGAGGAAGTCAATCAGCCCAGAAAATAAAGAAGAAAATACTCGGCGTGCGACTCCATCGCTGTCTAAGCGGTGACTGACAGCATACTGATAGCAAGTAAACACACGTTCAGCTTTTCGCCAATCTGACCAGTTTGACGAAATACTGAATAAAATAATTAATTAATTATCAATCCGGACCATCAATCCATCAATCTACGCGTACACAATCAGATTCTCGTCATTCTGACACCAATCCCGGGTCGAACTGATGCCAAACTGAAGCCAAACTGAATGTGTAACCTCCGTCTAATACCGCCCATCAATCCATCAGTCTTTTAATTATTAGAAATAAACACGAGAGAAGAATTGATAGGGAGAATAAATTCAGCGGTTGAAACCATGATACTCGAGATGATGTTGAAAATAACAACAACAGAAGTGAAAAGACGGAGCCGTGCTTGTATTAGAAGAATAACGGCAGTTATTTTGAACATGAAAAATTAATAATTTCAATTCAAATGTTGTTTTAATTAGTTTGTCTAAAATTTAAAATTTCTCCCTCAAATTGGTTTGTAGGTGCTAATTTCAATAATTTGTAAGATATCCGCATAAGTGATAACTCAAAAGAAAGAGCGATTATCAAGCATATTTTCAAAAATGTTTGAATAAGAAAGCACCCTCCGTTTTTTTAAGATAAGGTTTAAAAAAGTATTATAAAATTTTTATGAACTTTAAATGTCTGTAAAAAAAATTCTAATGACACACAGGCCAAAATACGCAAATAAACGATTTATTATTATTATTATAAAGCATGTTTTGCTAGATTGTTTATAAATCGTCTAAGACTGATTCTAAATTGTCTGTACTGTCTTCGCCTTAAAGCTTTGCACCTATCTCCAAATCTGTATAGGGGCGTGGTTATAATGAGACCAACGAGACGAAAGTTTTCTTGTTTTCGTCTAGTTGGTCTCATATGACGTTTACCTACATCGGAGTAGGCCCTATTCATATGCAATACAGTCTTTATGGCGACCGCATGATAGAAATGAGGCAGTGACTCCGAGGAATTTGAACGTTGTTGCCTAGTAAATAGAATCCACTTTCGCCATTAACTTAAGGTGAAGTACTCGTAATTATTTTTAACCGTCCCATACGGATTAACACATTATCTGCTTAATTCTTTATGCAAACGCTTCTTTATGCTACACCCTTACCGACCCTTATTTTACGATGTTTTCGAAACAATAGAGATGCACAACGAACGCACAGGTGCGGCGCGCCGCACTCGAAGAAAGTTATGTAAATTGTATGGACGCGCATACGCGCCGTCAAGCACCTGGTGAACGTCCGAAAACGCGCATGTGCGTCTGCCGCGCCTAATGTATTAAGTTGGCCAAGACAATTTGTCATAGCAAAAAATCTTATGTATTGAACTTAACAAAATTTTCTTTGTTATAGATTTCAATGGACATCGTCAGAAGGCGCCTCAAAGATATGCTGGCGCCCTGCCACGAAGAGAATTATAAATCAGGCGCATAAGGAGAGAGTTAAGTTTTTGCCTAGAGTACCTATTATAATTTTGACTGGGCAAACAATATCGTAATTTTTGTTGATGAAAAGAGTTTCCGGTCGGATATGGACGGAAGAAAAATATTATGCCGCAATAGCAATGAGCGTTATGTGAAGGCTAATAACGTGTTATAGATAATATAATATTAATACTGTAAATTGAAATTTAATACTTCTTTTCGCACCATTGTTATATTCTTGCGAGTTTTTCCTTTACTATTGGTTGGTTGTAATAATTTAAGTTATGGCCGTTGACCACTGACGTAACGACACGACAAGGGATTTTACTAGGTAGGTACCGAAGGATGTCAAAGCAGGCTGTGACGTATCAATGAAATGGAGTGTTAACAGTGTTAAATAAGATTCGAAATCAACTGTATTACAAAAATCCTTTACCGTGCCGTGCCGCCAATGGACGCTGGGCCTTATACAGCCCAGTCAAATTATACTAATCTAGGTAAAAGCTTACTTTTGTTTGACGGCAGCGTTTAATTTTGTTGGTAGCCATTGGTAGATATATTTAACTGTAGGTATAATTAATCTGCTACAAATATCAATAAAAATAAAAGCTTGTAAAAAAATTTATATTATCTAAGTCGGGGAGCCTTACATCTAACCAGTTTGAAAACAAAATCCCGTGCACACGATGATCACATCTGTTTTCCGCCACTTTTTGCGTTGACCAATAAAACGATAATTTCTCAGGCTGTTACAATGACCAAGGCGGTCATTGTAACAGCCGACCAAATAGACAATAATAAAACAAAATAATCTTAAAAGTTTTTGTTAAATTCCCGTTGTGTTGAAACGCATTGACCAGCTGTATGGTATGGTCGAGTCGAATGCCAATAATAGTTATTGTTTTTAGTCATTATTGAAAAAAGGAGATACGTAAATATTGTTTATAATATACTAACTTCCGCCCGCGCGGCTTATGTACTTTTCCAGGTCATGGTCTACCCGTGTGCCAAATTTCATCTAAATCCATTCAGCCGTTTTAGCGTGAACGCGTAACAAACAAACTCACTTTCGCATTGATAATATTAGTTAAGATTGGGCAATTGCGACTGTCGGTGACTATTTCAGCGTAGACTCGGAGAATGCCTGTTTAGAGGGCTATTTTTAAATCACTAAGCAAAATTTTCACAGGGTGTTCTACCCATGAATATGAACAACTTTCACTATGCGACCAACTATTATCACGAAAAAAAAATCGGCTGTTTCATACATTTTGGTAGAACAGGTATTGAACTTTATGAAACAACTTTTTTTTTTCGTAATTTCAAAATTGGTCCCATACTGAAAGTTCTTCATCGGCATCGGCTTGGCTCAGTTTAGCGGAAAAAGCCTCGAGGTTATTTATTTTCGACTTTAAGGCACGCAATGTTGATTTTTGTTTGGCATTGACAACCGCGCTGCGCTGCGCCTCGCCAGCCTCTTAGAAATTGGTATTTTAACTTTTATGATAGGAAAACACAAACCAAGCCAGGCAGTCACACTTACACGTATTAGTCCATTATCTTGAAAACTACTGAACACAAATCGTAATAAAGTTTAAACAGATCGTGAAAGAATGAATCTCAAGGTCATTATTTGTGTAGCATTCTATAACGGGGTAGGTATCTGACAGTGAAAATGTAAACTGTAGATTTTGTAAAATAGGACTTGCTTTGTTTTTTGCGGCCTTTTTTCAATAACATAAAATAAGGGGATGCTTAGCAACACATAGGATTAGGTAGAGGCGTTAAATAAAAAAATAGTTGAAAAAATTAAATCAACTTCAAAAAGAAATTAACTCAAAATTATGAAATAACTTTAATTTCGGAGGTCTTGGTATCTGTATTTTAGTTTTTTTTTGCCACCGACTTCCGAAATTAAAGTTATTTCATAATTTTGAGTTAATTTCCATATGAAGTCGATTTAGTTTTTTTTTATTTCGTAATTTTTAGTTTTTAGTAAAAACTGGAATATTTCGACAGTCCCTATTAACAATGTCGGTTCTGCAGGGAGACTACTGTTTAGTCCCTACTGAACCACTGTTCAGTATTATTACGAGTATATTACGAGTAACAATCTCAGTTCTGCGAAAAAGACCACTGTCTTTTTCGCAGAACTGAGATTGTTACTCGTAATATCATGAAGATTCTTTTTTATCGTCAGGGCAAACTTTGAACTGCCCTCAGTTCAATGTTTGTTTTGACAGTGATGATTTTTTTTAAAATTATAATTCGATGTATGTAGAAAAGTGAATATTGGTAAAAATGTAGGTATATCCGACATTGTTAATAGGGACGGTCGATTTGTTTGTAATAAGTAGTTAATAGGTTTTGTTATAAATATTGCACTAGAATTTGACCAAGGACTTGAGATGTTTTCCCGTTGACACCATGCCTGTAGCTCGATCAATAAGCCAGGCCTTCACTTACACGTATTAGTCCATTATCTTGAAAACTACAGAACCGATTCTGATGAAACTCACTGTTCCTTATGTTGAAGTAAATGTAATGAAGTAGTGTAATAAAATGGTCACGATCCAATTAATACTTTCGGAGAAATACGTGGACAAACATACATACAAACATGCATACATGTATAAAGTTTTGTATATTTGTTTGGAAGCCCTAATATGTAGATTATATTATGTGAATATATAGCAGTTCCAATAATATTGCATACATACGTGTCGAATTGATAAACCTTTTTTGAAGTCGGTTCAAAACCACGGAATAGAAAAACAAAAGTGAAAGTGCCCATGCATCCGGCGTGTCACGATATGCGGAAAAAATGTAAAATAATAACAACCTTCGTCAGTTGTAATTATGAACAACTTATTCATTATGAACAACTTTACTATGGGGCTAAACCTGAAATCGCGAAAATAAAATCAGCAGTTCCCTACATTTCGACGAGTTTTGCGAACATAAAATAATATGGTATGGGATATCTGATTTTTTTGCGATTTCAGGTTTGGTCCTATAGTAAAAGTTGTTCAAAATAGTGGTCTCATTAATACCCTAGAGTTATGGTATATAAAAAAAATAAATACGTTGTATATAGTATCAAAATCTCTTTCTGACTGTTGTATGAATACTTTACGTGACTCGGCTATAATAATAATCCCTTTGTTTCGGGTGGCATAGACCATTATACGTCTTTTACACGAATGGAAATGTATCGTGTGAACATCCGTTATTTTTAACGAATACCTACCACAAAAAAACGTGCAGGACAATGCCGTCTGAACCTAGCCTAAGGTTGATAGGTATTTATTTCGATTGAAAATAATCTGAAGCTGTGTGCGACGCTATTGGTTGATGAGCGTAGGTAAGCGTTAATAGCACTGCTAAAAAGTTTCACTATAATTCTTAACACCTGTACCTACTTCTGTACCTATGATCCACAATAAACATGATTGATTAACGTTCACTTTTTCAGCATTCAATTTTGATTTTTTTTTTTAAATTTACATTGTAATATTTAGTTTATAAAATCTGTTGTAGGTATTAATCTAGAGTATATTTGTAAGTTTTTAATTATATTAATATTAATGTCAAAAAATATAAAGATTAAGGTTGCTATTGCGCCTTTTATTTTGATACCTATTAGCATTAAATTTCGTTAAAATACTTAAGCTGCCTTGTCACTATGGGATATAATACATATTATATCCCGAGATATAAACTATATCCCGCGACTGATCTTCACACTGTGAGATATATCTTTTAAACTGTTTACATTCGTAGCGGCGCGGAATGGTGTGCGGGGAGAGAGGAGGCGAAATATAATATGAAAATATCTCTCGGTCGATCGAAAAAATATTTATAGTTTGAGGTGTAATATATATTACATCTCAATGTAAATGGTTTCATTTAAAATTACGGTGAGCGATATTAGTTTATATCTTGAGATATAATATAAATTACATTATATCCCATAGTGGAAAGGCGGCTTTAGAAGAGCATGGAACGCACGAACACAGCTGACCGCCCCAGCCCGCTAGTAAATAGGTATATAGCAAAACCCGGAAAAGGTAATTGAAATATGCATGAAATTAAAAAAAAATGTTTTTCTCACATCACATTATCAGATTATACCTTTCTGTCTACCTATCAATATTCATCACGAGCGTGAAGTTTCGCTTATTAAAGGTGTAACGGAGTATACCGTACCTACCTACATGTTTAAATGTAATATAAATAGATAATACCTACTTAATACTTATAGGGAATTTTCCAACAAATACTAAAAATGAAGGGCCGGTTTTTTATCCGTAGTTAACTCAACCAATGGTTTTAAACATGTAACTATTGGTTGAATCTTGGCTATGTTTGCCAAAATGCCATTAGTTACAATTTTTTATTTAACATTAGTGATTTAACATGAATACCTACCTACATTCATGTTACCTAATTCATTCATGTTCAGCATTTCGCATTTAGCCAAAATTCAACCATTATTTACTATGTTTAACCATTGGTTGAGTTAAATACGGACCAAAAAACCGGCCCTAAGTAAAAGATAATTTAAACAAATGCTTATAAGCATTCATAGGTATTTTATTTTTTGCGTGAGCGGGCCGCCGCCTGCCATGCCATTATTTCGATTCGTAGGCAGTTATCACAGTCTAAAAATCATACAGTTATGTTACCTACTAGCGCGCTTTGTGAAGACTCGAAAACGTCAGCAAGCAAGCAAGGCGTAATAATAATACAACACGACCCTCTGTTTTGGTTCCAAGTAAGTAGATCCTATTCAATCAGCTAGGTACCTGTTACTAGGTAAGTAGGTACCCAGTACCCTTTTGTTATCGCATAGTATCTTATTCTACACCACGACGAATATACGCACACTAGCTCACGTACGCACTGCAGCACGAAACATTACAAGTAAGAGCAGACAAAAAGCTATTTATCTCTTTCGCACGATTCTCGCTGTCGTTGCTCATAACGCGCTCAAGGTCAATGTATAGTAGCTTGATGTGCTGGCCACTGTACCTTTAGATTTTTGGTGAACACAAAAATATTATCCAAAGCAAAATAACTCCACGAACAATATGGCACACCGGTAATATTCCGTGTTACGAAAGTACCACCAAACGTGACGTATCGCACGCGGAGCGCTCAACCTGCTTAGGGAGTTGTTCCGAGTCGTCGGATGCAATGCCCGCGCAGAGTCGAACTGCGCTAGCCTTTTTTTTTTTGTGTATGGCATCTCGTAGTTGACCTAGAGAGGTCGTGACTACTTAACCGGACTATCCTGTGGCTGCCTTAAGATGACTCAAAGCCTCCAGCCAGGGGCATAAAACTTACAGACTAAGCGACTACACGCTAAGGGCTCCCTCTGTGGGGAACGGGCCTCGGCTTAGGGCGTCGCTGGGGGGAGGACAGCAAGATGGGACAGGCTGGATCAGATTAGAATGATTATTATTGCCAGGGGAGTTTAAAGCTACTGACTCAGCTAGGCCCCCAGCTGGCACTTCATACCCGAGCAAGGGACGGGGGGGAGGACGATTATTACGGGGTCGTCGCGAGGGACCTCGGCGGCGAGGTCGGAATGTCGATTTGTGTTTGTTCCTACGGTCCCTACTGCTCTCCTGGAGAAGAGTTATGGGGTCGTCGGGATCTGAGAGGACAAGCCTAGGGCGGCGGACCTTACTAATACGAGAGGGGACATAGCTAGCCGCCTCGACAACCAGAGGGTTGCGATGGTTGGTGGCTGAGTCGAAGAAACGCTTGGAATTGCGTTTCAAGAACTGGGAGATGGTGGGAATGTCGAGATCTACGTGGAGGATTTCGTTCCGAACGAACTAAGGGGCTCCGGTTGCCTTTCGGAGGAAACGGTTTTGGAGGGCCTGCATCCTATGAATGAGGTGAGGTTTTGCGTGCGCAAACACTGAACCCGCATAGGTCACGATGGGGCGAATGCACGCTGTATAAATGCGCAATTTGCACCTGAGTGACAATTTGCTACGTGCATTCAGAACGGAGTGGAGTCTACCGAGAGCGAAAGCGGCGCGCGAACGCACCTGCTTTATGTGCTCAGCGAAGGAGAGGTGGTGGTCGAGGGTCACATCGAGGTATTTGGCTCGCGTCTCCCAAGGGATCGGCTTGCCGAACATGGTGATCGGTCGACTGCGCTAGCCGGGCGGGGCACGTCTTTTATACCTGCGTGGCGCTAACGCGACGGCGCGTAAGTGTGCGTGTGTCGAGAGCTTGAATGTAATCGGGAGGACGCTCGAGTTAGTCGTGCGCGCATTGTTTACATCGTTACAATATAATATTTATTACCTCACATATTTACAATTATAAAAACTAATTACTTAAAGCTACATCGTAATAATATTTTATTTTATCATCTTAACTTACAAAACATTGTGATGTTATTTTTATAATAACTTATTACATTTTATTTATTTATACATTAAGAATATGAAAATACCTACATAAATATTTTATACACATACTTCAAAGAATAAAACATAAAATTAAAAACTAAAATACTTACAGTATTTATTACCTAACATAGGTATTTACAGTTACGAACTAATTATAGCCACATCGTGATAATATTTAGTTTATTTTATCTTCTAAACTTACAAAACATATTTTAATTAAAATGGAACTCATAAACAACTTACATACACATTAATAATTTATTTTATATTAAGTATATTTACTTTTAAGTCAATATTATAATCAATATAATAAAACTTACATTACATTTTATTATTAAAAAATCAAATTTGTACAAAAAACTTACAAACTGCATTACTTACTAATAACAATTGTCCTCACAAAGTTTTGTGGAAATTTTGTTTATTAATGATTGTGTCTTTTCCATAGAATAATCCACTGGTTCACTCACTACGTATTGCGCACTCAACTACCGCATCATCATTGTCAGATTCTTGTTGATCACTAATGTTCAACACTTGTATCTGGATCAATCTCAGTCCTTTTTTCTTCTTTTTTTTTTATTTGTGATGGGTTTGCTCTTGACTCTAGTCTAGGTCAGAGGTGACAGAGACAAAGTCGACGATGGAGTGAGCTTACCCAGAAGAAGCCTGTTCACTCTCACTTTGAAGAGATTAGGGTTGTATACGTTCGGAAACACAGACGCAGGTAGTGAGTTCCACTCTTTTGCTGTGGGCATTATAAAAGACATTTGGAAGCGCTTAGTGCGAATTGGTGGAATAGCAACCAGGTAGGGAACTGGCAGTGCGTCTAGATGTCCGATGGTAGAAGAGGGCCGGTGGAATGAGGTCGTGGAGTTCTGGGGCACACTCTCCGAAGTACAATCTGTAGAAGACCGACAAGCAGGCAACCTTGCGGCGATGAGCCAAGCTATGAAGCTTGGCATCCACCAGTTTTACGTCGCCAATGAGCCTCTTTCGTTCCACCGAATCAAGCGCTGCTAGTTGGTACTTAGCTGATCCATCCCAAAGGTGACTGCAATACTCCATGCAGGATCGGACTTGCACTTTGTAAAGGATTAAAAGCTGTCCAGGCGTAAAGTATCGCTTCACCTTATTTAGGATGCCCAGTTCTTGGCCGCAGTTTGGGCCTTGTATTCGATGGTGGCGCCGAAGTTCAGACCAGATGTCAACTCCATGCCATGCTCAAGTCGATCAGTTACAGGAACAGATGTACCCCGAAAAATAGAAGTTTGGGCGAAACGACTCTTTTTTAGCGGTAAAAAGACACGCCTGTGTTTTGGTGGCGTTAAAAGAGACCAGATTATCATCACCCCACTGGGAGACAAAGCTTAAGGTCAAACCTATCCGCTCTACCATGGCCTCTCTCAAGGAACGAACTTCGGCCCCGCTGGTTTTTGCGCTGGACAAGTATCTCTCTGAAACTGTACTGTCATCTGCGTACTTAACAATACCAGGCCGAAGCAGGTCATTGATGTGCAGCAGGAAAAGAGTTGCAGAGAGAACAGACCCCTGAGGAACTCCGGCATCAATAGCCATAAGGTCAGAAGAGCAGCCGTCAACAACTACTCTGATCGATCGTTCACTAAGGAAATCTGATATCCAGCTACAAAAATCAGCTGGGATGCCATAAGCAGGAAGCTTGCTGAACAGAGCAGCGTGCCAGACCCTGTCAAAGGCCTTCCAGATGTCAAGCGATACAGCCAGTGCTTCGCCGTGTTTCTCGATGGCTTCGCCACAGCAGTGCGTGACATACACAAGAAGATCGCCAGTTGACCGTCCCCGGCGAAAGCCATATTGACGGTCACTGAGGAGATCATTGTCTTCAAGGTAGATCAGCAACTTATTGTTCAGTACCCTTTCCAAAACTTTGCACAGAATGGAGGTAATGGCGATCGGACGGTAATGGGCAGGGTCTGCACGGTCGCCTTTTTTGGGCACTGGTTGTACATTTGCAAGCTTCCAGGATTTCGGCACCGTTCTTTTTTCAAGAGAGAGGCGGAACAAACGTGTCAATACAGGAGACAGTTCAGGCGCACACTGCCTCAACACTCTCGCTGGAATGCCGTCAGGCACGCTGGCCTTGTTCACGTCTAGACTGCACAATACTCTTCGGACCTCTTTAATGTGTACTGCGATCTCCGGCATCGAGGAGTCACAATGAGGTACAGTAGGTGGTTGCTTTGAGCCAGCGTCCAGACGTGAATTGTTTGCAAAGAGAGATGCAAATAAATTTGCTTTCTCAGTTGCAGAGTGAGCCAGCGACCCATCAGGTTTCATCATAGGAGGTAAAGTGGGACGACAGAAATTCGTTTCAACAGCGTTAGACAGGGACCAGAACTGTTTACTACCCGGAGGGTGCGAAGCCAGCCTGGCCCCGATACGTCCGACATGGTCAAAACGTGCCCTACGTAAAACCCGCTTGCAGAACTTGGCAGCAGAATTAAAGGCTCTTTTCTTCGCGCGAACCCTACGCGCTCTAACTTTGCGGTCGCGGGCCTTAACCCAGGCTTGGTAGGCAGTTTCTTTTCGGGCCTCAGCGTGGGCGCATTCTGCATTATACCAAGGCCGGGATTTGTGACCGAGCGGGATGTCGGAGATTGGAATAAAATATTCCATCCCCTGCCAAATCACGTCCGCAACCGCGTCAGCACAGCACGAGGGGTCACCCGAGGAAAAGCACACTTGCCGCCATGGATAAGACGCAAAAAAGTGCCGCATCTGATCCCAGTCTGCTGACCCGTATCGCCTCGTGCCTCTAGGGCTCTCACCTTTCACCGTGCTTTCCCGATGTCCACCACTGGGGGACAGCGAGACAACTTTAAAACATTATTCTCGTTGTCCACCACTGGGGGACAGCGTCACAACTTTGTAAATTATTTCCATTCGTCACCACTGGTGGACAGCGACACGGATTTTTTAACATTCCCGATGGCCGCCGTTGGGGGACAATGGCACAACTCTTTTGATCCGATTCCCACTGGCCATCAATTTAAATTGTTTAATCTAGAGGCCGGTAAAGGGTAGCTTAATATACTTACGGATTTGATTTTTAGCAGGGCTAAGGGTAAGACTAATTTAAATATTTATAAATTATATGGTAGGTAAATAATAGTCATATTCTTGAATCAACTTTTATTAAATGTTTCACTCAAGTATTAAAAAATGATCCTACTACTTAGTATTATATAATATAGCTTTGATTGGTTATTTTTTATTGAAGTGGGTAATTAACCGACTTAATTTCCACAGCTGGTTGACAGGCTACAATTTTTAAAATCGACTAGAACATTACAATCATAATCACAGTTTTATTATCCTATTCCTCGACGGAGGAATAAAAATTAAATATTATAAATTAATCAACAGTTTTAAAAAAACAAAAAGACAATAATAATTTATCACAATATCTAGAAATTGGCCTACAGATATGTACTAATCAACAGTTTTAAAAATCACATATGTAGTTAAACAAAAAACAATAATAATTTCTCACAATATCTAGAAATTGGCCTTTACAAGACCCATTTGGGTTTCTTGAATTAAACATAATGTAGGTACTACTCAAAAGTCTTAAACACCACATAGTTAAACAAAATTCAATAAGTACTTTTAGTTTCTCATAATTTCTAAAAATTGGCCTACAGATATTTGGCCGTTTACAAGTTCCATTTGGGTTTCTTGAATAAACTGATCGCTGTAAACATACTTTTTTTTTCGTTTGTTGGACGGTTCTTTTTTTTGACTTATTTGCATTTTTTTCACAAAGAAAAAACATGCATCTTCTCGAAGAACGCTTAAAGCGTGCATTATGTTTGGGTTTTTCTTGCTCATCGCTGAATTTAGTTTGTGGTGCCACCCTTCGACAGCGTTTGTCGTTCGATGCCTTTCCCCAAAAACGCACCAAACTGGTATAAAATCATCTTTTAGCCATTGTACTTCAACGTATTTCCTGAACTTTAAAATATCAGGATCCGTAGTATCCCTGTGCGTTATATAGAGCCAACCGTTTCTTATTTCTGTCTCGGGCAGTAATGGAAGTACTGTAGTCAATGCTACCTCTCGAAATTTGAATACGGTATGTCAGCAGATGTTGTAAGTTTCAAATCACGGCCCTTGTTCCATATTGCTTTTTTAAAGTGTGTGTGACATCCGTTAAGTGTAGCTAACGGAAATGTCGCTTATATGGCCTTCATAGCAGCTTTCTCAAAATCAATTGAAAACTTTGAAGGTTGCCATCCAGGAACTTGACTTTTGATTAAATTGAAAAGAATTGTATAGGATTCCTCATCACGGCGACTCATGTATGCATAAATTAGCGGAATTATGTTAGTACTATTTTCAGTACTTCTGAAGTCTCCATGTATCGAGTAAAGTTGAGTGAATGGCTCTGTGCAGCTTTTAAAGGTACCATCACATAAGAAATGATCAATCTCACAGATTACATTTTTGGCTTCTTCAATACAAAACACTACAATTCGGTTACAGTTATATGAATAGTCTGCTAAAAGAAAGTTGTAGTGTAAGACACCACTTTTATAGTTTAAATTGAAACCACAAGGTAATAGTCACACGTTTAATATATTGGAACACATCAAATAGTTCAATGAGTACAAAATACTTATGAAATACACCGTTTTACAATGAATACTATATTATTATCCAGAGCACCGCGCGGACGTGAGGACAAAATCTGTGTAGCTCGCGAGCCATTGGCCACCGCGCGCGGTGCCTAACGACAGTGAGCGTCGGCGATAAGCGCTATGATTGGCCAGAGCGCCTGCCGCGACGCTCCCGGGCCGCGGCGGGAGTTTTAAATGAGATTGTTGCGCGCTACAAAGTCCTTATAATCTTCTGGAACTTGGAATTCTTCCACATTTTTGCATTTAAGCCTTTTTATTCCAGCGATTGTATTTCTATGTCTGTATAAACTTGACTTGATGGTTTGAAATGACGGTATGTTTTGAATCAAACTTGGTATGACTTTGAATTCACTCACCATAGCGTTGAAGGTTTCTGGCACTGGTGGAAATTGAGGAGAAACCAATTTATCTTTACATTGCTGTATTTTTTCTTCTACAAAATTTCTTGCAAAATCAGGTTGGCATAGATGTGGCTTTTCTTCAATTATATTGGTATCCTAGGTCAACAAAAAATATTAATTAATATTTTTTTTTTACAAAAAAAGACATCAAGTCATCACCATAGACAAAAAGTTGTTTTTTATTCACATTCATCTCACATTACCGTCATACTGAGATTGGTAAACAAAATGGGGGCCCTACGAGTAAACAAAATGGCGGCCTTAATAACGATGTCATCGAATTTAAAATTTCGAACATGCCTACTTATAAAACAATAAACAATTCCAAAATGAGTACTAAATAAGGTGTGATATACCTACTATTGTATTATTATTATGGACTTACCTTGATTTTGACAAGTCCTTTACATTTGTTCTTCTTCCTGTTAGTACACTCCCAGATTATTAAACCACTTTTATGTTTTCGTTTTATTATATATTCATATCCTCCGTGTAATAAAATTGTCCCGCCTTTTCTATTTATATATCGTCGCTTATATTACAACACCGCGAATATGCCTTTTTCTTAACTTTACAGGAGAAACAAAAAACTGAATTATTAATAATAAAAAATAAATAAAAAAGGGATTGTTTCTTAAGGATCATTTAATAGCTATTCTACAAATAATTAACAACACAAAATAGTTATATCCTTATGAATTAAGTAAAAAATACACTTTGGCGCTGTTGCTTTCTTAAATATGGCACTTTTTAGCACATAGGCGGAGTTAATTATAGGAACTCAATAACCAGTCTTCATTAAACTACACTAACTTGAATGTTAATCTTTGTAACAAAGTTGTGCAATAAAATTAACCAAAAAATAAAAAATATCTCCAAAAACCATAACACAAAATAATACTTTACGTATTACAAAAACTACAATCATAAAAAATAGAAAATTGGGTCGAGAGTTACCCAATCTGAATAATATAATTCTTAAAAGCAACTAGTGAGGTAAAGAATCATAAAAACCATGACAATCACTAGGTATCACATTTTTAAGCTCTTGTAGGTGCTGCCGCTTTCGTTCAGAGATCGGTAAACGGTCTTTATACAATTTCGGCAAGGTATTGATTGTATTTTTGGGTAATTTTGAACGCTGCGGCAATATCTTTGGGGCTTCATCGAAATTCAACTTGTACCAAATGGTTCCATCTGGTTTGTATATAAGTACACTGATGTCAGTAACTGTTGGATCTCCAGCTTTTCTGCCAGGCCTTATAGACTTGCAGATTTGATCTTGAGGCTTTGAAAAATCTGTGAAAAATCCATAGTCCAAGGAAATGGCGTCGTAAGGTTTTGGGTGAACTCTGGCAGCCTTAGTTAGCGCAGAATATTGGCTCGGCAGATAAATTTCTTGACCCTTAAGTTTCGACTCTATGGAGCTATGAACTGAGTCGCACTCCATTTGCGTGTGCCCTTTGACTAAAAACTTTTGAGTGACCTCTATGTTTTGTTCTATTGCTACTCTTAGTAAAGAATTGCTGAGGTAGCTATTTCTGTTTTGAGCGCAGCATCCATCTGAGTACAATATCACAGGAAGTTTCTTCTCAGTCAACAGATGTAAGATAGTATTCACAATGCAAGAGGCAAACACTGAAGCTTCAAGACCTCCGTTACTTTCGTCAAACCAATAACATCTCACATCATGGTTCGCTAAGTTATATGTGGTGAAATTGTGGACACATAATTTGGTCTTAAAGTACAAGGCGCTTGCCTGCAGACTTGGAACCATTTTCACAGCCTGAACGTCTTGTGTCAAAACATGACAGACACCTTCAATAGCCAGAGTTTTGTCAGCAAATTTTTCAGCTCTATCGCGGTTTTTGAGATCAATGTGTTCCTTCCAGGCCTGTTCTGTTACGTTACCCACTTTGAACGAGCAACAAAAATCGCACTGGTCCTTCTTAGGCATGTATAAACTCAAGTTACTTCTGAGGAACTCATTGTCAAAAGTACGACGACATAAGAACTCTTTATCTTTTTCCTGGCAATCATTTTTGTAGGCTTCGTAAAGTTCAGAAATATTTCTTACAGTAGGTTCTAGATAAAGTCGGCTAGACGTTTGTCGGCAATAGTGCGATGGCAGCTTTGGCAGTTTATTAAAAAAAGCAGTCAAGGTTTCGGATTGTTCTTTCTTTTTTGGAGATTTTCGTCTTTGTAGCGACGTTTCTGATTTAGGGGCTATGCCGTTTGATCCCCTAGTTTTATCGAGCCAGTACCTAAGGAACCACTCCGACAATCCCAAGGTGTGAAGATACATCCCTCGACAAACTTGCACTCTCGTAACATTTGAGTTCCTGGACACCGATAAGTAGTAGGACTTGGTCTCACTTTTTCTAGAGGTTTCATTCTTTGTTACCTTTCGTTTACATGGCGCTAAAGTAACAGTTGAACATACAAATTGTCGTCTCTGTTCCCAGCTCATTGTTTTCCAGAAACTGTCAAAAACACTCCGCCGCTCTGGCTCAGTAATATCATGACATCCACGCAACTTAGATTTTTGGCAAACAGCGGATTCGCAGCGAGGACCCATATCTTTAGCTGGTTTGATAGTGTCATGTAAAACCTTGAAATTAGGATTGTACTGGTCAACTTTCCTATCACGCCTGTAGCCTAAATATGACTTTCCTTCTTCTCTCAATTTCTTATTTAATTCCCTTTGCCACTTCTTTGAATTTTTATTTACTTTATTTTGTCTCTTCCTCTGACTTTGTGGTTCGCCGTGAAAAACTTTTTCAGATGGTAATAAGATGTCTTGTAGTATGGTTATCTTAGGCGTTTGTTTTGGTTTGCTGGTACTAGGGGTTGGCTCTTCTAAAAGAACGATGTTATTCTGCCCGTTCGAAACAATTCCGTTTTCCTTTGTAGGCTCAACCACACTAAAATCACCTGTCATATCAATATTTTCCATATTGATAATGTCACTATAATCATTATTGGTAACCACTTGCACGCTATTTTCTGGCTGCTGTGTTAAAAGTGGTCTGGTTTTCTTGTATTTAACATTTGCTAATTGGACGTAGTTAAGCTGAAAGGACCTAATCCACTGTTTGGTCGGAATTGAGTTAAGTATGCCATCATACTTCTGAGGGTCGAATCTATCATACAGTGATGACTTTATTTTCGAAATGTATATAGAAACTATTTTTTTTACTACCCCGACTCATCCCACATGTATGAAGAGCACGAAAAAAAATTTGCTGAACGAACCCAACCTGCTTGAATTGTTTCTGAGTAATGCAATTTCTATGTACGTATTCTTAAAGATAATTTATCAGATAAAACTCAAACAGTTTGGGTCCTTTCTGAGAATTAAATTTTGCCTAACAATTTAATCTTGAAAATCACTGAAACGACTTAAACAATTTGGGTCGTTTCTGTGTTTTAGGTTTACTGCAAACGAACTTCTGTTTTTGTTTATTAGAAACGACTCAAAACACTTAGGCTATTTCAGAAAAAAGGTTTTATATGAAACATCCATACAATTCTTAATAACCTAAAGTGACTCAAGAAGGTTAAGTCGTTTATAAGAAAAAGATTTAGTGATTGACTCATACACTTATATTTTAACTGAAACGACTTTCGTATTTATATTTGGACGTAGTTAAGCAGAAAGGACCTAATCCACATCAAGTCACTTTTGAGTAATGGGCGTTTGAAGTTTCAGCTGTAATTGCTCTAAGAGGAACATTCTTTTTTTTCAGAATGTTTTTTTTTATTCTAGTAGTCTAATATTGTAATTGTTAACGTAATATAAACATTATTTTTTTCAGTAGGTTTTGAGATATTAAGCAAAGTGTGGGTTGAGTCCTTACAAAGAAAAGCTATTTTTAAAGAAGTCGTAAAAAAATTTAATTCCTCAGAAAAAACTCAAGCCACAAAATAATTTATTAAAAATAAAATTAAATATTTATTAAAAAATAATGTATTCAATCAGCTTCATTATGCTCTCTTTGACACAGAATAAAATAAAATAAACTTAAAAACGGTACAGACATGGGCATAGAGAACTTCATTATTCTTCCTCCAAATCAAAATCCAATGTTGGTCCATATCCATCTACATCTTCGTTTATGTCCGTTCCTGTGAGGTTATTATAAAACGCGTGGCAATCTTCGGGTATCAAATTATACATAGATTTGAGATCTGCTAGCTTTGCTTCGGCAATAGCCTTTCCTTGAGGCCACAGGATTTCGAAATCTTCTTCTGAAAATTTGATCAAAACACCTTTGATCTTTTTCGATACATCTAAGGTTTGAATCTCTCCACTGTCTGATATCATGGTAATTAAGTAGGGATCATCTTTTTTCAAAATATTTATGCACTTGTTACAATTTGTAAAATTATGCTCTCTTTACAATTGCACTTGTTACAATTTGTAACAAGTGCATAAATATTTTGAAAAAAGATGATCCCTACTTAATTACCATGATATCAGACAGTGGAGAGATTCAAACCTTAGATGTATCGAAAAAGATCAAAGGTGTTTTGATCAAATTTTCAGAACAAGATTTCGAAATCCTGTGGCCTCAAGGAAAGGCTATTGCCGAAGCAAAGCTAGCAGATCTCAAATCTATGTATAATTTGATACCCGAAGATTGCCACGCGTTTTATAATAACCTCACAGGAACGGACATAAACGAAGATGTAGATGGATATGGACCAACATTGGATTTTGATTTGGAGGAAGAATAATGAAGTTCTCTATGCCCATGTCTGTACCGTTTTTAAGTTTATTTTATTTTTTTCTGTGTCAAAGAGAGCATAATGAAGCTGATTGAATACATTATTTTTTAATAAATATTTAATTTTATTTTTAATAAATTATTTTGTGGCTTGAGTTTTTTCTGAGGAATTAAATTTTTTTACGACTTCTTTAAAAATAGCTTTTCTTTGTAAGGACTCAACCCACACTTTGCTTAATATCTCAAAACCTACTGAAAAAAATAATGTTTATATTACGTTAACAATTACAATATTAGACTACTAGAATAAAAAAAAACATTCTGAAAAAAAAGAATGTTCCTCTTAGAGCAATTACAGCTGAAACTTCAAACGCCCATTACTCAAAAGTGACTTGATGTGGATTAGGTCCTTTCTGCTTAACTACGTCCAATTTACACAGCTCCTCGACTTCTGTATCATCGTCACTATCTGACGATCCGTTGAATGCACTGCTCATGTTGAACCTGTAAACACCGCGAATATGAAAAAAGTTGCAATGGAACATCGCTAATGAGAAAGTGTAATTTTAACGGTAATTTACTATTAGGATACAACAAATTTTTATATGTTTCATATTCAATTACTATTAACCAATATATTTAATATCACTTAAAGCAGTTTTACTTCCATATAATTCGAAAAGTCTAATAAAAACATTAAAATTATGCTTACCCAAACCTCCGTTGCAAAGAATGTATGGCGACTGATGCACATTCGCGGTGTTTATGCCAAGCTAACCAATCACCGGCATTCGCGGTGATACAAATTTTGAATTCTAGCCTGTGATTGGCGAGTTACCTTGAATGTGATTGGCGCAATCAACGCGTGAGTTTTTTCTCTATCCAATGACATTTAAATATGCATAACGGAAAAAAATGCATGTTCGCGGTGTTGTAACATAAGCGACGATATGTTAAATGCACTTTTCCTGATGAACTGGAACCATTACTATTTAAATCGGACATGGCTGGTTATGGGAGCGACGAGTGCACTAATGACGTAGTTATAATGACGCATGCTGCGTTTGCGCAAGTAGAAGGAGCAGAGTAGAATAGATATATTTTTTGTCTGTACTTTCCCTCATAGCAATACTTTTTGTAAATATCTTGATGAAGTGAATAGTATCAATAGATAATAATAATAAGCATTAGCAAGAAAATAAAATTTAATTTTAATGAATTACCTATAATTAATTAAATTAACTATATTATACAAGGAAAGAAATATTATGTCATTATTATTACGTAAACATTAGAATTGGATAAAAGTAATTTCAGCATAAAACCAAATGGTCTCTAGATAAAATAATTTAAACTGATGGTCAGTGGGAATTGGATCAAAAGAATTGTGCCTTTGTCCCCCAACGGCGGCCATAGGGAATGTTAAAAAATCCGTGTCGCTGTCCACCAGTGGTGACGAATGGAAATAATTTACAAAGTTGTGACGCTGTCCCCCAGTGGTGGACAACGAGAATAATGTTTTAAAGTTGTCTCGCTGTCCCCCAGTGGTGGCCAGACAAGTGGTGGACATCGGGAATAATCGGGATTTCACCAGACAGTGGTCAGACGTTCCCAGCGGGGCTGAGACCGATACTGAATGACTGTCCGGATCAGATGCCAGCAGAAGGTCCAAGCAATTGGGTGTATGGCCGCCAACATCCGGTACCCGCGTTGCCACATTCACCATCTGGGTTAGATCTAGCGTTAAAGCAAACTTGCGCGCCTCCAACCCAGCATGGTCAGTTTTCTGGTATGGGAACAACCATTCATTATGATGGGCGTTGAAGTCCTCCAGAAAAATGAGCTTCGCCGTTGGGTACCGTTGCTGGGCTACGTCAGTCGACTCCACGAGGAAATTAAAGAGCGCTGTTGTCTCTTGGTCACCGCTATGCGATCGGTAGATGCCGATGTAGAGAGCTTTCTCCACGCCAGTATCCACAAGTAGCCATATGGCAGAGAAACCCGATTTCTCAAAGCAACGGAGACGACGACAACAAATGTCATCGCGAACGTACACGCAGACCCCAGCTTTCTTCTTGAACTTGTGTTCAAGAGAGTAACCCGGGTATTTTTTTTATTTTTTTTATTTAACCATTTATGTACACACAAATAAACAGACAAGAATATAGGAACAGAAAATTACGTACAAAGGTTATGCTTATTTCTAAAGAAATCTCTTCCACCATACCTGTGATAGGACAGAGGATAAAAAGAGATGTAGACACCGTGTCACACTGTGTAATTTTGCTTCGATTGCGGTCACCTATATTTTATCCCTTCATCCGATAGGTCCAGTGAAGAACTAAATTATCTGGGAAGGAACCATGATTTTATTATGTTTAGTTTTATAGTTATTTAAAATTATGCTGACGTCAGCAAAAAACTGTTTTTAATTGTACATATTAGAATAATTATATGATTTACATAAATCATTGTTTTTCAATACATTATCTAACTCCGTACAAAGTTTAGGTATTGCATCTACGATGTACAAAGAGAAATCGATTTTTTTTCTAATTTCACTAAATTGCGGTTTTCTCCATATTCCTATCGATTCCGTGTCTGATTTTAATTCTGAGCATGCATAATATAGTTCTTAACAACTCAAAATAAAAAGCAAATAAGTTATCATTGGGACTTATTACATTTCTAAAGTTTCCATAGAATTTCTATGGAAATAGGGTTGTCAAATTGCATATAACAAATTATTTTATATTATTAAAATGGAAAGATGTAAAATAAAATTGTTAATTTTTGAGCCGTTTCTTTTTCTTTAATCTTCGACATCCGAAGATATTAAGACTTCTTTAGATGGTATAATAACATTTTTATCATATTTGGTTTCATCAAGTAAGTCCTCTTGATTGAGAACATTTTCCGATGATGGTTTTAACAGACAAAGTACTTTTTCGGGTAGAACTAAACGCTTGTTATTTTTTTGGCGACTACTGAGTGACATCACGGATAGAAATGCATCTGAAGATTCTTAAGCTCTGTGAAATAGGTCTTCCGGTTTAATTTTCTCGTATGGTGTTCCCTATCATAACGCCAGAATTTGTTAAGAGATTCTGAAGCTTGCTCACACAGCATACCAATTGGTAACGGACTAGACTTTATAATTTGACTTCCGTGAGCTAATATTTTATGAAGTGTAACTGACATGTAGCACCACGCGTATTTCTCTACATATTTTGCAGCGAAATTCGCACAAAATTCGTGAAACTTTTCAGGATGTATTTCAAAACTACTTGACAGCGCTACTAATTTGACATGTAAATCATCTACAAGCCATTCTTTGACACCTAGAATGTTCGCAAATGTTTTTCTATGTAAGTCCGATAGTGCAGTGCGGGCTGTGTTTCCGTCATTGGATGTTCCTGAATTCGGACGTACAACATCGACTGCCAAAGACATTTTTGCATAAATTTCAGCTTGAATTCTTTTTTTCCGCTCCTTAACAATCTTGGCCTCAATCGAATTTTTTGAGACTCAATTTTCGCACTGCTGGGTCATTTTTGTATCCTAAATGAAGAAGAAACTCAAAAATTCTAATCCATGCGTGCAACGGGTTTAGACCATATTTTAGCGCTTCCGAATTAACTGGCCTCCCCGAAATCTTATCCAGTTTATTAAATTCTGTACATGTGGCATCGCAACACGTGCATCGTAATTGTGATTTAGTATCAGTAATCGCGTTAAATACCTTGCCGTCAATTAAGGTCAAATATAAATTGGGTTCTCCAATGACACTATGCCCGGCGCTAGTTTCAGCATAAATAGATGTTAGATCCTTGATTTCCTCTTCAACCCGGTTTTTTTCTTGCAAAGTCAATTCTTTAGATTCAGATCGATATTGAATTTTGATTGGGCGACAAAACCTGTAAGATTGAGGGTTTGAGTTTGACCACAGTACGAAACCGTCGTTTGTTTTTATTCTTAAAGGTATGTAAGTGGTTGTAAATAAACTGTGTTCGTCAATATCGCTATCGGAAAATCTTTGCTTATACAGCGATTGTCCCGTACTGCAAATCAAATCCCCAAGAACCCTGAAAAACGCAATTAATTGTATCTATTTGTTTTTGGTTGCAGTACTGCTCAATACTTTCATCTAATGATTTAACGAGTCGACGAATCGAGTGCATAATCAGGCTGAGGAGAGACACTGTTGCTTCTCTTTCTGCTACTACAACTTCGTCATCAGGATAGCATTTTTTTTTAGTTGATTGCACTTTATAATAAGCTGGGTAAATATTGTGTCCTCGTGATTTTGCACCATTACAGAGAGTTATATTGTCCTCAACAGTAAGTTTTCTGTCTATAATTGAACAAAGAGCGGAAAAGTGCAAAGAGCACTTTCTCGATTAGATTTTATCATGTTTGCGATTATTGTTGCCCCAGTAGGGGTTTTTAGACATTCTTTAATGACAAACTCGAAATCAACGGCTGATTTGCTACTAAGTTTATTTCCGTCTTCGTCTGTTACAATTTTCGAGAAAACTTTTAATATTTTGGCTGCAGGCTGATCTTCTAATTCTTCTGCAAGACGTTTCGATACACGGCGCTGCTGACGATTGCTCAGACTTTCGTATTGCTTAGAAGTGGAAGGATCCAATGAAATAGGAGTAGGGTTTGGTGTTTCTGTGATGCATTCCATCACTCTGGATGTAGAAGGTGCATCTACTTGTCCAATTTTAGTTTCTTCCACTTCTGCGATGATTTCAGTGGATTAGGAAATTTTTTGTCGTTGTTCTATGTCTACAGATATCTTATTATCAGAGTTAACGACAGATTCCATTAACAACACTTCGAGATCAAAGGTAGTCGATAGCCAGATATTGTTTTTCTTTATAAAAACTGACTGCTTTCTGTGACAATCCTTGTACTTCTTTTCACATTTGCTTATGAATTTTGTCAGTGTATTTTGAACCTTTTTTAAGCTATTCCTGATAATATCAGGAATGCCTTTCGGATAAATGGCGTTCATGACAATTTCGGTTCGCTGAGTAACATCCAAATCTATTGGTCGTATTTTCGGGCCTTGCGACCGAGCATTTCATTTCAATATTTTTAAGACCTCAAGTCGAGTCAACTTCAATGGTATATTCGTCGTATACGTAGCACGCATTGCTGCGCTACTATTTTCATTCTCGGTAGAAAGATAGTCTGCCACTCGCTGACCAACATGAGGGTTGGCGCCCTCATGTCCCCCTAGCATTAAGTCCCCCGGTCGAGGCCCAGAAGGACATCCCCCCGCAGAAAGGGTCAAGTGCTGCGGAGGCAATGCAGCGCCATGGGTCTTTAATGGCTCCATGACGCCTCACCCCCGCTTCTCCAAACATCATGTAAAGATATTGGGTGCAGCAAGCAATGTGCTTGACGAGGGCGGACCCCTTCCCAATATCACGTGATGTCCTTCATCGAAGAAACTACATAATACATGATTAAAACATCGATGATAATTTGCAACGTATAATTGAAAAGAATATGTAGAATACCCAATAATTTATTTTTTCCTATTCTACTTTTCAATTCTTACGTGACAGGGGTTTAACTTAAAATACTTAATTTTACACCAAAGAAAACCATTAAGTATACATGGTTATTGGTAAAACACTAACAACCTCTTAAGGGGTCATTGTACTCATAATTATGAACAACTTTTACTATGGGACCAAACCTGAAATCGCGAAAAAAACAGCTGTTCAGTACATTTGATGAATTATGCGAACATAAATGTACTGAACAGCAGATTTATTTCGCGATTTCAGGTTTGGTACAATGACCCCTTAAGAGGTTGTTGGTGTTTTACCAATAACCCTGTATTTTATTTTACATCAAGAAAGATAGTAAATTGGCAATCAGTTATCCAAGAATAGTTATAGTAAAGTAGGTGACAGCCCTAACCTCAAAAATAGAAATCAAAAACTCAGAAGTCCCGCATTATCCACACCTGATTTTTTTTTATAATATAGCATATTTTATTATAAAACTATTCCTGTTAAAAAGAAATGCGGATACAATGAGACTAACCAAATATTTTTTTTTTTTTGAAAAAAAAAAAGATTTTTACGGTTATTTAATTATTTTGTCCACTGTACTAGAAGATGTAACAGTCCTTTTTAAGACCTTATCTATAACAATTATAAAATCATATATTTGAGATGAAATAATGCATTTCTATGGTTTCTATCGATTTTTCTCGAGTTTTAAAATAACTTCAAAACTAAACATAAAAATATCATAGTTCCTTCCCAGAAGTTTTATTTCTTCGCTGGATCTATAGGATTAAAGGATAAAATATACGTGACCGCAATCGAAGCAAAATTACACAGTGTGCGTGTGTAAGAATAAAAGAGAAAATAAAAATACATAAAATCTAAAAAAAAAAACAACTCACTAAGCTAATACAACCTATAATAAATACTTAAATACATACATACTTCTAGAATAAATATCACTAAAATAACTATGACGAAATGGAAAGATAATGTTCTTTCACTCTTCTTTTAAATACTGCAACAGTTTGGCAGTCCCTAATGTCAGGTGGAAGTGAATTCCACAACCGAACCGCGTGCACAGTGAAGGAGTAGGAATATAAGTCAGTGGGATGGGAGGGAAATTTTAGGAGGTTTCTAAGATGCGACCTGCAAAGCACATCAAAAGGACGGGCATAAGAAAAGCGTTCCCGCAAATAGGAAGGTGTTTTAGGGTTGTGAAGGATGTTAAATAGCAGACACAATATGCGAGAGTTCCTGCGAAGTCGAATAGGGAGCCACTTGAGTCTTGCGAAAGTTAGAAACGTGGTCATACTTTTTAACCCTTATTTCGACAGAGAAGATGATAGTAAACTTATTAAAATTTTATTGTATAACCTAGTTTCCATGGTTTTTCTGAACCTCCAAAAAAAGAAAAAAAATCTACCCCCCACCCTTATGGAGAAAAGCGATGTCCGCCACACCGGACATTATCGAATCTTAGTAAAAAAAGTGTTAAAATGACTTGTCCGTCCTAGCGGACTTAATCGAATACGTGAAAGAAGTTGCATAGTATAAAGTAAAAGAATATAATAGTAAAAGAGCCTTTATTTTTTATAAAAGTACAAAGAAACTGTAAGGGCCTGTATTATTTAACATGAAAGCTCAAAAAACAGTTGCGAGGTTTTTTGCCCGTCACAAAACAAAGGCGTGTATCACATTTCAGGCAGTAAACCGTAGTTTTTTTATTGCAGTACATACAACGACCTTCCTCCTTCACTGACGGAAAGTGAGAAACTCCATCGTAGCGTGAACTGTCTGCCGGTTTTGTTTTACAAAGGTGCCTGATCGTGCTTTCATCCGTTTTCTTATAGGTAACACTTTTGTTTGTGCTGATCAAACTGTGGTACACTTCGTAGCGGAAATCTTTCAGCCGCATGCATTTAGTGGCAGGGTTTGCATGTTTGCGATACAGGATCCACGCATTGTCGACGCAAATATCAATAATTTGTGCGAACATCGCCATGTACCAGCGCTTACTCCTGAATGGAGTTCTATACAAGGCGATCAACATGTCGGCCAAGTCTACACCGCTCATATTTTTGTTATACTCTTTCACAATATTGGGATAATCAACATCGATTTTCCTCTTGGCATTCTTGCAATATCTTTTAATCCTACTAACTGGTTCAGCGTCAGTATAGGAACTGATTAGAGTAGCAGCTTTGTTGTCATGCCACCTCACAACTGACAACTTGTTTTTGTTACAGACGGTTTGACTGAAAGATCCCCTTGGTTTCTTTTTCAGTGCCTTTTCGCTACTCAATTTTTCTTCGGCTCCTCTAAGGCGGTTGCTTCTAATGGTACCTACAGAAAAAATACCATAATTTTCACGCAACAGGTAAACAAGTTCAGGTGATGTAAAAAAATTATCGAAACAAACCGTTGCTGGTTTCCTTTTGATGGTCTGGCAGAGTCCAAGCACGACTTGGCTACCAAATCCTAACGTTCGCTCTTCATCGGTGAACTTGTGATACCTGAATGTATCATCCCCACCGTAGGGCAGAAAGTCGTAAATCATGCCCGAAGTTCCAGTTCGAACGTACATCTTGAAACCCCATTTGACCGGTTTGTCTTTCATGTACTGTCGTCTTTTGCCTGCTTTTCGTCCTTTATACGGCACCATCATTTCATCGATACTGAAAGTGTGTTCGCCTGTAACACTCTCCTGAGCCAGACAGTTTTGTCGTATTCCTTCAAGCAAAGAGCGAACTTTGTAATACCGGTCAGAGCTTTCAAAGTTATTGTCCGCAAAGTGTAAATTTTGGCGGATGGCTTCATACCTCTTCAACGACATAACACTAGCAATTTTATCGTACCGATATTTTTTGGACCAGTAATCTAAATACGATGGTAGCGACACAATGCCCATCAAAATTAGGATAGCAAGAAAGTCGCGAAACTCATCTTCTGTCAAATTTATAGAGCGGCCTGTTTTTAGCACGGAATATGCGTTTGTTTCTTGTACAACATTAGCAATCACATCTTCAGAGAAAAACGTCAAAAAGTAATCTAAAGGTGAACGTACTACGGGAGGATCTTCAACTACTGCAGTATCTTCTATCTGGGCTCTATACAAAAAGGTACTCTGTTTCCATTTGTACGAGAGGGAAAACTTTTGAATTTGCTTGGGTCTCTTTTTTGTCACAACTGATGGTTCTCTGAGTCTTCTTTTTCTATGCACAGGTGTTGGCAACGAGGGTAAAGACGATATAGAAGGTAAGCTTGCAAAATTGGGTTCCTGCGACTGGTTCGGGAAAACTTGCTCTATAATTGGAGTCAAAGGCGTCGGGAAGTCGTTGTTGAGTTCAAAACTTGTTTCAGAAGGGATTTCATCAGGGCTGTCTGCGATATTCAAGCGCTCTAGCGAAGATGCAATAGACGGTACAGGTGAACTAAAGACAGAAGGTGGATTAGAGAATGGATGAGGCTCATTTTCGGCGCCGGAGCTATCACCTGTTTCAAACGTTGCACGTTCTGCAGGAACGAGTGCCAATATTTTTTTCGAGCGCGCATGCAGGGAAGACTGAAGCAAAATAAAAGAAATACGTGCTAAGCAAAACACCACCACCAATAAAATAAAAAAAGTTAATACGAAAAAGTAATGGGGTAAGTAAGAGGGCACACAGATACAGAGACTCATGGTGTACATTATAGAGTCAATATTAGTTTTGTAAATTAGACAGTGAGTAACCAGTTCTTACAAAAGTAAGTAGTTCTTTAGGAATAAAAGTTAGTAGGTACTTAATTTTGAGCATGTAAGTGTAACGTAAAGGCTAAGCAGATAAGTAGTAGGTATATAATATACACCAGTGAGTACCTGTTGAGAATAGGTATAGGGTTCTTTTCACGTAAGTAGGTAGATCAGGTAAGTAGGTAGACTAACTTTTAGTAATTAGTTTTTAGCATTTTAGTTTTATGTAAAGGTTAGGTAGATAAGAAGTATCTAACAAGTTGGTAGGTACTGAGAATAGATGTAATGTTTTGACAATACCGACAACTCAAATCTTTTACCTTTCATACCATATTTCGACAAGGTCCGCCGTGATGGACAAGCTGTAAGACACAATAAATACAGGTGTTTCGACGAGGTCCGGTGTGGCGGACAAGTAAAAAACTCGATAATTATTATGAATAACGTAAGCAAAAGCTATGAAATCGTATTATTTGAACGTTAGTAGACTAAATTCACAAAACACAAATAAAAAATCTACGCAACATAAGCAAAAAATAATATTTTTTAATAAATTACCTGAAAGACTTTCTTAGTGCGCAGTTTCGCCGATATTTTTTCGCCAACTGTCAAACTCTGGGTTGTCACACGCAAAATTTATTTTTCTACTAAAATTTGACCGACCTCCCAATAGCTTAGTAGTTTTTTTGTTGCAAAAATAGAAATAGACGGGGCGGTGGATTTTTTTAAAGTACTTGTCCGGTGGTACGGACAAATTCGAAATAAGGGTTAAGGTTAAAAACAAAACGAATACAGATATTTTGTAAACGCTCAAGTTTATTTAAAAGCTCCTCAGTGGCATCCAAATAACAGGCATCTGCGTAGTCAATAAAAGGCTGAATGAGAGTTTGAGCAAGGGAGATTTTGATGTTCAGGGGTAAGAAGCACTGGAGGCTTCAAATAATGAAAAGTGTAGTGCACTTTACGACTGACTTGAGCAACGTGGTCAGTCCACGATAAATAGGAGTCCAAGGTCACCCCCAGGTTTTTAACCGTATTTGCGTATTCAATCTGAACTCCATTCAGACAGAGTGGAGACAGCGACGCAACATCGAGCCTATTCCGCATATATCTGCCGCCAATAATTATAGCCTGGGATTTCCTAGGGTTGATTTGCAGTCCGAAGGACCGCGACCATTCGCTAATCAAATCCAGGTCTCTGTTCATGGCACACACAGTGGCTTCCGCATCTTCCCTTAAGAAATGGCTGTACAGCTGCAGATCGTCAGCATAGAGATGAAAGTAGGAAGAGATGACACTGGTGACAGAGTTGATAAAAATAGAAAAGAGAAGAGGAGAGAGAACGCCACCCTGAGGCACCCCTGCAGTAAGAGAGCACCAATCAGAAAAAGTCCCGTTGAGACAAACCCGCTGCGACCGGCCTTTGAGATAGGAGTCAAACCAATCGATAGTACTAGAAGAGAAATTGAGAGACTTAAGGATCCCTAGAAGGATGTCGAAATCAATAGAGTTAAAGGCACTGCTAAAGTCAAGAAGTACAAGTAAGTAAAAGATTTGCGGTCCATAGCCCAGCGGATGTCATCAGTAACCTTCAAAAGAGCAGTGACCGTGCTATGACCGGGTCGAAAACCAGATTGAAAAGTACTAAGAAGGTCATTCGCAGCTAGAAATGCAGAAAGTTGCTGATGAACAATGTGCTCAAGAACTTTAGAGAGATAAGGGAGGATAGAAATGGGTCGGAAATCGGACGGTGAGTCCGGGCTAGAAATTTTGGGTAAGGGAATGATATGGGCTTGTTTCCAGGCCTCAGGAACTGTAGAAGAAAACAAGGAGAAATTGAAAATGTGGGTCAAGATGGGGAGTAATGTGGGGAGGATAGGAGAAATCATTCTTGAGCAAAGATTATTATCATTACCAACTGCAGAGGAGGAAATAGCAGAAATAGCTTTTTTGACCTCATTTTCACTCACAGGACTAAATTGGAAAGAAGAATTCTGTGGCACTGGCAAACAGGAAAGTTTATTTAAAGAAGCTGATTTGACGTGCGGTTCTAAAGTAACTGGGGGATGAGAGAAGTGTTTGTTAAGGGCACACACGTCAGTGTCATTACTGGAAATAACTTGAGACTTACCAATGCCAACAGTTTTCAGAAACTTCCATACTTCTGAAGAGTTACGGTTGTCGAGAGAATTATGGAAGTAGCTCTTCTTTGCATCTCTACACATACGACTGCAGCGATTACGCAACACCTTGTACGCAATCAGATTGTGCTCGGAAGGACAGCGTTTAAACCTCTTTTTGGATCTGTCCCTACTCGCCATCACATCCTTAATAGGAGGAGTAAGCCAGGAGTAAGCCAGGAGGGCCTCAGGAGTAAGCCAGGGAGCCGGAACATACTTGACCTTGACTCGACGGATTGGAGCATGACGATCGTATAAGCTCAGTATTGTGCTGTTGAAAATGTGAACCATATCGTTGATACATGCGCTCTCCAAAACATTAGTCCAGTCGATACTACCAGCATCACGCAGCAATGCCTCCAGGTCTATACCCTTATAGTTTACCTAAGAAAAATATAGTTCGGCTTACGGCTCGGAGGGCGAATCCTGTAGGACATAAAGATTAAGTCGTGGTAAGAAAAACAAGCAGTGAGCTGACCGTGGACAGCTACATTATTAGAATTAGAGACAATCATCAGGTCCAAAAGAGAAGGGGTGCAGTTAGGGAAATGATGAGTAGCGGAAAGAGGCAGAATACTGAGGTTAAAAGAAGATAAGAGAGATTGAAGTTTGTGAGTACGACTATCATTTTTAAGAAGGCAAGTATTAAAATCGCCCATCAAGACTACATGGTCATAAGAGGGACAAAAATCATTTAAAAGCGAATCAAAAGAGTCAAAGTAATCGATAGTGAGATTAGGACTGTACATCACCCCAAGAAGCATTTTAACGTGGTGCAAGGAAATTTCAAGAAATTGATGTTCCGCTGACCCCGAGTAGGAAGAAGGAGACTTGTTGATAATCTTGTAGGGAATATAAGCACGCAAGTAAATTGCAACACCACCACCGCCCTTCCCAGTTCTATCATTACGGATAAGAACAAAGCCAGGAAGTGCATAATGAACAGATAAAAGAGACGGTTTGAGGAAGGACTCTGAGATCAGCAAAGCGTCTATATGTACACAGTTAATGGAAGCCAGAAGATCAGGGTAATGGCAAGGGACACTCTGGGCATTGATGTGGGCTATATTAAGATTGTTGGGGAGGTGGGACAGCAAAGTGGAAATTTGGTCACCGAGAGTAAGAGGAGAGGAAGAACAACTCGCCGCACTAAGGAAACTGCTAGAAGAGGAAGAACAAGAGAAAAAGTCATCATCAAGATCCATGTCAATCATAGTTTGCAAAAATAATAATATCTATATATGCATAAAAATAATACAAAAATAATAATAATATCAGAACTACTCAATTATACTTGTGCATACAAACAAAACAATAATATACGTAATAACTACGAGGGCGGGTCAATAAGTCCGTGACTTTTTTAATTTCTGACCTCTTTACTGAAAAAGCAACACTACTCCTGTCAACAGGCATCTGTCAGTTGACTCCTGTCAAAATTTGAACTTGCTGCGTCAGTTAGTTTGTGTTTGACAGCTATTTTTATCAGACTACCCAGTAATTTGAGGAAAAAATGGAAAAAAGTGAATTTCGTGTGCTTATTAAGCATTATTTTTTGCGAAAAAAAACCATTACCGAGACCAAGGCTAAGCTTGATAAATACTATGGGGACTCTGCACCATCGATTTCAATGGTAAAAAAGTGGTTTACTGAATTTCGTTGTGGCCGTACAAGCACTGAAGATGCCGAACGTCCTGGACGCCCAGTTGAAGTCTCTTCACCCGAAACAATCGAAAAAATTCACGATATGGTGTTCGCCGATCGAAGATTGAAAGTGCAAGAGATTGTGGAAGCCGTAGGGATCTCGCATGGCTCAGTGGTTTCAATTTTGAATGATCACTTGGGCATGAGAAAGCTTTCCGCAAGATGGGTGCCGCGTTTGCTCACAGTCGACCACAAACGCAATCGTGTAACAACTTCACAGGAAGGTTTGGCGTTGTTTAATCGCAATATGGAGGAGTTTTTGCGCCGTTTTGTAACCGTGGACGAAACATGGATCCATCACAACACACCAGAGACCAAACAACAGTCAAAACAGTGGGTTTCTAAGGGTGAATCGGCGCCAAAGAAGGCCAAGGTGGGTTTGTCAGCCAATAAAGTTATGGCGACTGTTTTTTGGGATGCACGCGGGATAAACCACATTGACTACCTTCAAAAGGGAAAAACAATCAATGGGGAATATTATGCCAACTTATTGGACCGATTCAATGACGATTTGAAAAAAAACCGACCTCATTTGGCCAAGAAGAAAGTTCTTTTCCACCAAGACAATGCAAGGGTGCACACATGTGCAGTTGCCATGGCAAAAATCCATGAATTGGGCTATGAATTGCTCCGTCATCCGCCCTATTCTCCAGATTTGGCTCCGAGTGATTACTTCTTGTTCCCAAACCTGAAGAAATGGCTTGGTGGAAAACGATTTGACTCCAATGATGAAGTCATCTCGCAAACAAAGGCCTATTTTGAGGACCTCGACAAATCATATTTTTTGGACGGGATAAAAAAATTGGAGAAGCGTTGGACAAAGTGTATGGCTCAAGAGCTCAAGGGAGACTACGTTGAAAAATAAAATGATTTATTTATCAAAAAATCTGTGTTTTATTCCAAAAGTCACGGACTTATTGACCCGCCCTCGTAAATACGCTCAACTAATAAACGCACCTATTCGCTGTTGTTGGAAGAGATTTTAACACAACAATCATAAACTAAGTAGGTACAAAAATAATTGAAGAAAGCAAATCAAGCCATACAAGAAGTTAACAGAAGACTAAAAACATAAAAAAATGATACCTATCGAGAATGTCAGCCATACCGTTCGGAAAACAAACAGTGTGCAACGAAACGTAACGTCAATATCTTAGCAGTCATATGACAATCAATACAAAACAAAAATGACATTGACACATGTCACGTCACTACCACTACATTAGACATGCGAAATGTAGCTCACTGAAAAGAAAAGAGAGATACAGCTCTTTTGATCAAAAGAGCTGTATCACTCTTTTAACTCTTTAGCTCACCGAATAACTCTTTTAACTCTTGAGCTCAATTGATTTACTTGCGAGCTACAGATCAAATTGAGCCGTGTGCCGCGCTACTTTACGAAAGTCAAACGAGACAACTAGCTCAGTGGCTCTATAAAATCTTTGAAGTTCTTTAGTTCATTTAACTCAGTTGCGAGCTACAGATAAAATTATTAAATTAGATTCATTGGGTTGTTTTATTCTTATTACAAATAAATAAAATTATGGAAGCCAATGATTTTCCTTCATACTTGAACAGGCTTAGGACTGTCAATCTAAATGAATAAATATTTGAAAAGCTAATTAATTGACAGTATAATGTAATGAATGGACGTATATCAATTAGATTGGCGTATTTAAAAATCAGCGGCTTTTTACAATAATTGTGCATGGACAAATCAATATTCATTATTTACAATAATCATTGTACGTAGGGACCTTTCCTTCATACGTATTTATATATGATGCGAATTACAGTTAATAAATAATAACTGCGACAATTTGCTTGTAGTAAGTCGACTTCGTCTTTCGTTAAGGGTGTAACCTGCTTTGGAAAAGATTCTTTCGCAGGGAACAGACGTAGCCACAAGGTTTAGTCGCTTTTGCACGTAATTAAAAAGATGTGGATAAATGGAGCGCCTTTCGTGCCACCATGTAAATGGGTTTTTTGTTCTCGGTAGCAGTGGCTCTTGCATATAATTGTTTAGTTCTATAATTCCCGCAGCTGTTACATTTGCAGGAGTTAATTTTGCCACTTCATCGTCAAACTCCTTCCAAACAGACGACGAACTAGGCGTCGGAGTTTGCTGCACCTCTTCTATTGGTGTTGCAGTTTCTGTACTTGCGCCAACTTTTAATTTTAATGTGTTCAAAATTTTTTCATAATTTTGACGCTCCTTAAACCCTCTTCCTTTAAACCTAGGATCTAAAATTGTAGCTTCTGCATTTAATTGGTTTAATTCGACGTTAGCAAAGCGCCGGTCTATTTCTTTATTCAGTGCTTCTAACAAACACTTTATTTCTGGTAGGTTTATTTGTTGCGGGTCTCTTATTAAGTTTTTAATGTGTTGTGATATGATTTTACATAGTGGTATAACTTTTGATAACGTAACATTTTGTTCTGAGCTAATTTCTACTGTTATTTCGTAGAACATCTTCAAAATAGGCACTGCGGCTGCAATTACGTCCCAGTCATTATCTGTTAAATTTAAATCACTTCTAATAAGTGCAACTGTTGCTATCACTGCGTTCTTTAAAGTTAAAATTCGTGACAGCATGTCGTAGGTACTATTCCACCTAGTCGATACGTCTTGTTTTAATTTTAGTTGTGGCTGATCAAGTTGTTTTTGTATTTCTTCAAATTTTTTTTGTGCTTGAGAGCTTCTTTTGAAGTGTTCTACGATTCTTTTTACTTTATTTATTGTCGTGCCAATATGCATTAATGCTCCTTGCACACATAGATTTAAAGTGTGGGCAAAACATGGTATGTGACGCCAATTCGATTTAATTGCTAAAGAAATGTTTGCAGCGTTATCGCTTGCGATGGCAGTTATTTTATTATTTATTTTCCATTCCTTAAGGAGATTTTTAAAAAAGTCAACTAGATTTGCACTTGTGTGCCGCTCTGAGTATTCGATGCATCCAATAAGTACAGATTCCAATTTTGTTTCCGTTATGTTTGATTCAATATAATGAGCCGTCATTGCAGTAAAACTGTTATTATTTATTGACGTCCAACTATCTGTGGTCAAACATATTGCGTTAGCTTTTTCTAATTTTACTTGTACTTTTTCTTTTTGTTTTTCATACATTTTCGGCAATAAGGTTTCTGGCAACGTTTTTCTTGTTGGTAACGAGTATCCTGGACACAGCATGCTTACAAATTTCTGGAATTCTAAATCTTCAACCATACTAAAGGGATAAAATCCCTTGGCAATCATCAGCATTAACTGTTGATCAATTTTTTCAGCCCTACGAGGTGGCATATTTTTCATTGGCTGTGCAAACTCTTTGATTGAGGGCTGTGAAGTTAATTGAGAAGTCGACGGAACGGGTACGAAATCTATTCCAGCACTTACCCCTGGCGCTGGCTCTTGTGTTCTGGTAATCAAAACTTGCCTCTCAACAACAAGGGATACAGTGGGATGTTTTGTTTTCATATGTCTTCCTAAATTCCCTATATTTCCTGTCGATATTTTAATAACTTGACTACAATAGTTGCACTTGGCTATTTTTGGTTCAGTTTCCTCAAAATGATTCCACAGGGCACTTCTTTTTCTTTGAGAAGCCATATTTACTTATTTATAGGTATTTACACACAAAATCTTCGAAAACACTTAATATTAATTAGCTTATAACACTACCTATTACTAATCCGAACTAACTACAACTAATAATTAAACTTTTAACTAAGAAATATATATATTTACACACAAAGTCTTTTTTCTTTGAAACACTTAATATTATTTAGCGTATAACACTTATTTATCTCTGACAATTGCTAATTTTAACTAACTGCAACTAATAAAACTGCGTTTAGCAATAAGCGACACGAATAACACGATATTCCACCGAAACAATTTGAATAGGTACATTTAAAACAACAACAATGTTTGTTTTGTTTACAAAATCACAAACTAGTATTCCCTAAGGATTTTCATACTTGTGTAAAAGTGCTAAAGCATTTTTTCTTTAAAAACAATGACAATAAGAGTTATTTTACAATGACGTATTGAGCCGAAGAGTCTGTCAGTGAGCTACGTGCGAAATCGTTCACTATTCGTCGGGGAAGTTCGGGCCAGTTCGGGCATTGTCGGGCCGCTGTCGGCGCGCGGCGATTCGTCGCTCGGTATCGCTCGCGTAACCTTGGACCTCTTCTTGTAACTCGCAATTCGCAAAGCCACAGAGTATAGAGTCAATGAGCCGTTGCGCGTTGAGCTAAAAGAACTATTGAGCTATTCCGTGAACGACTGAGCGACTGAGAGCTAGATTAAAATTAAAGAGCTAGTTCAATTTTATCTCTCATTCGCGAGCTACCCATGTCTACACTACATTGGAAATAAAAATAAATACATCTACCGGCAAGCTAATCCTTGTGAGAAAAGTAAATACCAAGTGAATGCTAATTCAATTTTTCAGTGTACCGACACTACACGAATGTATCACAACGCAGTCAATGTAAAACATGCAAGGGGACAACTAAATCAGTAAATTCAGCGACGAGCTTTCCTCACAAGCTTCCCTTTGGAAGTTGCTGTTACAGGCGATGTAGATGCCACTGCTGCCGAGGTAGAGGCTGCAGGCACGGGGAGATTGGGTGCGGCAGCGCTGACGGGCGCAGGAAATAGCGCGATTAATGCTTCAAGCTCAGCCATGGACGCTATCTTCCGGCGTGACTTGTCAGGCGTCAAGACAACTACTTTTCCCTCTGCAGACCAGCAGCTATTGATGCTGAAGTGCTTACGAGCAGCAATGAATACCTGGTGCCGAGTCTTAGTCAGGAACTCCGAAATGGTGATACCGCTGCCCTTTAATGAAGTTTTACCGTCCCAAACCGACCGACGATGCTCCATGTCCTTGAATCGCACCAACACAGGTCTGGTTTTGCCTTGGGGGGCTCCTAGTCTGTGGCATACATCGAGGTGTTCCATTTTAATATTGTCAACCATCAGTTGCTTGGAAATGACAAGGAGAATTGAGTCACACAGCTTTTCATTTGGTTTCTCAGGGATACCGTGAAATAGCAAGATCTTTCTTCGCATTGCAGTCTCATGTCTGTCAAGACTCAAAGACAGGAGTTCAATCTGAGTTTTGAAGTGAGATAAAGTTTTGCAGACAAAAGATTTAAACTCGGAGAAGTCCAGGGATAGCGCAGCAAGATCCAAGTGTACAGGGTCATCTCCAGCTGTGGCTCTCTGCAGCTTGTCTTCATACTCACGCATGCGGGAGCTAAACAGCTTCTCCAGTTCCATCACACTGTGCACAAGCTTGCTGTCCATGGTTTGTTGGGATATTATAAGTGTTGTGGTTGTTGAAAAGTAAAGGTGAAAGGAAAGTTCCGAGCGAAGGTGGGTTTATTAGTTAATTACAACATGAATTTAATGAAAAAGAAGTAATAATTATTTTATAATGAATATTATGTAAGGAAGCTACAAATTTAGGTTCTTATGTCAAGCCGGGTAGGCTTACATAGGAAAAAAGGTGCGGCTTCTCGGTCTCAAGGTGATCAAGATGGACCGAATCGAGATTGGAGTGCAACCTCCTGATATTAGTAAGGTGCACATATAGTGGGAGGAAGTGTAGCCGTTGCTTAACCTTATTTTTCTTCGCTTTGGTCATATGGAGTGGAGTTGTTGGAGTTGTTGTTAAAAGTCGACTTGTCGAGGCGCTGCTCAGTGATCCAAGTGGAACACTGGAGCCAACCAAACCTACGGGGAACTCATTTGGAGACTGCGGGGACGCCCGAACCCCCCCGGATATGGCCACCGGGTCCTCCCATCCAGTCGCCGGCTGGCACGATGGAGCATACCGGGATTTTTCGTGAGTGTGCGGGGCAGCCTTTGGCACGTGGCTGGCGTGCTACTTGGGCCACCTACTGACTGCGGTCAGCCAACGGCTGGCACCGTGCTTCGGATCCCGCTACCCTCCAAAATGAGTTACCCGGCTAGCTCACTCAGAGACCACAACCGGTTCCAAACAGCGCAACTGAAAATCTCCTTCTCCCCCAAAGGCACTGGCACTCCCACACACCGACGGAATACAGCAAGCTGCTTGGCGCCGGACTCCGGTGGGATGGTGGTCGCGAGCCAGGCGGCCCCTTGCGGAGCCTACCAACTTAAGAAATCATGGCAAAACAAGAAATTGTTGTTTAATGCAAAATAAAGCTGAATTGCATCGAAACTCTGTTTAATATAATTAAATACATTACTGGGTATATATTGAAGGTATTTAATCAATCTTTATCTGGATAATATTTAATAAAAATACAAAACTTAAATGGATTTTGCTGTTTTTGTACTTGACATTTGGATCTTGCTGTATTTGAATTTCACTTCAAAGGATTTTGCTGTGTTTGCTATAAACGACCTACAAGACACCATTTTCATTATAGTTCACCTGTACTTATGCAATAATATTTTTGATACTTTTTGTGAGTATGCACAGAAGTAAGGTTTTCAGAAAACAAAACAAAATAAGTTTAGTAGAAAAATATTTTAATACAAAAAAAAAAAACTTATTGGTACCTTTGAAACTTAAATTTATTTTTCATATATTAGAAATAGGGTTTAAATGAAATTATTTATTGAAATGAAAATAATATGACATAAAGAAACATGTAGGTAATTGTTACAAAACATAAACTAAAGCTTTTACCACAAGAAACGCTAACAGATTTGTATTTAATGCTTTTGTTTAAACGTAAAAACCAGTGGGTGTTTCTTGTGGCTCACAAATCATTTCCGAGGAATCTTCCAAAGTATCTTCATTAACACTAATTGAATTCGATACTAACGGAACATAGAAATTTAATCGCTCGATTTCCCTCCAATTTTCCCCATAATGATTAGTCAGTAACTTGTTGACATCTATGGCCTTTGCGACGCTGACTTCGTTCGTTGCTAAAATTTCTTGTGGATTGAGACTTGATGATAACACACCAGGTCGATTTACTGTTTTAAATGCGCCATCATCGTGTTTGTAGTGGAGCATTCCGTTCACCAAACCATTTCCTTCCTTTTTAGACCTCTTTAATTCATATCTCTTGCAGCTTTTAAATCGAAAATGCCACCTGCCTACCGGCTTCAAATTAGTCCCAACAGCATCTTTCCAGTCATATATTTTACACTCATCACCTAACTTTATTACTGTAGCGAAATCTTTAATAATCTCATGATACTCTTCCGGATTTGCTATAATCTCCCTTTTCCTAATTTCTTTCTCGATCCTTGCAAACACTGTCAGGGGGTATGAAGGAATGTCCCACTATGCTATATAAGCTCTAAACTTTTTACATGAGGAGTTTCCGACAGCCACTTTGCACACATTCCCAGAACAGTAGAATTTTTGTTCTGGCCAGCACATCCATCGGCAATGAGGCGAACTGTCTTGATACCAGTTAAATTTGTATTTTGTAAACGAGGGTAAATAGCCGATGAAATTTGATTTGATGCTTTGGGAAACAAGTTTTCTGACCAGCAATATGCAAATACATTTGATGAATCCAGTTTACTTTTAGACGAACCTTGTACAACGGTAAAGTTAAAAAAAAATATTTGACGCGAATAATATGCTGATTGGTCTGGGGTTTTAGGTAAAGATAGATTTTTCTCGCAATCGAATGATAATGTAAGTAAATCCGGTTTTTCCTCCTTTACATAGCCAAAAAAAGCTTTGGCTTTTAATTTATGGATTCTTTGCATAATAATTAAACCGTTACGGATGTTAACACGTGTCTCTGTTTTCATTTTTTCGGTAAACTGTAGGCAAATTGAGCAGACATCAGTACGAGGCGATCCGAAGCCCAAATTATAATTTCTGTTAAAGATATTGCGGAAATATGATGGCTTAACTTTTAACTCGCTTTCAACCTGGGAATTATATAATCGGTAAAGTTTGTTTATACTTAACTCCGCTGATAAGTATAGCCTTTTTGTGTTTCCACGGCAATAATGGGGCTCTTCACAATGTAGTTTCTCTATAAAACTCATCACGGCACGTTTTCTTTCCACATTTTTATGGGAAACCCGGTCACCACCTCTTTTCTCATTGAGTAATGTTCCCTTTTTAAAGTATTCTTTCATTATAGTTTGGACTCTGTACTTTTTTATTTGAAGCACATTCAAAAAAAAAGTTTGACAAACAGGCAATCGCTTTTTCAGTGTGGCGCTGTACACGAAGTATGTTGTTTGAGAAGATTTCGGCGTGTACTTACTATTTTTTGGACGATGCCGTTTAACCGATTTCACTGTGCAGTGTTTTCATATAAATGCATCTTGGCTCCTTTTGTCTTTAAATTTATAAAATGATTCAAAAAACGATTTTACCTCCCTCATCGAAAGTGATCTGCATTCAAACTTCTTCTTATGATTACATAACGGCCTCATAGCAAATGTTTTCGGAGAATACCTAAAACAATATCATAATGTACCTACACATTTTTTACCTATTTTTTAGTTATATGTATTTTATGTATAAAACAATCAGTATGTAGGTAGGTATCTTTTGTAGGTACTTAATTTGGGTTATAAAATATGCGGGATGTAATGTGATGTCTTAATCGTTTTCATATTATTAAAAAAAAACTAAATATGTATATATTTAAGTAACACTGTAGTTATTGAATATTAATTAAATAGATATAAAAAAATAAATAAAAATGCTAACAAGATCAAACCACAAGGACCAAGATAATTTATTTGATCACACTATCTAACAGTAGGTACATACAAACCTTGTTACTTCGGCCAAATTTCTCTTCCACTTTTTGGGTTGAGCTATACGTTTTCTAGCCGAACTGTTAGTACTGGCCATCCAGTACCAATTGACACTGCATGTCGTTTATGGTTTTACCTTAGTTACCAATAACAGTCGTGTCAAATAAAAGCGATATCAATGTTCATGCGTATATATTTATAAATGAATCCCTCACAAATTGGTAGCAGAGCGTGGTTATTTGCAAGGTATTTATATCGTTATTTGCAAGTATGAAAAGTGGCATCAACTACGAGTTATCGTAACATAGAACCTTTGACCAAGTCAAACTATGATACGTGGTGTTTGCAAGCACAAGCGGTCCTGATTAAAAATGACTATTGGGATATCGTAAGCGGCGAGAAAACAATACCACCAGCTACGGATGCGGCGGCGAGATTGGCGTTCAAGAAAGAGGACTTAAAGGCAAGGGCTGAAATCCTACTTTTATTGTCACCATCAGAATTAAAACAAATTAAAGTCTGCGCGACATCTAAAGCTGTATGGGACAAGTTGAAAGCTACTTATCAAAGCACTGGGCCTGCGAGGAAAGCTACTTTATTAAAACAGTTGGTTCTAAAGCGAATGACCACAGGAGAAGATATACGTGACCACATAAATAACTACATGGACATCGTGGACAAACTCGCAGATATGGATATAAAGGTACCTCCAGAACTGCTTAGCATAATGCTTCTCTACAGTTTGCCGACAACTTTTGAGAACTTTAGAATAGCCATCGAATCTCGAGACACCCTGCCTAAACCTGAAGATCTGAAAATAAAGATTTTGGAAGAATACCAAGCAAGGAGTGGAAATGAACAGCCTGAAAGCTCAGAAGCATATTATACCAAGAAAAACAGGCAAAGGTTGTACTGCAAGAGCTGTAAAAAGAAAGGCCACACTATCGAGACATGTTGGGGCAAGAAGAAAAACACCAATGAAAAAGACAACGGAAGCAAATACAATTTCAACGTTTGTCTGAGCACCGCAAATTCAGATGCTGATAAAAATATCTGGTGTCTAGATAGCGGCTGCTCATCACACATGTGCGGTGACGAATTGATGTTTTCTTCCATGACACCTGAAAATGGCACCTTAAAGTTGGCATCAGATAAATACACTAGTAGAATTCAAGGTAAAGGAAGAGTCACAATCAGTACCGATAAACACGGCTACAATTTCAATGACACCTTGTATGTTCCCGATATATCAGTAAACCTTTTATCCGTCGCCAAAATAACCGACAGAGGAAATAAGGTTATTTTTGAAAAAGAGAAAGCCTACGTTGTAGAAAAAAACGGAAACAAAATACTGACTGCTCGAAAGAGAGATGGGCTTTACTACTTTGAATCTGGACGAAAAGAAACTGTAAACTACACACCAAAAAATGACAGTGACATTATGGAATGGCATCGCAAACTTGGCCACATAAACGAAAAAGATTTAAAGAAGATGGCTAAAGATAACCTTATGTATGGCTTAAATTTTAATGATGAAGACATGGAAACATGTGAGACCTGGGTGAATATTCGAGCGTTTTAACCGCCGTCATTACCTTCCGCCAAAAGTTGATGAAAGAGAATATATTTAATGAAATATTTCAACAATTCCTGATTCTGGTCCTTAAGCAGATTCTGGGAATTGATGAAATATTTCATTAACGATATTCTCCTTCATCAACTTTTGGCGGAAGGTAATGACGGCGGTTAAAACGCTGAATATTCACCCACCTGCATCAAAGGCAAAATGTCCAGGTTACCGTTCATAAGGCATGATGATCTATACTCAACCGATAACTTGGAAATAATCCATAGCGACATTTGTGGACCTTTTGAATTTGAAACATTAGCAGGATCAAAGTACTATGTTACTTTCACAGATGACTATAGTCGCTATTGTCACGTCTATTTTATTAAAAGAAAGAGTGATGTATTCAACGTCTTCCAAGAATACAAAAATGAAGTTGAGACGTTCCATAACAAGAAAATAAAAAACCTGCAAACCGACAATGGTACAGAATATCGGAACAAGGAATTCGATGACTTTCTCAAATCGCATGGCATCCGAAGAAGGTTGACCACAGTTTACACCCCTCAACAAAATGGGATTAGCGAGAGGAAGAACAGATCCTTGCTAGACAAAGCCAGATGTCTGTTAATCGAGGCCAAGGCACCTAAAAAGCTCTGGGCGGAAGCGGTAGCAACTGCAAACTACCTTATAAATCGTAGCCCTTCCAAAGCGCTGAATGGCGAAACACCTTTCAAGAAATGGCTAGGCCGAACACCATGTGGACATCATCTTCACACGTATGGAAGGAAGACCTTTGTGTTGAAAAAGAACAAACGGGGCAAACTCACCCAGAATGCCAAAGAAGGCGTATTCATGGGGTACTCGATGACTTCAAAAGCTTACAGAGTGTATATACCTGAAGACGATGATGTAGTAATAAGCAGGGACATAAAAGTCATAGATAAGATGTACTTCGAAGAAGAAGAAAGTCAGAACTATGATAAACTTATTAACGAAAAGGAACAATCTCGGAAACCAGAAAAAGAAAACAAAACTAAATACAATGATAAGAAAAATAAAAGGGTACAACCAATAGAAGTTGAAATAACAGAGAATGAAAAAGGAAATACGTTACAAAATTCCAACGAGCAAGAAGATGAAGTTTCTTCGGTAGAAGAAATAGAATCTTACGATGATGCATCAGATGTTGTCGAAATACCTGAAAATGGGAGGCCGCAAAGAGAGAGGCGTCCGCCCGCGTGGACTACAGATTTTATACTGGACCAGACTGAAGAAAGTCACCTACTCTCGGAGATCTCTTATATATCGGATGAAAATGATGATGATGAATACTGGCATGATGCTATAAAAGCCGAGATTAAAGCACATGTTAAGAATGGAACCTGGAAAATAGAAAAGAAGTACAAAGACATGAAAGAAGTGGACTACAAAATGGTTCTAAGAAACAAAATAGGACCTGACAACAACATCACAAAGAAAGCCAGACTTGTAGCACGGGGCTTCACTCAGCGACCAGGCATTGACTACAATGAAACATACGCTCCTGTAGCTAAACTGAGTTCGATAAGATCTGTTGTTGGAATAGCCATGGAAGAAGGCTTGAAATTGAACCAGATGGACGTTACAACGGCGTACCTGAATGGCGAACTAGAAGAAAAGATAGTTATGAAGTACCCTGACTATTTAGAAGAATATCTGACTGAAATCATGGTTGAAGAAAGTAAACAAGAAAATTTAACTTTGTACGACAAAACAATAAGTATGCTAAAAGACATAAAAAATAATCCAAAAGGGAAAGTTTGTAAACTCATAAAAGCTTTATATGGACTCAAACAGGCAGGGAGGCAATGGTATAAGAAACTCGACACAGAATTAAAGAACATAGGTTTCAAAGCATCGGAAGCTGACCCATGTCTATACTTACTAGAGAAAAGAGGAGTTAAAGTCATAATAATCATATATGTCGACGATTTATTAATTGCCTATTCGTGTCCTAGAAAGCTCCAAGAAATAAAAGATCTGTTAAATAAGAAATTTGAGTTAAAAGACTTAGGAACACCTAAACGGCTAATAGGGATAGATGTTACCTACAAGGGAGATGAAGTCAAACTCAACCAGGAGAAGTTCATAGAAGACACTCTTAAAAAATTCAAAATGGAAGATTGCAAAGCCACGTCTACACCCATAGAACTAGGTCTTAAACTAGAAAAAGGATGAAGAGATGAAAGGAACGATCTGCCCTACAAAAATTTGATTGGATCTCTCATGTATCTGGCAGTGGCAACTCGACCCGATATAATGTTTGCCATAAGTTATCTCTCCCAATTTAACGACTGTTACGGAGAAGAGCATTTCAAGTGTGCAAAAAGAGTACTGCGATACTTAAAGGGAACAAAAAGCATCGGTCTTATATTTAGAAAAACTCGCCAAGAACTATATGGCATGGCTGACGCAGATTGGGGCGCATGCAAGCTCGACCGGAAGTCCTTTTCGGGCTGCTGCTTTAAATATGCGGGAACGGCCATAAGCTGGATGTCGAAGAAGCAAAAGACTGTAGCGCTATCGACTGCCGAAGCGGAATATGTCGCTTTGACCGAAGCTGCAAAGGAGGCTATTCACTTGAAAAGTCTATTCAAAGATCTTGGGGCCAACTATGACAGCATAGTTATATTAAACGATAACCAAGTGGCCCTAAAGTTAAGTCAGAACACAATGGTCACTTCCAAGTCCAAACACATTGACTTAAAAATGCACTTTATCCGAAATTGCATAATGGACAGAGTAATACAGGTCAGATATCTGCGAACCGAAGATATGGAGGCAGATATCCTGACCAAAGCCCTAGCCGGCCCGCGGCTGTTGAAACTGCGGAGCAGCTTAGGAGTTTCCTGAATACTCCTGATGACCATGACAATGCCGTGAAGAGGAGTGTTAGTACTGGCCATACAGTACCAATTGACACTGCATGTCGTTTATGGTTTTACCTTAGTTACCAATAACAGTCGTGTCAAATAAAATCGATATCAATGTTCGTGCGTATATATTTATAAATGAATCCCTCACAACAATTATAATATTATCAACAGGTACAGGGGAACAATCCATAATTACGATATACCACTTTTTTCCGACAAAACTTAAAAAAACTATTTAAAAATTTCGAGAATTTACGGAGCGAGGTTTGATGCGCTCTGATTGGCTGATTAGGATATTGCTACCTATGCACTTGTCAAACATGGATCTTGCTGTGTTTCATAATCATAATCATAATCATTCATTTATTGCATTTCATGTTGTTTACAGGTTGTTACATTATGATAGTTCCAAACAATGAACCCTGCTAGGGCACAGCAATGTATAGGCGATAGGTTTTAATTAATTTAACATGCTATCATTATTCATATAATTTGTTAATATAGATTAATTTAAAAATTATTAATTATTATTATACATTATGTCATTCTTATAAACTAAATAAAATAAATAAATTATCATTTTCACATTATAATCTTATACTTACTACAATTTATGTCATTTGCAATGAGCCTAAATGTCATTATTATTTCAGTTAATTTAATGTCAATAGATTAGTTTTACATTATTTTAGTTAGTTATTAGTTTGCAACAAACCGTATTTTTTGTAGCTGTTTTACTACGGGATATTGCTGTCTTAGGAGTATTATGAATTATGAAACGTATTGAAGATATTGCTACATTTTTGGCGCCATCGAAATGTCAATTTCAAAATTATGTGGATATTGCTGGTTTTGCTTTTATACGATTCAATTGATCTGCTTCCGCTTTTGACCTTCCCGTTTTGCTCTTGGTTTTTTACAAGTAGATCCTTGTTGCTCAGGTACATGCCAACTCAAACTTGGAGTTGGGAAGCCTTGCCCGTATTGCGAAAAGACAAGGTCAGGGGAATCACACATTTCTGATGATCTAAAACAAACAAAATAACAATCAATATAATGCATATAAATATGAAGCTAACTTAAATAATGTACTACTTACTTACAATATGTTTCCTCTTACTTCAATCGACTAAAGGCAGATGCGACTAATTTTGAGCCCCATCGGTAACCTACACATTTGGTACTGCCCTTTATCAGTCGTGAACGCCGTATATTTTCTAGATTCTTTTGAAAGATTACATTGATAATAACTACGATTTAAATCCCAATGGCTAAAGTACACCTGATAGAGACTAATATATCTGTTATATTTGGGAGAGGAAATTTGTCGTCCTGCACTCGCTCATTTAACTGTATGTAGTCTACCACTACTCTCCATTGACGTTTAGCGCTCCTATCTAACTTTTTAGGAACTAGCAACAGGGGGCTAGACCACTCACTGCAAGTTTTTTCTATAATCCCTTCTCGTAACATACGAGTATCATCGATCTGTCTATTAAGTTCTTCCTTCTGCATAAACGGAATTCTGTACTGTTTTCTATACACAGGCGTAGCATGTTCTTTTAAATGAATATACTGCTCGTAAACGTCCGTAACACTTAATTTATCACCTGGTAAATGAAATATATCCGAATATTTGGCACAGATTTGCTCGATCGAAACTGTTCTTCTTTGTTTAAGTATGAACCTACATTTAGTAATGAAAATAACGTCCGTATTCTCTCATAGTGTTCTAATCTATCAACTTCAACCTTATTCAAACCTAGAGATACTTCTTTGTCAGTGGTATTTAAAAGTCTTACAGGAATCCTATCATTTTTCGGCCTAGATACCACACTAGCCAAAAAAATACCCTGTCTTATCTCCTTCGGATAAATGACAGTCATAATTAATACGCATAGGTATGAACTAAATGACTTCACACCTCGGTCCGATAACAAAATTATAATTATAATAATGTAAAGGCAATGAGACTCTACTCTCTGCGACTTTGAGAGATAAAGTATTTGAGTCATAATCTATAATTCCACAATATCGTTTAATAAAATCTTGACCTAATATCGACTTACATGGTAAATTCCAAAATACGTAGAACTTACGTTTAAAAATAATATTCCTGAACTCTAGAGTTAAATAAACTTTAAACTTCCACCAATACCATGGATATTTAAATCGCATCTATGCAACTCTAGCTGAGCTAAATCTAAAATATCACAATTAATACATGATAAAGAGGCCCCTGTATCTACTAAAAATTCTAACTGTATGTTATTTAAACTTAAGTTTACCCAATTAATGCTATCACAAGTAAGAACTTGATTAGGAACGAAAAATGCTCCCAAACTGTGATCCGAATTCGGTAAATCATGTCGTTCATTTGCAATAAAATTATTTAGATTTCTATTATTAGAATAGTTTGCGTAATTGCCACGATTTCCGCGAACATACCTTTTTTTTTTTTTTTTTTTGTGGATGGGAAATCATCAAATAACTTCTCCCGCTCTGGGTGGAGCGGGAGGGCGTGTCAGACTTCTACTGACTAAAACCCACCCGTGTTCCTTCAGTTGCCTGTGCCAGGGCCACGGTAACTCTTTCGAACAACCCGCAACCCTGGCGGCCATCGGCCCTAGCGGACCCCTTCAGCTAGTGCTGACATCTCTTTGAGGCGCGCGTGGAACACAACGCGCCGTCGACCCGAGCCTGGTCCTTACCGGACGGCGAGCTACCCGTTGCTCGCCATCCGCAAGCCCGCGCCTACGGTGGCCGGGAATCGGCTATTGATTCCCGACGCCCAGGGCGTCTCCTACGGCGACTAGGGGCGTGAGGGCGCAAAGATTGCCTCTCCCTCACGCGTTCAGCCTCCTCCTTCGCGAGCATTACAGCTTCGCAGAAGGAGGTGACGGCTTCCCATGCACTCTCGCTCCGTACCATGGCCTGTACCAGGGCCGGACGCGAGAGATCGCCGCCGCCGATCGCCTCCGCGAGGACGCGGCGGTGCTCTGCCCAAGCCGGGCAGACCTCCACCGTATGCTCCACCGTGTCCTCCGGGCGATCCACACAGTGGTAACACCCGGGCGTTTCCTCCCGCCTTATCCGGAACAGGAACCTCCCGAAGCAACCGTGTCCGGTGAGGACCTGCGTCAGGCGGAAGGTGAGGGTGCCATGACGCCTCTCCAACCACTCCTCAAAGAGGGGACTTATCGCCGCAATTGTGGCGTGCCCAGCACTGGGTTGCGACAGTCGCACTCTCCATGTCACCATGAGATCCCGCCGGAGCTCTGTCCGCTGTGCCATGATTTCTCGCGGCAGCGGAGTAACGCCCCGGCGTTTTGCCTCCTCGCGCCACTCCCATGTGTATGCGAGGACTTTTGCTTCCAGATCCCACGGCGGCAATCCGGCAAGGAGGCTCGCCGCCTCACCGGAGACCGTGCGGTATCCCCGAACTAGCCGGATGGCCATGACCCTTTGGGACGCGTTCAACTGGCGGGCTGGTCGCCGCCCCAAGGAACACGCCCACACTGGTGCCCCGTAAAGGGCCATGGACCGCACGACCCCCGCGTAGAGCCTCCGGCAGGAGGCGTTTGGACCCCTTAGATTGGGCAAGAGCCGCTTCAAGGCAGCCCCGGCCCGCTCCAGTCTGGGAGCCAAACGTCGAAAATGCTCCACGAAGTTCCACCGGCTGTCGAGGACGAGTCCTAGGTACTTCATCGTCATCTCGACGCCGATGTGAACCCCTCCTACCGTTATTTGGGAACCCGACGGTGGCGCGTTCTGAGGACCATGAAAACACATGACCTCGGACTTGTGCAGGGCTACCTCGAGTCCCAATCGCCGGATCCTCTCGACGACTATCGCAACCCCGTGTGTCGCTAGCTCGGCCGCCGCCTGGTGTGACCTCCCCTGTCCGCGAACATACCTGGCACTGTAACTTGACGCTCCTCGTCGATATACCTGAGAACCGCGGCTGCCCCGCCACGTGTTCCTTGGCGCAGCACAATTTTGATGCGCACTCTGTGACTGTCTACTACCTCGAAAATATCTTGATGAATTTCGACCACGAAATCCACGATGACCAAAATTATTAGTGCGAGTAGACCGACGGTTATATGACATAACGGTCTGACACTCCGCGGTTAAGCTAGTTTCGTCTTCGGCCACTGGCATCCTTTAAGGAGATCAAATTCCGTGCTGAAATAATTGTTCCTAACTTTTGACTTCTTAACTCTTCGGAAAAACATCTAATAGCGTTCCTTTCATTAAGAGGACGTTATACCTCATACGCTTTATCATCACCATTTGCCTGAGAAATAGTCAATTCTACAAACAACTTCTCTATCTCTTGACCAAACTCTGTAACTGACTTTTAACCTTGCCTAGCCTTTTGTAGTCTAGACTGTAAAGCAGTATCTGACTTACGAGTAAGTAAATATTTACGCATATCTTCTAATAGCAACTCAACAGAACTATAATAAGTAGCTAAACGCATTTTTGCTCCACTAGTTAATCGAATCTTTAAAACCAAATTTATTAAAATCGCCTTATCACCATCAGCAAGCATTGAGTCATACAATTCAATCGCAGAAATTAAGTCACTAGTCAGTGACCTATTGCCTACAATAGGCTTACAGCCGTCTTTAAATTAAACTTTTCACCTGGCACTGACATTGTGGCTAATTTATCTTGACTCTGACTACCACTCGAATTAGATTCCATTTCAAATTTCAAAATTTTATCATAGTATTTGTTTATACATTAACATAAAAATAATAATTCTTTAGACGCATCTTTATCAGTCGCGCGCCGTACAATACGGAGCACGGTCGCGTATTGTAGCTGCCGGTGACTCGTGCGTTGAGGGCAATGGCCTCGTCTACTGTGAAGTAAGTGTTCGAACTGTAATGTAGTGATTAATGAACTATTAGCGTTTCTTTCGAACGTGCTTGATTATATGGATGAAGACAGCATACACCAGCTGGTAACGTCGTCTTTCAATGTAGAAAGCATTTCACAGGCAAAATGTTTGCTTTTTGAATCCGTTCCTACTGCAAGAAAAATGCCGGAGAGGCGTAAAGATGGGAAGAAGAGAATGTCTCGAGACATAGATGACATAATTTGTCTCATGAAAGGAATGGATGCCGAAGTCTTCCCTGTGTTCGTGGCAAAGGACTTACATAAAGAGTTTCGATCACATTGATTGCTCTCGTTTGCTAAAAGATATCTCGAAACTTCGGAATGAAGTCAGTTTGTTACAAGAAAACGTCGTAACAAAAGAGATGCTAGATGTATATAAAAACGACTTGAGACACGCGTCTGTTATTATTGACAACTATCCATCTCAAGATCAATTTGTCAATAAAAGGAGAGGAGCGTGTCTGCAGGAGAGTTACTATGAGCAATGCAGCGGCCCTGTTGGCTTGCAGTATGTTCCTATTACGGCTAATAATGCTTCGTCATCATCGTCGTCCGGAGCGAAACATCACTCAACGCCTACGAATAATGAATCGTCGCCTGCAAGCGAAAAATAAAATAAAATAAACGTATTTTCTTTCTTTTCTTTCTTTCACAGCCTATCTCTTTTCAACGCGAGTAATCGAATGTAAAGGAGATAAACGCTAGCGCACACGTGGCGGCCCGGACGTGGGTTCCAAACAACGCGAGCGGCGTGAGCGAAAGCAGAAATGGGTCCAGTCCTAGGCGCGGCGGCGAGAGCGGGACAGCGACGGGAGGTGAAGCCCAGCCACAAGGTACCGAGGTTACGAATGCACCGGATAGTGAACTCGATTGCGCGCGCGCTTCGGTCAATAAATCGGTCATATTGCCCAGCATGAATTCGAAAACAAGTGTTACTACTGTGTTGCCTTGTTTGCTATTAAAAAAAAATGTCAGTCAGGTTGATAAGAACTGCTCACAGGTAACTAAAGAGAATTCTGAATGGCAAGTTGTTCAGTCAAAAACTGCCAGGAGATATAAACTTATCGGTCAAAAAGCCCGGGCTTCTACAGCGCCGGACGGTAAGTTTAAAGCTGCCGACATAAAAGTACCTTTCTTTATTTCGAACGTCTCTAAGGATACTTGTGAGCAAGACATTGTTAGCTAAGTAAAAGGTAAGACCGGCGAGGTTGTGTCATCGAAAATGGTAAAAATGAAAGTGAATCGAAAATATAACGCTTATAAGTTATTTGTTTCAAAAAGTAATTTGCATTTGTTTTCGAATGACGACTTTTGGCCTGATGGCATTACGTTTCGGCGTTTCGGCATTTTATGTACGGGCCGAAACAAGGAGATTGTAATGTTAAAGTTTAATTATGTTACATTATGGATAGTAGTCACAAAATAACATATAATAATTGTAAATTCATTAGTTTTAATTGTAAAAATTTTAAAACTTCCATAGAAGATGTGAGAAAATTATGTAAGTCGGCGCATTTAGTCTGTCTCCAGGAGACGTGGTTACTCAATCACGACCTTCCGCTGTTAGGTACTGTATCTCCTGATTTTGAGTACATAGGTAAGAGTTCAGTTGACAGCGGCGAATTACTGGTCGGTAGACCATACGGCGGTGTGGCCATACTATGGCGAAAGGGCATTTTTGATATTGTTTCTGTTATAAGTTGCAACAGCGACAGTATGGAGCGATCACCTATAGTAGCCTTGATAGCTAAGTCTGTCGCTGTTGCAACTTATAACAGAAACAATATTAGTAAATATCGAGATTTATGTAGTAAAGGCTTGCGAGACATTGACTTCCACATAGAATTTCTAACATGTAGTTTTGGACCTTGTACTATATCTGATCATAAATTAGTCTTAGATAAAATGTATAAGACATTCGTTGGTGTATTAAGTGATGCGGCGGTGCAATCCTAAAACAATGTGAGACTTAAACGACATAATAAACGTGTGTGCGGCTGGAATGAACATGTGAGGGAAGCGCATCGAGAGGCTTGGCTTAAATACCAAAACTGGATGGCTCTGGGTAGACCAAGTACTGGTCCCGCTTACGACCAGATGTGCGAGTCCCGCAAAATTTTTAAAGGGCGGCTAAAATGGTGTCATAAACACCAGGACCAAATTAGAATGGACGTAATAGCTAAACAAAGAGGCGAAAAAGATTTCACAAAATTTTGGAAGTCCACTAGTAAGCTTGATGTTAAGCCTGGCCTCCCTGCGAATGTTGACGGCCGAAATGTGGGTCATTTCGGCCGTCAACATTTGCAGGGAGGCCAGGCTATAGCTAACTTGTTCATGGAGCACTTTAAAGTACGCTCTCCTCTGGGTCCTTCGACCACTATGCCAGATGGTGGGTCCCACCGTGGCGGTCGTGGAACCTTTACTTGAATTTACAGCGAAGCAACTTAAAAAAGTAATAAACAATATGCGTAGAGGTAAATCTCCTGGCCGCGATGGGCTTAGTATTGAGCATTTAAAATATGCTGGCATACACGTGCCGAGGGACCTGTCCATGTTCTTTAATATGTGCATCAGTCATTCATACTTACCTGATGATTTGATGAAAACTACAGTGGTGCCCATAGTGAAGAACAGGACAGGAGACATATCGGACAAGGGGAACTATCGCCCGATCTCTCTCGCGACAACTGTAGCTAAATTTTTGGATAGTGTGCTTGAGTCTTGTCTAGAGGACAGGGGTATACCGGCGGAACTATTGAAAATATTTCAATACTGGTACTCGAATCAGACTAATTGTGTTAGCTGGTCGAACTGCCTCTCTGAGTCATACAGGTTGGAGTGCGGAGTGAGACAGGGGTGTTGACCTCTCCAAAGCTGTTTAACTTGTATATAAATGACCTCATAGTCGAGCTCAGCGGCATGCGTGTCGCTTGCCGGGTGGGGGGTGTTTGTGTGAACAACATCAGCTACGCGGACGACATGGTGTTGCTGGGCCCGACTGCGAGGTCAACCAGGGAGATGCTGAAGGTTTGCGAAAAGTACGCCGCATCACATGGTCTTATTTATAATGTAAGGAAAACCGAGTTCATGGTCTTCAGGGCCGCTGGCAAGTGCCCAGACACCATTCCTTCAATTACTTTGAACGGCGCTAATATAAATCAGGTGACCAAGTTTAACACCGGCCAACGCGCATGCGCGATTTTCGAACGTTCACCATGTGCTGGCGGCGCTTATGCGCGTCCATACAATTTATATAACTTCCTTCGAGTGCGGCGCGCCGCACCTGTGGGTTTTATGTGCATCTCTATTGTTATTGGCGTAATTGTGTTATGACTCATAAAACTCGAAAATTTTCAAATACACATAAGCGTCTCGCCGCACTTGGGACAAGTTTGTAACGCCGCACTGATGCGCCCAGCCGCACTGGGTAGACTTTCTTGAACCGCGCATGCGCGATCATAGCACCACACGAAATATTTTTTGGGCGCGCATGAGCGTTTGCCGCACAGGGTTTAGTGTATCATAAAGCAGCATTTGGAACAAATTCGCAAATAATTCAGCAGTTAATGTGTATCTGGGCCATATTCTTGTCGACCTTAAAGACGATGAAGACGTGGAGAGGGAGCGCAGGGCGTTGGCGGTCCGCGGGAACATGTTGGCGCGCAGATTTTTTCGTTGTACAGATCAGGTCAAAATAACCTTGTTTAAAGTGTACTGTCAAGGCCTGTACACGGAAAGTCTGTGGTTCAGCTGTTCGCGAGAGACGCTAAATGCCTTGCGCGTCCAATATAATAATGTCTTCAGGATGATGTTGAAACTCCCTCGTTTCTGTAGTGCCTCGGGGATGTTTGCCCAATCGAGTCCAGACAGTTTCCAAGATATAATCAGGAAAAAGGTGGCCTCGCTTGTGAGGAGGATTCGAGGGAGTAGCAATAGCATCCTGAAAGTCGTGGCTGAGGACCCGAGAGCTCCTGTACTTAGGCATCTCATGCGCGTTCATTGTCCGCATGAAATGCCTCGTAAGTACAGTGGCCAGCACATCAAGCTACTACACATTGACCTTGAGCGCGTTATGAGCAACGACAGCGAGAATCGTGCGAAAGAGATAAATAGCTTTTTGTCTGCTCTTACTTGTAATGTTTCGTGCTGCAGTGCGTACGTGAGCTAGTGTGCGTATATTCGTCGTGGTGTAGAATAAGATACTGTGAGATAACAAATAGGGTACTGGGTACCTAGTAACAGGTACCTAGCTGCTTGAATAGGATCTACTTACTTGTGCTTGGATGGAACCAAAACAGAGGGTCGTGTTGTATTATTATTACGCCTTTGCTTGACGCGGACTAAACACAATGACGTTTTCGAGTCTTCCTTCACAACGCGCGCGCTAGTAGGTAACATAACTGCCTACGAATCGAAATAATGGCATGGTAAAATATACGTACAGGCGGCCCACGCAAAAAACTAAAGACCTATGAAAGCTTATAAGCATTTTTTTTTGTTTAAATTATCTTTTACTTAGGGCCGGTTTTTTGATCCATATTTAACTCAATGGTTAAACATAGTAAATAATAGTGGAATTTTTAACGACTTCAAAAAAAGGAGTTATCAATTCGATACGTAGGTATGTATGTAATATTATTGGAAATGCGAGATCTGGCTTCCAAACAAATATACAAAATGTCATAGATGTATGTATGTTTGTCCAGGCATTTCTCCGAAACTATTAATCGGATATCGTGACCATTTTTTTTTTGCTGGCTTTCGTTTACTTCAACTTAGGGCACAGTAAAAGTTTCATCGAAATCAGTTCAGTACTTTTCAAGATAATAGACTAATACGAGTACGTGTGACGGCCTGGCTTATTGATACGAGCTACGGGTGTGGTGTCAAAGGGAAAACATCTCAAAACAAGGTTCTAAGTTTCGGAAATAGTTAGGATGACCCAGCTTTCAACATTTATTAAGCACGGTTGCTACTACATGATACATTCTGAAGGTCTGATGATGACCAAGTAAGTGCTTATCGCTTCTCAATAACGGAAATAGGTTGACCCAGCTTTCAACATTTATCTAATTGAGCACGGATGCTACTACATGATACATTCTGAAGGTCTGATGACCAAGAAGTGCTTATCGCTTCTCAATAACGGAAATAGGTTGACCCAGCTTTCAACATTTATCTAATTGAGCACGGATGCTACTACATGATACTTTCTGAAGGTCTGATGATGACCAAGAAGTGCTTATCGCTTCTCAATAACGGAAATAGGTTGACCCAGCTTTCAACATTTATCTAATTGAGCACGGATGCTACTACATGATACTTTCTGAAGGTCTGATGATGACCAAGAAGTGCTTATCGCTTCTCAATAACGGAAATAGGTTGACCCAGCTTTCAACATTTATCTAATTGAGCACGGATGCTACTACATGATAATTTCTGAAGGTCTGATGATGACCAAGTAAGTGCTTATCGCTTCTCAATAACGGAAATAGGTTGACCCAGCTTTCAACATTTATCTAATTGAGCACGGATGCTACTACATGATACTTTCTGAAGGTCTGATGATGACCAAGAAGTGCTTATCGCTTCTCAATAACGGAAATAGGTTGACCCAGCTTTCAACATTTATCTAATTGAGCACGGATGCTACTACATGATACTTTCTGAAGGTCTGATGATGACCAAGAAGTGCTTATCGCTTCTCAATAACGGAAATAGGTTGACCCAGCTTTCAACATTTATCTAATTGAGCACGGATGCTACTACATGATACTTTCTGAAGGTCTGATGATGACCAAGAAGTGCTTATCGCTTCTCAATAACGGAAATAGGTTGACCCAGCTTTCAACATTTATCTAATTGAGCACGGATGCTGCTACATGATACATTCTGAAGGTCTGATGATGACCAAGTAAGTGCTTATTGCTTCTCAATAACGGAAATAGGTTGACCCAGCTTTCAACATTTATCTAATTGAGCACGGATGCTACTACATGATACTTTCTGAAGGTCTGATGATGACCAAGAAGTGCTTATCGCTTCTCAATAACGGAAATAGGTTGACCCAGCTTTCAACATTTATCTAATTGAGCACGGATGCTACTACATGATACTTTCTGAAGGTCTGATGATGACCAAGAAGTGCTTATCGCTTCTCAATAACGGAAATAGGTTGACCCAGCTTTCAACATTTATCTAATTGAGCACGGATGCTACTACATAATACTTTCTGAAGGTCTGATGATGACCAGGTAAGTGCTTATTGGTCCTCAGTAATGGAAATAGTTAGGATGACCTAGCTTTCAACATTTATCTAATTGAGCACGGATGCTGCTACATGATACATTCTGAAGGTCTGATGATGACCAAGTAAGTGCTTATCGCTTCTCAATAACGGAAATAGGTTGACCCAGCTTTCAACATTTATCTAATTGTGTACGGATGCTACTACATGATACTTTCTAAAGGTCTAATGATGACCAGGTAAGTGCTTATTGGTCCTCAGTAATGGAAATAGTTAGGATGACCTAGCTTTCAACATTTATCTAATTGAGCACGGATGCTACTACATGATACTTTCTGAAGGTCTGATGATGACCAAGAAGTGCTTATCGCTTCTCAATAACGGAAATAGATTGACCCAGCTTTCAACATTTATCTAATTGTGTACGGATGCTACTACATGATACTTTCTAAAGGTCTAATGATGACCAGGTAAGTGCTTATTGGTCCTCAGTAATGGAAATAGTTAGGATGACCCAGCTTTCAACATTTATCTAATTGAGCACGGATGCTACTACATGATACTTTCTGAAGGTCTGATGATGACCAAGAAGTGCTTATCGCTTCTCAATAACGGAAATAGGTTGACCCAGCTTTCAACATTTATCTAATTGAGCACGGATGCTACTACATGATACTTTCTGAAGGTCTGATGATGACCAGGTAAGTGCTTATTGGTCCTCAGTAATGGAAATAGTTAGGATGACCTAGCTTTCAACATTTATCTAATTGAGCACGGATGCTGCTACATGATACATTCTGAAGGTCTGATGATGACCAAGTAAGTGCTTATCGCTTCTCAATAACGGAAATAGGTTGACCCAGCTTTCAACATTTATCTAATTGAGCACGGATGCTACTACATGATACTTTCTGAAGGTCTGATGATGACCAAGAAGTGCTTATCGCTTCTCAATAACGGAAATAGGTTGACCCAGCTTTCAACATTTATCTAATTGAGCACGGATGCTGTTACATGATACATTCTGAAGGTCTGATGATGACCAAGTAAGTGCTTATCGCTTCTCAATAACGGAAATAGGTTGACCCAGCTTTCAACATTTATCTAATTGAGCACGGATGCTACTACATGATACTTTCTGAAGGTCTGATGATGACCAAGAAGTGCTTATCGCTTCTCAATAACGGAAATAGGTTGACCCAGCTTTCAACATTTATCTAATTGAGCACGGATGCTACTACATGATACTTTCTGAAGGTCTGATGATGACCAAGAAGTGCTTATCGCTTCTCAATAACGGAAATAGGTTGACCCAGCTTTCAACATTTATCTAATTGAGCACGGATGCTACTACATAATACTTTCTGAAGGTCTGATGATGACCAGGTAAGTGCTTATTGGTCCTCAGTAATGGAAATAGTTAGGATGACCTAGCTTTCAACATTTATCTAATTGAGCACGGATGCTGCTACATGATACATTCTGAAGGTCTGATGATGACCAAGTAAGTGCTTATCGCTTCTCAATAACGGAAATAGGTTGACCCAGCTTTCAACATTTATCTAATTGTGTACGGATGCTACTACATGATACTTTCTGAAGGTCTAATGATGACCAGGTAAGTGCTTATTGGTCCTCAGTAATGGAAATAGTTAGGATGACCTAGCTTTCAACATTTATCTAATTGAGCACGGATGCTACTACATGATACTTTCTGAAGGTCTGATGATGACCAAGAAGTGCTTATCGCTTCTCAATAACGGAAATAGGTTGACTCAGCTTTCAACATTTATCTAATTGAGCACGGATGCTACTACATAATACTTTCTGAAGGTCTGATGATGACCAGGTAAGTGCTTATTGGTCCTCAGTAATGGAAATAGTTAGGATGACCTAGCTTTCAACATTTATCTAATTGAGCACGGATGCTGCTACATGATACATTCTGAAGGTCTGATGATGACCAAGTAAGTGCTTATCGCTTCTCAATAACGGAAATAGGTTGACCCAGCTTTCAACATTTATCTAATTGTGTACGGATGCTACTACATGATACTTTCTGAAGGTCTAATGATGACCAGGTAAGTGCTTATTGGTCCTCAGTAATGGAAATAGTTAGGATGACCTAGCTTTCAACATTTATCTAATTGAGCACGGATGCTGCTACATGATACATTCTGAAGGTCTGATGATGACCAAGTAAGTGCTTATCGCTTCTCAATAACGGAAATAGGTTGACCCAGCTTTCAACATTTATCTAATTGAGCACGGATGCTACTACATGATACTTTCTGAAGGTCTGATGATGACCAAGAAGTGCTTATCGCTTCTCAATAACGGAAATAGGTTGACCCAGCTTTCAACATTTATCTAATTGAGCACGGATGCTACTACATGATACTTTCTGAAGGTCTGATGATGACCAAGAAGTGCTTATCGCTTCTCAATAACGGAAATAGGTTGACCCAGCTTTCAACATTTATCTAATTGAGCACGGATGCTACTACATGATACTTTCTGAAGGTCCGATGATGACCAGTTAAGTGCTTATTGGTCCTCAGTAATGGAAATAGTTAGGTTGATCCAGCTTTCAACATTTATCTAATTGAGCACGGAGGCTGCTACATGATACTTTCTGAAGGTCTGATGATGACCAGGTAAGTGCTTATTGGTCCTCAGTAATGGAAATAGTTAGGATGACCTAGCTTTCAACATTTATCTAATTGAGCACGGATGCTGCTACATGATACTTTCTGAAGGTCTGATGATGACCAGGTAAGTGCTTATTGGTCCTCAGTAATGGAAATAGTTAGGATGACCTAGTTTTCAACATTTATCTAATTGTGTATGGATGCTACTACATGATACTTTCTGAAGGTCTAATGATGACCAGGTAAGTGCTTATTGGTCCTCAGTAATGGAAATAGTTAGGATGACCTAGCTTTCAACATTTATCTAATTGAGCACGGATGCTGCTACATGATACTTTCTGAAGGTCTGATGATGACCAGGTAAGTGCTTATTGGTCCTCAGTAATGGAAATAGGATGACCTAGCTTTCAACATTTATCTAATTGAGCACGGATGCTGCGACATGATACTTTCTGAAGGTCTGATGATGACCAGGTAAGTGCTTCTTGGTCCTCAGTAATGGAAATAGTTAGGATGACCTAGTTTTCAACATTAATCTAATTGTGTACCTACGGATGCTACTACATGATACTTTCTGAAGGTCTAATGATGACCAGGTAAGTGCTTATTGGTCCTCAGTAATGGAAATAGTTAGGTTGACCTAGCTTTCAACATTTATCTAATTGAGCACGGATGCTGCTACATGATACTTTCTGAAGGTCTGATGATGACCAGGTAAGTGCTTATTGGTCCTCAGTAATGGAAATAGTTAGGATGACCTAGTTTTCAACATTTATCTAATTGAGCACGGATGCTGCTACATGATACTTTCTGAAGGTCTGATGATGACCAGGTAAGTGCTTATTGGTCCTCAGTAATGGAAATAGTTAGGATGACCTAGCTTTTAACATTTATCTAATTGAGCACGGATGCTGCGACATGATACTTTCTGAAGGTCTGATGATGACCAGGTAAGTGCTTATTGGTCCTCAGTAATGGAAATAGTTAGGATGACCTAGTTTTCAACATTTATCTAATTGTGTACGGATGCTACTACATGATACTTTCTGAAGGTCTAATGATGACCAGGTAAGTGCTTATTGGGCCTCAGTAATGGAAATAGTTAGGATGACCTAGCTTTCAACATTTATCTAATTGAGCACGGATGCTGCTACATGATACTTTCTGAAGGTCTGATGATGACCAGATAAGTGCTTATTGGTCCTCAGTAATGGAAATAGTTAGGATGACCTAGCTTTCAACATTTATCTAATTGAGCACGGGTGCTACTACATGATATTTTCTGAAGGTCTGATGATGACCTGGTAAGTGCTTATTGGTCCTTAGTAATGGAAATAGTTAGGATGACCTAGCTTTCAACATTTATCTAATTGAGCACGGGTGCTACTACATGATATTTTCTGAAGGTCTGATGATGACCTGGTAAGTGCTTATTGGTCCTTAGTAATGGAAATAGTTAGGATGACCTAGCTTTCAACATTTATCTAATTGAGCACGGATGCTGCGACATGATACTTTCTGAAGGTCTGATGATGACCAGGTAAGTGCTTATTGGTCCTCAGTAATGGAAATAGTTAGGATGACCTAGCTTTCAACATTTATCTAATTGAGCACGGATGCTGCTACATGATACTTTCTGAAGGTCTGATGATGACCAGGTAAGTGCTTATTGGTCCTCAGTAATGGAAATAGTTAGGATGACCTAGCTTTTAACATTTATCTAATTGAGCACGGATGCTGCGACATGATACTTTCTGAAGGTCTGATGATGACCAGGTAAGTGCATATTGGTCCTCAGTAATGGAAATAGTTAGGATGACCTAGTTTTCAACATTTATCTAATTGTGTACGGATGCTACTACATGATACTTTCTGAAGGTCTAATGATGACCAGGTAAGTGCTTATTGGTCCTCAGTAATGGAAATAGTTAGGATGACCTAGCTTTCAACATTTATCTAATTGAGCACGGATGCTGCTACATGATACTTTCTGAAGGTCTGATGATGACCAGATAAGTGCTTATTGGTCCTCAGTAATGGAAATAGTTAGGATGACCTAGCTTTCAACATTTATCTAATTGAGCACGGGTGCTACTACATGATATTTTCTGAAGGTCTGATGATGACCTGGTAAGTGCTTATTGGTCCTTAGTAATGGAAATAGTTAGGATGACCTAGTTTTCAACATTTATCTAATTGAGCACGGATGCTGCTACATGATACTTTCTGTAGGTCTGATGATGACCAGGTAAGTGCTTATTGGTCCTCAGTAATGGAAATAGTTCGGATGACCTAGCTTTCAACATTTATTTAATTGAGCACGGGTGCTACCACATGATATTTTCTGAAGGTCTGATGATGACCAGGTAAGTGCTTATTGGTCCTTAGTAATGGAAATAGTTAGGATGACCTAGTTTTCAACATTTATCTAATTAAGCACGGATGCTGTTACATTATACTTTCTGGAGGTCTGATGATGACCAGATAAGTGCTTATTGGTCCTCAGTAATGGAAATAGTTAGGATGACCTAGCTTTTAACATTTATATTCCTTTACTTATATTCTATTCAAATAAGTAAAAATACGATGGTTCTACATAGTGCCGTCACTGAGATCCTATACCCGCCTTCAGATTCCACCATCAAGTAGGTGATATCATCAGTCATCTAGGTCTCCGTCCAACGAAATTTTCAAGATAGCTAAATAAAAAACGATAAAAAATAAACACAACAGAAATAATGTAGGTAGGTACTTATTAGTTTTGGAGAGCTCGGCCACGCTTCACCTTACATTTTAACGACTTCAAAAATGGAGTTATTTAATTCGATACGTTGTATATAGGTATGTAATATTATTGGAACTGCAATATATTCACATATGGTAATCTATTAGGGCTTCCAAACATATATACAAAATTTTATAGATGTAGGTATGTATGTATGTTTGTCCACGCATTTCTACGAAACTATTAATCGGATCGCGACCATTCTTTTTTGTTGGCTTACATTTACTGCAACTTAGGGCATGAATGTTTCATCAAAATCGGTTCAGTAGTTTTCAAGATAATGGACGTGTAAGTGTGACGGCCTGGCTTAATGGTACGAGCTACGGGTGTGGTTTCAAAGGGAAAACATCTCAAAACCTTAGTCAAACTCTAGTGCAATATTTATAACAAAACTATTAAATACTTATTACAAACAAATATTCCAGTTTTTACTAAAAACTAAAAATTATGAAATAAAAATAATTAAAAAAAATTAAATCGACTTCAAAACAAAATGAACTCAAAATCACGAAATAACTTTAATTTTGGAAGTCGGTGGATAAAAGACTAAAATACAGAACACCGACTTCCGAAGTTATTTCGTGATTTTGAGTTAGGTAGTTTTTTTTTTAAGTCTATTTCATTTTTTTAATTATTTTTTGGCTAAATGCGAAAGGCTGGACATGAATGAATTAGGTAACATGAATGTAGGTATTCATGGTAAAAAATTGTAACTAATGCCATTTTGGCAAACACATTTAGCCAAAATTCAACCAGTAGTTACATGTTTAACCATTGGTTGAGTTAACTACGGATAAAAATACCGGCCCTTAGATAATCCTTCATTTATAGTATTTGTTGGAAAATTACCTATAAGTATTAATTAAGTAGGTATTACCTACTCATATGACATTTAAACAAGTAGGTAGGTAAGGTATACACCGTTACACCTTTAATAAGCGAAACTTCACGCTCGTGATGAATATTGATAGGTAGACAGAAAGATAATGTGATGTGAGAAAAACAATTTTTTTTTTATTTCATGCAGATTTCTATTACCTTTCCCGGGTTTTGCTATATACCTATTTACTGGCGGGCTGGGGCGGTCAGCTGTGTTCGTGCGTTCCATGCTCTTCTAAAGCCGCCTTTCCACTATGGGATATAATGTAATTTATATTATATCTCAAGATATAAATTAATATCGCTTACCGTAATTTTAAATGAAACCATTTACACTGAGATGTAATATATATTACACCTCAAACTATAAATATTTTTTCGATCGACCGAGATATTTTCATATTATATTTCGCCTCCTCTCTCCCCGCACACCATTCCGCGCCGCTACGAATGTAAACAGTTTAAAAGATATATCTCACAGTGTGAAGATCAGTCGCGGGATATAGTTTATATCTCGGGATATAATATGTATTATATCCCATAGTGACAAGGCGGCTTAAGTATTTTAACGAAATTTAATGCTAATAGGTATCAAAATAAAAGGCGGAATAACAACCTTAATCTTTATATTTTTTTACATTAATATTAATATAGGTAATTAAAAACTTACAAATATACTCTAATTAATACCTACAACAGATTTTATAAACTAAATATTACAATGTAAATTTAAAAAAAAAATCAAAATTGAATGCTGAAAAAGTGAACGTTAATCAATCATGTTTATTGTGGATCATAGGTACAGAAGTAGGTACAGGTGTTAAGAATTATAGTGAAACTTTTTAGCAGTGCTATTAACGCTTACCTACGCTCATCAACCAATAGCGTCGCACACAGCTTCAGATTATTTTCAATCGAAATTAATACATATCAACCTTAGGCTAGGTTCAGACGGCATTGTCCTGCACGTTTTTTTGTGGTATTCGTTAAAAATAACGGATGTTCACACGATACATTTCCATTCGTGTAAAAGACGTATAATGGTCTATACCACCCGAAATAAAGGGATTATTATTATAGCCGAGTCACGTAAAGTATTCATACAACAGTCAGAAAGAGATTTTGATACTATGTATATACAACGTATTTATTTTTTTATACAGGGTGATTTTTAAAACATGCCACAAAATTTAAGGGGGTGTTCTACCCATCAATATGAACAACTTTTACTATGGGACCAACTAAGAATTCGCAAAAAAAAATTACCTTCCCATGTAAAAGCACATACCCGATTGGACCATTTTGTATAAATAGGTCGAAATTTTTTTGCGAATTCCGAGTTGGTCCTATAGTAAAAGTTATTCATATTGATGGGTAGAACACCCCCTTAAATTTGTCGCATGTTTTAAAAATCACCTGTATACCATAACTCTAGGGTATTAATGAGACCACTATTTTGAACAACTTTTACTATAGGACCAAACCTGAAATCGCAAAAAAATCAGATGTCCCATACCATATTATTTTATGTTCGCAAAACTCGTCGAAATGTTTGCTGCTGATTTTATTTTCGCGATTTCAGGTTTAGCCCCATAGTAAAGTTGTTCAAAATGATAATAATTACAACTGACGAAGGTTGTTATTATTTTACATTTTTTCCGCATAATCGTGACACGCCGGATGCATGGGCACTTTCACTTTTGTTTTTCTATTCCGTGGTTTTGAACCGACTTCAAAAAAGGTTTATCAATTCGACACGTATGTATGCAATATTATTGGAACTGCTATATATTCACATAATATAATCTACATATTAGGGCTTCCAAACAAATATACAAAACTTTATACATGTATGCATGTTTGTATGTATGTTTGTCCACGTATTTCCCTGAAAGTATTAATTGGATCGTGACCATTTTATTACACTACTTCATTACATTTACTTCAACATAAGGAACAGTGAGTTTCATCAGAATCGGTTCTGTAGTTTTCAAGATAATGGACTAATACGTGTAAGTGAAGGCCTGGCTTATTGATACGAGCTACAGGCATGGTGTCAACGGGAAAACATCTCAAGTCCTTGGTCAAATTCTAGTGCAATATTTATAACAAAACCTATTAACTACTTATTACAAACAAATCGACCGTCCCTATTAACAATGTCGGATATACATTTTTACCAATATTCACTTTTTTACATACATCGAATTATAATTTTAAAAAAAAATCATCACTGTCAAAACAAACATTGAACTGAGGGCAGTTCAAAGTTTGCCCTGACGATAAAAATGAATCTTTATGATATTACGAGTAACAATCTCAGTTCTGCGAAAAAGACCACTGTTCAGTAGGGACTAAACAGTAGTCTCCCTGCAGAACCGACATTGTTAATAGGGACGGTCGAAATATTCCAGTTTTTACTAAAAACTAAAAATTACGAAATAAAAAAAAAACTAAATCGACTTCATATGGAAATTAACTCAAAATTATGAAATAACTTTAATTTCGGAAGTCGGTGGCAAAAAATAACTAAAATACAGAGTCCAAGACACCGACCTCCGAAATTAAAGTTATTTCATAATTTTGAGTTAATTTCTTTTTGATTGATTGATTCTTCTTGAAGTTGATTTAATTTTTTTCAACTATTTTTTTATTTAACGCCTCTACCTAATCCTATGTGTTGCTAAGCATCCCCTTATTTTATGTTATTGAAAAAAGGCCGCAAAAAACAAAGCAAGTCCTATTTTACAAAATCTACAGTTTACACTTTCACTGTCAGATACCCCGTTATAGAATGCTACACAAATAATGACCTTGAGATTCATTCTTTCAGGATCTGTTTAAACTTTATTACGATTTGTGTTCAGTAGTTTTCAAGATAATGGACTAATACGTGTAAGTGTGACGGCCTGGCTTGGTTTGTGTTTTCCTATCATAAAAGTTAAAATACCAATTTCTAAGAGGCTGGCGAGGCGCAGCGCAGCGCGGTTGTCAATGCCAAACAAAAATCAACATTGCGTGCCTTAAAGTCGAAAATAAATAACCTCGAGGCTTTTTCCGCTAAACTGAGCCAAGCCTATGCCGATGAAGAACTTTCAGTATGGGACCAATTTTGAAATTACGAAAAAAAAAGTTGTTTCATAAAGTTCAATACCTGTTCTACCAAAATGTATGAAACAGCTGATTTTTTTTTCGTGATAATAGTTGGTCGCATAGTGAAAGTTGTTCATATTCATGGGTAGAACACCCTGTGAAAATTTTGCTTAGTGATTTAAAAATAGCCCTCTAAACAGGCATTCTCCGAGTCTACGCTGCAATAGTCACCGACAGTCGCAATTGCCCAATCCTAACTAATATTATCAATACGAAAGTGAGTTAGTTTGTTACGCTTTCACGCTAAAACGGCTGAATGGATTTAGATGAAATTTGGCACACAGGTAGACCATGACCTGGAAAAGGACATAAGCCGCGCGGGCGGAAGTTAGTATATTATAAACAATATTTACGTATCTCCTTTGTTCAATAATGACTAAACACAAAGATAACTATTATTGGCATTCGACTCGACCATACCATACAGCTGGTCAATGCGTTTCAACACAACGGGAATTTAACAAAAACTTTTAAGATTATTTTGTTTTATTATTGTCTATTTGGTCGGCTGTTACAATGACCGCCTTGGTCATTGTAACTGCCTGAGAAATTATCGTTTTATTGGTCAACGCAAAAAGTGGCGGAAAACAGATGTGATCATCGTGTGCACGGGATTTTGTTTTCAAACTGGTAAGGCTCCCCGACTTAGATAATATTAATTTTTTTACAAGCTTTTATTTTTATTGATATTTGTAGCAGATTAATTATACCTACAGTTAAATATATCTACCAATGGCTACTAAAAAAATTTAAACGCTGCCGCCAAACAAAAGTAAGCTTTTACCTAGATTAGTATAATTTGACTGGGCTGTATAAGGCCCAGCGTCCATTGGCGGCACGGCACGGTAAAGGATTTTTGTAATACAGATGATTTCGTATCTTATTTAACACTGTTAACACTCCATTTCATTGATACGTCACAGCCTGCTTTGACATCCTTCGGTACCTACCTAGTAAAATCCCTTGTCGTGTCGTTACGTCAGTGGTCAACGGCCATAACTTAAATTATTACAACCAACCAATAGTAAAGGAAAAAATCGCAAGAATATAACAATGGTGCGAAAAGAAGTATTAAATTTCAATTTACAGTATTAATATTATATTATCTATAACACGTTATTAGCCTTCACATAACGCTCATTGCTATTGCGGCATAATATTTGTCTTCCGTCCATATCCGACCGGAAACTCTTTTCATCAACAAAAATTACGATATTGTTTGCCCAGTCAAAATTATAATAGGTACTCTAGGCAAAAACTTAACTCTCTCCTTATGCGCCTGATTCATAATTCTCTTCGTGGCAGGGCGCCAGCATATCTTTGAGGCGCCTTCTGACGATGTCCATTGAAATCTATAACAAAGAAAATTTTGTTAAGTTCAATACATAAGATTTTTTGTTATGACAAATTGTATTGGCCAACTTAATACATTAGGCGCGGCAGACGCACATGCGCGTTTTCGGACGTTCACCAGGTGCTTGACGGCGCGTATGCGTGTCCATACAATTTACATAACTTTCTTCGAGTGCGGCGCGCCGCACCTGTGCGTTCCTTGTGCATCTCTATTGTTTCGAAAATATCGTAAAATCATCGTAATAAGGGTCGGTAAGGGTGTAGCATAAAGAAGCGTTTGCATAAAGAATTAAGCAGATAATGTGTTAATCCGTATGGGACGGTTAAAAATAATTACTTCACCTTAAGTTAATGGCGAAAGTGGATTCTATTTACTAGGCAACAACGTTCAAATTCCTCGGAGTCACTGCCTCATTTCTATCATGCGGTCGCCATAAAGACTGTATTGCATATGAATAGGGCCTACTCCGATGTAGGTAAACGTCATATGAGACCAACTAGACGAAAACTTTCGTCTCGTTGGTCTCATTATAATCACGCCCCTATACAGATTTGGAGATAGGTGCAAAGCTTTAAGGAGAAGACAGTACAGACAATTTAGAATCAGTCTTAGACGATTTATAAACAATCTAGCAAAACGTCATGCTTTATAATAATAATAATAAATCGTTTATTTGCGTATTTTGGCCTGTGTGTCATTAGATTTTTTTTTACAGACATTTAAAGTTCATAAAAATTTTATAATACTTTTTTTTTAAACCTTATCATAAAAAAACGGAGGGTGCTTTCTTGTTCAAACCTTTTTGAAAATATGCTTGATAATCGCTCTTTCTTTTGAGGTATCACTTATACAAACCAATTTGAGGGAGAAATTTTAAATTTTAGACAAACTAATTAAAACAACATTTGAATTGAAATTATTTATTTTTCATGTTCAAAATAACTGCCATTATTCCTCTAATACAAGCACGGCTCCGTCTTTTCACTTCTGTTCTTGTTATTTTCAACATCATCTCGAGTTTCATGGTTTCAACCGCTGAATTTATTCTCCCTATCAATTCTTCTCTCGTGTTTATTTCTGATAATTAAAAGACTGATGGATTGATGGGCGGTATTAGACGGAGGTTACACATTCAGTTTGGCATCAGTTCGACCCGGGATTGGTGTCAGAATGACGAGAATCTGATTGTGTACGCGTAGATTGATGGATTGATGGTCCGGATTGATAATAAATAAATAAATAAATAAAATATTTTATTTCAGACCTTGATCCATATGATGTTAGTAATACAGTACTTAAAAACTATGTTAGTAACAAAGGTAATATTTTAATTCATATATTTTCTGCTGCGCTCATCTGACACACCGGATACACGCATATGTACATGCACCCAATGCGCCATAATGGTGCAACAAGGATTATCACTAATTACCTTCAGAATGTCGTTGACGCTTCCACGCACCCTGTGCATCATGGAAGCAATCCTCTTTCGCAGTATGGTATTGAAACCATCAGTATGTGCTTCGGCAAACATTCCTGATGCACTGCAGTAACGTGGAAGCCCCAACAACATCCTGAAAGCATTATTATACTGAACTCTGAGGGCGTTGTATGCCCCTTGCGTATATCGAACCCACAGAGTATTAATTAATTAGAAATTAATTATTTTTTTCAGTATTTCGTCAAACTGGTCAGATTGGCGAAAAGCTGAACGTGTATTTACTTGCTATCAGTATGCTGTCAGTCACCGCTTAGACAGCGATGGAGTCGCACGCCGAGTATTTTCTTCTTTATTTTCTGGGCTGATTGACTTCCTCATGCAGGTGTCTTGTTTAGTTAGGTATGGTTTTACTATTTTCAACAAATGATCAAAACGGGCTTTTTCAATAATTGGCATAGTCACATTCTTCTCCTGTGTCTCTTATCTCATTCAGTAAATTTAAGTGTATGTAGAATTCTTTTCAAATTAGCCAGTTTTTACTCCAGTGCTTTCTTTTTTTACGATTCCTCATAGACAGGGCTAATATTATAAATAGAAACAATACAATATTATAGCGTCTAATAGAGCCCATCAATCCATCAGTCTATTCGTGATCAAGGTCACGGATTGAACTGATGCCAAACTGAACGTGTAACCTCCGTCTTAAACAGTCAGTCAGACTGACGATCACTCACTTCTACGCGACAATACGCATACCTACGCATTAGGTATGGATTTTAACAAGAAAAAACCGGTTAAGTGCGTGTCGAACTACGCACAAGGAAGGGTTCCGTAGTTGGGAAGAATTTATCCCAAGAACAAACTTAACATTAGAGTTGAAAAACATGTTCTCCCATTCATTGCAACTGCAAATGTTACGTTACTGAGAACCTTGTTTTGAGATGTTTTCCCTTTAACGCCAGCTCGTATCAATAAGCCAGACCGTCACACTTACGTCACGTTACGTCACGTATTAGTCTATTATCTTGAAAAGTACTGAACCGAATTCGATGAAACTTTCACTGTGCCCTAAGTTGAAGTAAATGTAAGCCAACAAAAAAAGAATGGTCACGATCCGATTAATAGTTTCGGAGGAATGCGTGGACAAACATACATACATATAAACATACAAACATACATCTATATATCTTTAAAATTTTGTATATTTGTTTGGAAGCCCTAATAGATCATCATATGTGAATATCTCGCAGTTCCAATAATATTATAATTTGTTTTTAAATAAGGTTTATAATATATAATAATAGTAATATAATAATAATATAAATCAGCTGTTTCATACAAAAGTTCAATACCTACTCTACCAAAAAGTATAAAACAGCAGATTTTTTTTTTGTGATTTCAGAGTTGGTCCCATAGTGAAAGTTGTTCATATTCATGGGTAGAACACCCTGTGAAAGTTTAGTTAATGATTTAAAAATAGCCCTGTATATATATAATTTTGATGAACATTAAATGTCTAATGACACATAGGCCTAAAACCTAAAGTTTTGCTAGATTGCTTACTGATAACTTTAATTAAATTAAATAAAAATGAATTCATTTATCATTCAATTTGGCCTTAGATATGCAGTTTACTTTAAATTATGGAATTTTCGGAAAAAAATTAGGTAAAAAAAAATGGTAAGACTTAGTCTATTTTTTTTTTTGTGGATGAGAAATCATCAAATAACTTCTCCCGCTCTGGGTGGAGCGGGAGGGTGTGTCAGACTTCTACTGACTAAAACCCATGTTCCTTCAGTTGCCTGTGCCAGGGCCACGGTAACTCATTCGAACAACCCGCAACCCTGGCGGGGGTAAGACTTAGTCTGAGACAACCATGGCTTAAATGGTTCTAAATTGTCTGTACTATTTTCGCTTTAAAGCTTACCTTTTATAGCCCGCGTCATGTAAGTTTGCCGCTCTGAAATTCGCGCAAATGACTGCGCACTAGTCAATGATGCCCATTCTGTTGTGGACAAACTAAACTTAATTTAGGCTATTGCTAACTTTTTCTCTCTAATAAAACAAGAAAGAGACGGACGTAAATTAGAGCTGTCTTTAGTTGAACTAATATTTCCATACACATTTAGACTATACGTAAAAACATGTCGACTAAAAAACACGGTGAAGCGCAAGGCGTAAACTAGTTTGACACCTCTTAATTTAGTTCATAGCTATAGCCGTCCTTTCCTCGCGCTGTTAGTAAAAGATAGCGATTCTCTTGGTTTCAGAGCGGCAAAGTTATTTGACGCGGACTATACCTAGTTATTCAGGTATAGTGTGACACATGGTTTTCATTGATTTCATAATTAATTCAATGTATCTTATTATACCTACCTACTTTAACTAATGTTAAAACAAAATCGTGCTTATTAATTAGGTAGTATGTATAATTGAATAAATGTTGTTATTCACTTTTTAAGAAAATCATGTTTTATGTAAATGATGAAAAAATAAGTTAGGTTAATAAGTGTGATAAGAAGCTACACATGGACTCACGTTGTATGAAGTTGAGGTTAGTCTTGTGCTCAAAAACGGATCGGCAGGGTGCAGCCAGCGACAATAAGTCATAGTCTGCCACATACGAGTAGTCTGCCTCGTCATACTCGTAACTGGCAACTCGACACCGCTGAAGTAAACAGTTTTTTTTTCTGGAACGAAACAAATAGCTTTATTTTATTTGCCCATTATTACTCCTCAATTTTTGTTATTTTAGTGTGCGAATGTATCGGTTCGCGTCAGGCTGGTGACCTTTGCTACTTTTTAGGGATCTGTACCAAAACGGTAAAAAGGAACCCTTATGGTGCGATTCAGTCTCAAGAACTGCTAGTGCTATCAATTTGAATTTTGGAATAGTTTTAGATGACGTTTTCTCAACTATTATGCAAATATGAAAGATTTTTTTTTTCAACAGGTACTGAAAGGGATCTTAAAAATTCGAAGTGAGGTATCATTATGAAAGAACGCTGTTTGCACATTCTCAAACAGTCCATCCATCGTTTCTTTGGTCTTCCCTTACTCGTATAGCCCTCCACGTTCATACTCAACACTTTCCTGACGACATTTTCCTCATTCCTCCGCATCACATGCCCATACCATGACAACCGATTTCCACACAACTTTTCAGTCAACTTTTCATTAATTATACAAATAAACATAAAAAAGATACAGAACTTAAAAAAAAAATAATGTTATCCTTTAAAACTTTGTTTCTTTTTCTTTTGTCTGTAAGTATTTATAGATTAGTATGTTCAAATAACATAATAGGTAGATGTATTCCAATAAAAAGATGCATTATTGTAAACGTGTTAAATTGCTTTATTTCAATAACAGTAATCTATTCCCTGTGAAATTTTCAAATGATCATAACTTTGGATTATTCCGACCTCTCACCCTGCTTTGTCCCCTTAGGGGGACAGTCGGAAAAAAGTTTGATCTGTCCCTCCAAGGGGACAAAGCAGGGTGAAAGGTCGGAATAATCCATAACTTTTTACGTATTAAAGTTACAAGGTGGATATTGAAAGGCGTGAGGTTGCAATCAGATAGTAATTACTCAAGAAAAGTAATGACACATTTTTGTAGTCCCTTTATTTTGTTTCAAAGATAGATGGCAATTTTACTGACTAAAAAGTAGGTAACAATTTTTGGTCACAAGTCTGACGCGAACCGATACAGAAAACCAGCCATTCAGACGCACATAGTTAATACATACATAGGAAAAGATGTAATAATACTTATACTATTCCCTACAATAATTGCTAACTTATTATTATTAAATTATTTATTTATTTACACACATACACCCAATGCGATAGCGTGGTAGGTATATAACTAGATTCAACACATTCTCTGCTGAATTCTTTATGCATTTGTTTTTTTTATGCATTCTTTATGCGTTTGCATAAAGAATTCAGCAGAGAATGTGTTAAACTGGATCCGCGTGTTGAATTACTGCCCATTCGCTGTTTCAACAGACAAAAAGAAAATGCGTCATTGCGTAGGTATTTACTTACTTTATAATCCAATCACTACCTACTGGATAACTTCTGTTTAGAATGTTTCATGACTAAATTAATTGTTCATCGAATTCTGTTCCTTTACGTTTCAATGAGACTTGAACAGCGCGCACTCGCGCAGCGTTAATAACTTACGATATCGGGAACTCATTATGAAATAACACAAGGATGATACCTACTTATCCCTTCTGCTTACTTATTTCGAAAATTCTATAAAAAAATAACACTGATCGACTCATTTTTTCAATATTATCCTTTGTTTATTTTAATTTAAAAATAGAATTACAAAAAATATTACTCACCATTATGACAGATTCACTCAATCAAAGCGCTATTACCACAGAACTATTATATTATCCTGAACGGATAGCCCGTTCTAGTGCTATGACGCGCCACTTGGCGCCATTTTAAAGCTCATGAACACTACGACACAACACACTACCAATCCTACCAATGAACACGGAACTGACTGACAGTGACAGTGACTGGTGACGACTAATGACGTTCGTTTAATTTTGTTATGAGTCGGAAGAACTCGGGAGCGGTGGCGAATGCGCAGGGGCGCGGATTGGCTCCTAATTATTAGTATGTGCAGCCATTGGTTAATTTTAGAAACGTTGGAAATTCCACCAATCACGCCAAGGATACTTTCTTTCTAACGCTCCATGGTGCGTCGTAGTTATAGATATGTATAGTGTTTAGCTTGACGTGCTGGCGTCTGTACATGACTCAGTAACTTGTTGGCTATTTTAAACTATTTGTATTCTATTTTTTTTTTGCTAATCCTAGTCTATAAGGTGTAGTATCTAAGGTGTGTACTAACAAAAATGGTTCCTATGTTGTCCAAAATAAATATTAAATTATTAAATTTAGGTAAAATACTCAAAATATTTTTAAACGACACATACAAGTTCTTAGCTTCTGAAATCTTATTCTCAAAATTACTACCTACTCTTCTTGAAGGACCTAACTTAGAAATAGAATCCGTACAATGTTTTAATTGCTTATTAATATCTGTTAATTTTAATTCTATACTCATAATCTAATTCAATAAGTAGGTATAAGTGCACAAAAAAAAACAACTAGGTAAAATCACTTACTAAAACATATATTTAATAAAAGAAATTAAGATGCGCGTAGGTACCGATTACGACTTACTTGTTGGTCACTCTTACACCTTGGTTTCTGGGTCCTCATGCTATCTGATTTCCCTGCGACGTCGGTAGCTGACACGCGCGAGGACTCATTCCAAAGCGTCACTCCTCAGCTGTTTCTGCATCCAGTTGGTGTGGCATCGCTTGTACAGGCAGAAGAATCCGATCCACACCGCCAAGCAGCATACAGGCGCATATTATGGACAAAAGGATATTGTTCGTCTGAAGGTGTTCCGCCGTCGCTTGGGCGTGGTTGCTCCCGGCTGCAGACTGCGCAATGACCACTTGTTCTTTGCTTTGCGTTGTGCCCATGGTCCGTTCTTGGTTGGTGTTCTACGTCGATATCCCAAAAATCGCAAGAATCTTGATGCCAATGCAATGTCAAAAATCAATCAATATCCCGAAGTCTTGAAGATTGAGAAATATTGTAGAAGGTCCATGTAGCTATAGAGTAACTAGTATGGCAGGGTCGCCAAGTGGTGTGGTCTGGTCACGATAGATAAGAAGAGTTGAAATAATACGTCCATTTAGTTTGAAGGTCCGGTTTATTGTGTAAAAAGGTATAATTAATTAGTTACAAGACAGTAGTGCTGAAGAAGCACTTTAAATAAGGCTGTTTACATACCTGAATGGTTACACACTACAGGAGAATATCCATCAAATCCGAAGCAAGGTTGGTGTTATGTCTGAAGTAAGTAAACAATGACGGTTCATGAATTATTTATTATTTAAACAACTGTTTGCAAATTATGCTTTCAAATCACTACAAGTTCGAAAAACTATGATTGATATAATAAAACAAGTTTTAAGTAAGAATAACATTAATTTTAATTAACTCACTTCCTGACTGGGCGATGCGGTATCGGTGCGGCATCTGTATGCTGTATACCGTCAATATACTGTCCCCACTTATCGGTTTACTGTCAGTAAGTGCCGGTATTCAGACGCGTTTGTGCTGTCACCGTGAAATAATTTCTTCGTCAGATGAAGATATCGTTGCGTGTTACATGTATTTACGATTGCGTAGAAAAAGAAAGAAGTATTGGGTATTTTGCCAAAAATGTTCCTTGCAGACAACAACTTTCGCGGCACAACAAATTTCGCAAAATGATGCAAAATTCCGAGCGATGTATAAGATGTCAAAACAAAGTTATCGTGAACTTCTGTGTCTTATTGCACCCCACATTACGAAACAAAATACTACATTTAGAGAATGTGTTAGTGCCGAAGAGAGATTACTCATTACTTTGAGGTAAGTAACATTTTTTTTAATTAGTGATTTTCAGTCCACTGCTAGACGTAAAGCTGGGTATCCATTATGTTCGCAAACCTCCTGCGCTCCGCGCTCTTGCACAGCTCCGATGCGTGTTTCTATAGAGATATGCGTACCGTCTCCATCAGAGTGGTTACGGGAGCGCGGAGCGCAAGAGGTTCGCGAACATAATGTATACCCAGCTTAAGCCTCACCGATGATTCTCTAATCCTCCAGGTTCCTAGTTTTACAGATCCACAGATGATTCGGCAAGTGCCAGACGACACAGATATGTATAAATGAAAAAGAAATATAATGTTTTAGTTTTTTATTGATCACATTAATTAAACGAATCATTCGGTATAGAGAAGTTAATAGCCCTGGCTTGGTCTTGACAAGCTGGCAAAGAGTCAGACTGGTAGTTCATTGCATGCGGAGGTTCTGTTTGATAGTTGACTGGTTCATTTTGATAATTCATCGGTGCCGGAGCGCTAACAGATGATACTAGAGAATATACATAAAAAGTTTCTCTTGAGGAACTGCCAATGGAGTCTCTTGAAGGTGCTGACATCGGCGTGGTCTTATCTATAAGTTGTAAAACTTTAATTTTAAAAGATCGGATTTGTTGAGCATTCATATCTGAAAACTCTGGTAGTAAACTAAGAAAGAAATGGTTCATTTGTTTTTCGGTTTTGTTTAAAATATTTTCGTCCGCTTTGTTGTTTTTGTTTTTTAAAAACTTAACCATTGCGGCGTCTACTTGTAAAGATGATGCCTTCCGGCGGCGTACTCCGTGTACAGGTGCAGAAGCCGTAAATTGGACCGGTGAATCAGATGCCTGGTGTTGTTCTGATGAATCAGTCGGGCCATCGCCTGAAATTTGTTCTCCAGGTTCCGCCTCAATGTTATCTCCCGTTTCTGCATCTGGCGCCGTCTCTACTTCTGAGTTTGGTGGCACGTTACCACGATTAGGAACATCATTAACCGGTTTAACCCGGCGAGGATGTGGAGGGGTCTATATGACCCTGTCAATTTTTAATCGAGTGTAGTTTTTTTTCCGCGGCTGTAGTAGCTTGAACATGTCAGTAGCTGTTACTAAGGGACCCGCCCGCACGCCGCACACCGCTACTCAGTCGGCCGCCACCTGCGACGGGAAATACACGTGCGCGAAGTCAAAAAGGGTAAATATGACCCTGCTACAACCGCGACGTAGCACTTTTGTGTAATATTTCATAAGTATTTTTTATTTATTGTTACTGTGTTTTCAGGTATTTTTGGACGCAATGAATAACCGGGTGCATCAGGATGAGCTCATACGTCATGCTTTGTTACAACCAGACAGTGAAGACGACTTGTTGTCCGACGGTAGCGAATGTGAAGATCATATGAGTGCACCAACAGATAATAATATTGTGTAATTTATAAGACTGACTTATTTTTGAAACTGATTGATCTCTAAATATATATTTATACCAAATTATCATAATTCTTAAGAGAAGTTTTAATTATTTTTAGTTTTTTTCATATTTGGAACGAAAGCCTTTGCCAAAGTTGATTGTTTTAGGCCTTAAAGGTCACCGAGGACCTTAAAGATGATTTGGATGTGGAGAGGGAACGCAGAGCGTTGTCTGTTCGCTGTAACATGTTGGCTCGCAGATTCGCACGGTGTACTGAACAAGTGAAGGTCACACTGTTTAGAGCTTTCTGCCAGACCTTTTACACATGCAGTTTGTGGACCAAATATACGCAGAGGACATACAACGCTCTGCGTGTGCAATACAATAATGCGTTCAGGGTGCTGATGGGGCTGCCGCGGTACTGTAGCGCCAGTGGTATGTTCGCAGAGGCGCGCGTGGACGGCTTTCACGCCGTGATACGCAAGCGAAGTGCGTCTTTAATGGTGCGGGTGCGCGGCAGCCCCAACGCCATCCTGGCCGCGTGCGCAGGCCGATGGGACTCCGTACTAATAGCGCACTGTATAGGCCTACACGCAATAGCAAGTGCCTGAAATATTTTCATTGTTTTGTTTATTGTTATTGTTATTGTACTATTAGTAACATAAGCTAAGAACATTGTTACTAACAAATTATGGAAGTAATTCTGAAATAAATTTTATTATTATTATTATTAGCTAAAATTAAAAAAAATAAAACATTTTGTACTGTAACTTGTTCCTTTTTTAATCAAAATCCATAAAATAATATCCAACTAATGTAATGTTATTCAATAGTTTGATAAATAATATAAATCTAGCCTTTAAAAATGCAATACAATTCCAGGGTCAAATATACCCTCCACAACCTCCACGTAACTATTTTCACCACATCCTCGCCAGGTTAACGTAGGGTAAAATTAACGTTAAATGTTCACTCAAATAATAAGGCTTTTTAGTTTTTGAGCCGCTTGGATGCGGTTTGGTACTTCTGATGAAAGTGGACCTGATATTGCGCCATTTCTCCTTGCACTCAGGAACTGAAACAAACAGATAAATTAAACTAACGCATATAAAATGCCGCTTCCAATCCGGTGTCAGTATCACTCTATCACTCACTCTTTTAACATCCACCACACATTCTTTCAATTCCCTATCCAAAACTATACCCACACCATTTCGCTTGCCATCGCTTCCACAGTAACCTCCTATCTCTCTAGCCTTCGCACCCTTCCATTTCGTCTCTTGCAGACACGCTATATTCAGTCGTCGTCTTTTTAAGACATCTGCTAATTCTCTTCCTCTTCCAGTCATCATACCTACATTCCAGCTCGCGCACCTCAATCTTACTTCTCTCATACGCCGAGCTTGCGTCTAAAGCCGGATTTACATTTGTCTGAACTGTTGTGTCGTGACGGGGTCTGACGTGATGGCTAGTGTTCACATCTATAAGTTGTGTTCTGACGGCCTCTGACGATATTTTGAATCAATACAGTCATAGCTCTCGGAGAGTTCATACGTTTACAATGTTTTCCCTCGAATCATCCGACTCTGATTCAGAGTATGAAGAAGATATTGAATTTTTGGTGCGGGCAACTCTTATAAAAAAGAAAGAAATAAAGAGAAGAAGATATTGGGTTCATCCAGTGAATAAGAAAAGAGAGTCTAAGTCTAGATTGAGAACGATGCTCAAAGATTTCATCAGTATTTTAGAGTGAGAGTATTGAAGGGGACATAAAAAAAATACATACGAAGTTTCGTAAACCTATAGGGACAAAAGAAAGACTTGCTGTGTGTTTAAGGTAAGGATTTATTTGTTTTTTTTTTTTTTTTTAACATTATTAGTAAAGACAGGTAATCAGTTATCATCAGAAAAGTCTGCATTGCTATAATATGATGAGATGTTATCTTCTTCAAAATTATAAAGTGTTGAGGCCGATTGTTGAGAGTTGATGTTGTCGAGAGTTGATGTCGGCTTGGTCAACGCCATGCTGGGGGATGAGGGGTCCTGGGCGGCAGTCGCCTCCTTCTGTGAACACGTCATGTCCCAGAAGGAGGCGGCGGAGCGCGCGCGGGAGAAAGACGCTCTCGCGGCGCCGCTCCGAAGGCAGAGGAGGGGTCGAAGAAGACGTCAGTATGACAGTTATCTCCGACTCCTCCCAGGTGGAAGCGAGCAGGCGACGGGTGCGGGGGTTTCACCCTCGCCTTTATTGCACAGGCTTCCACCAGTGCCGGACGGGAATGGCTAGGTGTTCCCAGCCATTCCCGTAGCCCCCCAGCAGGGGGGACATGCGAGGCTCGCCAGCTAGGCGGGCATGCGCCGGGGGGTTGTGGACGCCGGATTCCCATGACCCCCCCATCAAGGCGATGAGGGAACACCGCTGAGTTTTAGTGGGTATACTGCCACTTTGGCAGGGAGTCCCACATACTCCGTGTCGTACCCCGACGAGCGGAGATGCGTAATGTCATTTCTCAGCGACAAAAAAAAAAAAAGCTGGGACTGCTGGGAATATCGTCATGGATGTGAATGGTTGAATGGGTAGCTGGAGTGGCAGCGGTTGTTGTGGCCTAGTAACAATCTGGTGTGTCACATTAATTGGTGTTCTAAGAATTTGTGCTTGTGTCTGAAGTTTCCTTATTTCAGCTTGTGATACAGCAGTGTGCAAATCCAATTTTATTTTGGTCTGATCTTGTTTCGGAAGTTTTTTAACTGCTTTGCTCATGCTCAGAAAAAACAAGTCTGTTTCATCCGTCATATTATCCTGCTGCTGCTTTGAATGATGCTTATAGATTCTCAAATCGTGCGAAGACTTCATCTTATCATATAGATCCTGTAAGTTTGGTTTTCTAACAGGCTGCGAGGAACTACCAGTATGTGGTGTTGCTGGACGAGAATTGTCTGATTGATTACTTTCTGAGTGAAATTCTGGAGATTCAGGAGGTGATGAAAGATGTGTTGTTGTCGACCTTGATTCCATATATGGCTGTAAAAAACTCATTTGTTCTTCATATTTCCACGGCGGGCGGGACAAATTGAGCGGCTTGCCCACTTTTTTTATTTTTACGGCGTTTCAATGCGTTGACGTAGCAATTTCGTAATTTATTCCAGTCATTAACATTTTTCCGCTGAAACAAAAATAAATTATCTGTGTTTTTATATTACAGATTTTTGGCAACTGGAAATTCTTTTCGATCATTGGGGTTCAATAATAATAATAATAATAAAACATTTATTATCAGGCTACAATGGCCCATAGATACATACCTTACAAACTAACATATATAAAGTATAAAACAAAACGTGTGTTAATAAATATAGCTTAAAACTATGTTAGTAGCTTCACTTCACTCGCTTGTCCTTGAGCTGTCCTGTGGCACTTGTCCGCGGAAGCGACGGAACACCACGTCCTGCGGCCAGAAGTCTTCTTCCATGACAATGGGCAGGTAACAGTTCGGTACTCGCACCACGAACGCCTTGAAATTGACGTTGCGGCGCGACTCCAGTAACTGCACCCTCGGCATGTACCTTGTCTTCTGGCGCACGTACTCCACGATGTCCTCCGCCTTAGTGCTGTAGTGCAGGCGGGAGATGTACACCGGTGTGTTCGGCTTAGCGGCACGCAGGCTCACTTCTGGCTTCGAAGGAGCTTTGCCGCAGCGGTTCTTGTTGGCTCGCGACCGGCGCTTCCTCCTATGCACTGTCACGAAACCCTCCTCATCAGCCCTATTCGGCGCCTTTTCTGGCATAGGCTTCATACTTGGAGCGCCTGGGGCACTCGCGGGGACGCTAGCGAAGTCCTTTCGTAAGGGTTTCGCCAGCGCTGCAGATACTGGCAGCGGGACGGGGTGATGAACTTGGACGGCGCTGTGCGGAGGAGCTGCGGTGACGGGCGCAGGGCTGCGGGGCACGGGGGCGGTGCGCTCTGCAACCTCAGCAAACGACGGATGCACTGGCGACGAAATTGCTGACGCGGAATTTGACGACGAAATATCGAGGCCGGCACCGCGACACATGTTTACATTAGATGCATCGGCTGATGACCTAGTTACCGCCACACTGTTACGCAACTCGCTAACTTCTTTGCGCAATTCGGTGACAGAGTTTTGGGATGCATCTAATTTCGCCAGAACATCCGCGAGGCGGGCCTTCAGGAAGACAATGTCCTTCAGAAGGCTCGTTACGTCGACGTGGTCGAAGGTGACGGGTGGAAGCTTGTGCAACTCTTTCGCCACAAACGTCGGCACGTCATCCGGGTCGGTCTCCTTGAACAGCGTGATTATATCCTGCAGGCTCTTCTTAGTCCCGTCACGCCGGCGGGACACCATCTGGTCGCGCTTGTGAAGCACACTGAACAACAACAGCTTGGCAGCAGCTATGTCTTCCTCGCTGAAGTTCGTTGCGCAGATCTGGACAGCAGACACCTCGTCCATCACATCCAGCTTCTGTTGCAGGAACGCCAGCAGCTCATTCGCCACAAGTTCATTGCTCATGGCGAGTAAATTACGAGCGACAGCTTGCGCCGCGCTAATTAAAACAGAATATTATGCAAACACGTCCGCATCGGAACGCGACACAAGCGAGACTCGAACGAATTACCGTATGGGGTTTGCTACAGTAAAGATCATAGTAGAACAAGTATGTAACGCAATTTGGAAGAATTTGGCCCCTATTGTAATGCCCCAACCTACAGAACAAATGTGGAGAGAGATTGCGAAAGGATTTGAAAATGTATGGCATTTTCCGAATTGTATTGGAGCATTGGATGGGAAACATATTTCTATAATATGTCCAATAAATGCAGGATCCACTTTTTATAATTATAAAAATGAGCATTCTATTGTACTGTTGCACTTGTTGATGCGCATTACAGATTTATTATGGTAGATGTAGGAGCGTATGGCCGAAATAGTGATGGTGTCATTTACTAAGAGTCATTAATGGGAAAAATGTTTGAAAGCAGTCAATTAAATGTGCCACCGAATAAACCTATAAACCAAAATACAGAACCTTTACCCTACACTATTGTGGCAGACGCGGCATTCCCACTGAAAACGTATTTATTAAAACCGTACAGTAAAGCTAAATTAGTTAACAATAATCCAAATACAATATTTAATTATCGCTTATCATGTGCTCGCCGTACTGTAAAAAATGCATTTGGAATATTACGAGTTAGAGTGTTTCAGGGACCTTTACAAGTACAACCAAACATGGCGGACAAGATCGTACTGCCTGCTGCATTCATAACTTTTTGACCCAAGACACACAGGAAACACAAGAAACTTTGATGGATGAAAGCGTGGTGAGCGACGGTAATGGCTTAATAGACATCGAACCGTTAAATAGAAATCCATCTCAAGAAGCTATTCAAGTTCGTGAAGCATATAAAACATATTTTGTAAGTCCCCAGGGGCAAGTTCCATGGCAAATGCAAGCTTTTACACAAGGTAGAACACGGTTTTATTAAATAAAGCAGTCTAGTACTTACGGGGTTGTTTAATGTTTTCTCCTATCTCCTCCCAAACAGATGCTTTCATGGATTGGTCCCTATATTCTTTACATTTGGTGTCATAAATCACTTTATATTGTCGTACTATTTCTATCAAGTCGTCCATACTTTAAATTCTCTTCTAAAACACACAAATATAAATCTCACCATACTAAATGTATGAAACCGATACCGTTCTGATCCGTCACAACACAACACGTCACACAAATGTAAATCCGGCTTTACGTCGTACACGCTCGTTCTGATGCGACAACCCTTTTCCATTTCCCACAGGAGCCGGATGCTGCCCCTGCGCGTCGCCTGTGGGGTACGCCCTAGCCCTATCGCGTATTCTAATATTACCTGCCATGTTGCATGAGTTTTGGCTAAGTT